>OX336365.1:65773248-66248959 GCA_946902895.1 Fragum fragum | reverse complement strand
TTGCTAAGGCGTTCAGGTCGCCATCCAACGTTTTACTTTATTGTTAGATATTACTGGAAATAAACTTTGGAAAACAACGCCGATTAACATCCAAGTGGAACTTCCAGTCGAAGTCAGTGGGCATGGCCAGTGAAGTCAGTGGGCGTGGCCAGGAAAACGTCAGTTATCAGTTAAGCGTGCTATGTTCATCTGTTTTCAGTAAAAGCGACTTTTGATAGTTGTAAGAGATGTTGGCTTACTCGGGACTACGGACGACAGCCCGATCGATTCAGTCATAGAATATAAAGCTATGCGTGGCTTATTGATTAGGAAACCGGAGTCTTAACCAGAGAGAAGTCGAGGGTTTTTGGTTTGAATCCCGGCCGCACCGCTGCTCACGTGGGTATCTTCTTGTGCAGTACATTTCAAGGCCCCAGTCTAGTACTGGTTTTACCCAGAAAGTATATGATTAACTGAACTTCACCGTGATAAAATTGTTGAAAGCGGTTTTTAACCCCATTCATATACAAGTAGAGCTATTCTAGACACAATTTAAGTTGTTTTTTTTTTGCATTAGCTAGTGTACCTAACCATCGTTTACTGTCGTTTCCCACACAAATACCATCATAACATTCTTTCCGAGCCCTAAGCTTCTCATCCTTTGTCAGAAATAATTTTTACGGAGGATTGAGAGTACATCGCGACACCAACTGAAATAACGGAGCTAGACAGGTAGTAGCCGGACCCCATTCTTCTGCCTTCTTCTAACAGGTAGAAAAACAAATTCCTGTGGTATACTGAATACAAATTATGATAATGGTTGATGTGAGTACGATTTCACTTGAGCGTTTAACTCCTCTTTTGGCTTTTCAAATTATTGACAGCATAATTTAATTAGACTTTGAAATGTTCAGAGGTAAAGAAGGGGAATCGTGTACATTTCAAATGATTTAATGACTCATTCAACAGTCATTGCTTCTATGATGTACATCGAAATTGACAGATCGCGACTGTCAATCAAAGAATAAATCGACCAATCAAATCATTAATCTAGACTGTCGGTGAACTTTTAACTTTAAGATGTCTACATTCATGTGAAGCAATTCGTTAATTGTTTGGCGATAAATTTGCAAAGTAAACCCTTTTAATATGAGCGCATGCGTGATATTTCCAACCATTACTTATGTGCACCAAGTGAAGACTCAGGTCCGCCTGATCCGCCACAGTCTTCACTCTGCGCTCTGTACATAGATACTTACCCAAAGCTTCTTTAAACGATCAGCGACTGTTCTACTTGCCCCGAATGGCTGTCCAGGGTGCTCAATGTGTGCGAGTCACGCACATGCGAAATGGTTGGAAATGTCAAGCATAGGCTCTTATCTAAGTGGAACGTCCCGTTCGGTGGTCAGCCACCCGTCATTTGTGATTCTGCCTAAGCTGTGGCGAACAAACGTAGTTAAGATATTTAAGTCATTCGAGAGTTTTATCAAATAGGTGACAGGCTGATTTTTTAAAAAAGAATACATATTACAGGATGTAATGGCAAGAAATGTTGATTTGGATATTGCAGCAAAATTTTCCACGCCGGCTTGTCTGTAAGCACAGATTTTGAATGTCTGATAAACAAGTGAAAAAACGACGTTCTCAATAGCTAGTTTAAGTCATTCTGTATATGAACATACATGGTAAATATTTGGCTAAGTCTGTTATCATTGTGTATCGAATATTTTATGCTGTAAATCATACAAACATGTAATATCTGAAAACTAAGATCATATACATTTACTCATAAAATATTGGCGAATTATAATTCTGTCTACAAAAACCCCTTTTCGTGTTAGATTGCAGTCGTTAAAAGGGTATAACCAGAAAATCTTGTCAAAACATTAAAATTTTAAAAATGGGGCCAGGAAGGAAGTGGTATGTCCCTCCAATGATTTTGAAGGCAGTGTAATCTGAAACGAATCAGAAACATCCTCTATCAAGTTTTTGCAGGGCTAAATTTAGCTTATCTAGAGACTTTCAAAGTACTACCCTGTCCCCATTAAGAAATGCTCCTTTTGGATCTGAAAGCTACACTTTGAAATCTTTTAGAAAAATACGTAAGATGAAAATCATTAAAAGCATTTGTATGAATTTTATCAGTTTTTACAAAAAGTATTTTGGAATTCGCGCATCTTTAGCCCATTCTCTCACAATGACTCTTTTGACACCCATTAAGAAAAACATTGTGCAAAACGAAGAATAATCTATTTCTTCATTTTACACAATGTATTCTACCCAGAAATATGAAATATCAAAATTTCATAATATTTAAATTGGCGTCTGCAACTCCTTTCAATTTGTACCAGTCTAAAAATGTGCCATGTGGTAATGGTTAAATTGTGCCTGTCTTTCGTAAAGGGTCGATTTTAATGTTCTATAAAGAAGAACAAATAATACACTAACCTGCGAACGGAGTTCCATTTTTTTCAGTTTCTAAAACGTTTCAATTTACAAATAGCCAAGGTTATCGATAACGATAAAAGTCACGACACACAAATTTCAATCACTTTTGTAACTCTATAGAATGTATGTGTATTAAATTACTTTCACTTGTCAATTTATTACCAAATATGGAACGTAATCATTGATTAATGTAAAGGGTCCTACAGAAGCTTGAATACCTTTAATCATACGTTTGTGTCTACATTGACTACGCATGCGTGGGAAAACCAGAATTTAAAATATATCGCGTTTTCTTTAGAATATGTTCGCATTGTTTTTGAAAAAAGAGTAAATTGCAATAGGGAAAATGTATGAAATGATAAAAAAGTGAAGACTACATAGGCTGAACACAGGCCCGTAGAAACAGGGGAGGAGTGTCGGGGTGGCTTGGTGCTAAAGCCTCCGTCCATTCCCCACCACCACCACTTTGACAGAAAAAGAAATAGAAAACATTAGTATTCCAACAACATGCCTAAGTACGACGTGTGAGGACCCTAGAAAACTGTTGGCACTACCTACCCGGCGGATGCTGTTAACTTGGCCTTTTTCGGGGCGGTGGCCATGGTCTGACCACTGCTTTGACTGTCACTTTCTGAGTGATAAACCCGTGTTTCACCAACAGTTTCAAATTGCCTGAGAAAATTTCCCCGGATCCTGCTGAAACATGGCAAGGTTTTCTTTGGACATGTTGCTCCGAGCTCGGTTTGGGTCAACACTCAAAAGCTTGTAGGCCACCTCACTGAAATCTTTGTATTTGAAAACCATAATGGATTATTGCACTGACTCGTTTTTGTGGGATGCCCTGACGTGTAATTCGCCGATCTGCCGTTATCATATCATGGTTTTTAATGCTGGTGTCCTTCTCCATGGATATTTTGTAACGCTCAGAGGCTTTCAGACCAATTCGGTTGGCCGCACACCAACAATTTGCATTTTGATTTTACGCTTCTTGACATGTATTTTGCAAACTAACAACGTTTGCTATCGTAGTCGAACTGCAATCTCGGGGGTCAATGGGCGTGGTCAGAGATCCGTCAATTATTTAGGGTAGCTCATCCTCCCCCCCCTTTTTTTTTTGTTCTAATGCAAGAAATTCGTAGAAATTTCTCTGAACAGCTCCGACAAGGCCTTCGTCAGAAAAATATTGATATGACCCTCATTACGTTTTACAGACGTATGTAAATATTGTCTTGGAAAATATCATGTATTGACAAGCAAGAAATCCCTAAGTTGTACATACCAAAAAGTAAAAAACAACAAAGTCATCATTGAATTGACTTCAATTTATCTCAATGCGACCTTGCTTATAGAATTGCGAAAGTAAGGATCTTGTTCAACTGCATGGACTGAGTAATCTGACCAGTGTCGATTTTTTCGCTTTTGGCATTTTTCACCATTTTACCTTATTTTTTTTTAATTTGTGAAATAATTAATTTTAAAAAACAAATCATTCTTGTTAGACTTGTTTCAAAGGATGACATTTTCTAGAATGTCCCATTTTTCCATGGCTGCTGCATGATCAGGTGAGAAATTTGAACTACAGGAACACCTTTTCTTTCTGACAACAGAATACATCAAAAAAAGCGCATAGGAGCATTCTTTCTGAATGATTTCTGTTACTCTTCGTTATATTGTTCACGTTAATATCCTTCGAAGCATTTAACAGCTCTACCAACGAATTTTCTACACAGTTTTTCTACTGTAGACTCAGAAATGTTCATGAATATCATATTACGCGAATCGACAGTGTTCGTCAATTTTTGCGGTGAATAGTTTCTGAATATACGGTATTCGCGAAAATCCTGCGGGATAAATAGCTCCAGCAGAGGGACCATTGGAATCCGACCTCGACCTTCCCAATTACTTACATCTTGGGTATTTTTGACAGGTTCAAATGGTAGAAATTACAGTTAACGTTTCAAAGTGTGTATGAACTAGTGCACAGGACTATCTTATGACTGAGACAATGTTGGGAAAAAATGCACCATTTTCGTTTCCAACGATGCTTTATTTCACGTTTCGTGTAGAATCATGGAAGCTATTAAACATGTTCATGTACGATTATATATTCTGTGTCTTCATCCACTTATTTTATGAAAATCAAAGCCGACCCCGCTTTAGCGGCTTCACTGACAGTGCTATTAATCCCAGTCATGCTGAACCCGGAATATTCCTGTTTTGGCAGGAGTTATAGACAAAGATCAGCCTGCACATAGGTGCAGTCTGATATTAGTCTTTACCACCTGCTTATCTTTATTACAAGATATTTTTAAGTAAACATATTGATCCTTAATTTGGTGCTTCCTGTGCTTTTAGTCCTTTGATTTTATTGCAATTCTGGTGTCGATTTTTAATTTAGCATGGTAAGGTTTAAATTAGCAATAAAATCTTTTCATTCATTTGTTTAGACTATGACATCTGTAGCCAAAAACATATTTCAAATTTGTAGTTTCATGAAAGCCTTTCAAAATTATTGTTCATGTATGCTTTATGTACATTTGTGAAGATTTGTAGGTAATAGTGAAGTCATTTACAAATATCATATATAGACCGAAAGGATGAGAAGCTTGTTTCATGTTTCAACCATAAAGAAGAAACAGCGAAGGAAAGTACATTTAAATGAAGTGTAACGATTAGCCAATTCCCACTCAATGACGCTTTAAGACGCCCCCAAGACAAAGGGATTAAATGAAGTAAATTGCTTGTTACAACAATGTCTTCATTATCCACAATATTTTCTACTCAAAATGAAAAAAAAAAAAAACACACTCAACTTTCATAAGCTTTCAATTTGGACCATACTAAAGTTTTGCCGTTTGGTAATAGGTTGAAGTGGATGTATGTCAAAACTAGATGATAAATATGTCCTGTTTATGATTCATGCGTCTGTTAAAAAAAGGAAATATTTTTTTAAATACATTACATATCAATATTTTGTGAACTTGGGGAAGGTCTCCTTCAAAAAAAAATCGACTGACCAATCAAATAACTCATTTACCCTGGAGTGAATATTGAACTCCGATATATACGTCAATAATCTTTGGTTGTTTGGCGACTCGACTGTCGCAATTTCAACCGTTTGGGTCAACAATCGACCAGTTTTTCCTAACCATAAATTAAATAGTGTACTAAGGTCATTTGATATTTCATGTGAACTGTGCTGTGCGAGTTTGTTGATAAGTAATTGTATTCGTGTTTTATAAGCAAGTGCTATTATGTGCAGGTTGAAAAAAGGAAAGGTACAGTGTACAAGAATTGTAATTCTTATTGCTTGGTATAAAAGTTATCTCCCTTTGTTTATTTTCCAGACGGAATGTATCTCGGAAATTATAGTAGCTTTCAACTTTGAACTTCATTATTCAAAGTATTGACTAATCGCTGGCCCCGCCCACTTACTCCTTTTGACTCGTCAATAGACTCCAACAAGAAAGTTCCACTTAACAGCGTTATTTTGCAAATTTCGTAACCAGAAGCATGTTACAAAATAGCAGAATGGTTAGTTGGCGACCTAAACGTCGCAATTACAGCTTGAATAAGCCCTGGTTACGACGTTTAAGTCGCGCCAATAAAACGATTCACATAAATGGCGACGAAAGTCAAAGTATAAGGTTAACTTGCAGTCTAATTGAATGATTTGGTTGGTCGACGGATCATTTGATTGGTTATCGCGTTGTGTTAATTACAGTTCATGGAAACCATCAACCTAACCTCTATTTCTAAAATTAAAACATTTTGTTTTGTGGACAGAAAAAGAAATACTGTGATGATGCTTGCTTTATTGATAATCAACGGATCGCGATGTCAATCAAAGAATCAATCGACCAATCAAAGCATTCATTTAGACTATAAGTGAACTTTGAACTCCGTAATTGAGCGACATTTATGTGAAGCATTCTTGTAATTTCGGCGACTTAATCGTCGATTCGGTCGCCAACCAATCAGTACACTTTCTAATTACTTGATACTGACCGTAACTATTACAAACTAACACTGTATACTATCTTAGTCGAACTTTCTGTAAGAGCTCAGTTGGTGTGGCCAGGGAACTGTCAATATTAACCCTTATCATGCTGTACCCGAAATACCTCTCTTTTGGCAGGAGGTATAGCCTAAGCTCCTCCTGCACAAACATGTATATGGAGTCTGATCTTAGTCTTCACTACCTGTTTGTATCTTGCAAGCAAGAGTTATTTATCATTTTTTGAAAGGGAATATTGACAAATGACAAGTGCTTTCGGCCCTTTGATTTTTATGCGATTCTGTTAAGAATTTATTTAGCATAATAAGGGTTAATAAAAAGTTCTATCTTTACGGTTATAGCTCTTCGGTATCATTTTTAAAAGCACGGGCCTTGAACTGCATTGCAAAAGGACACCCGACAATGATAAGATTCGAACCAAGGCAAGGGTCACTTCACAAATTCCTAACCATGCACTGTCCTGACACAAAACAGTTTCGAAACGCTATTATGTAAATTAAAAGACATATGGATAAGAGCTGTTTAAATCTATGAAAAGGCTTATTAAAGCACAGGTGAGCGATTAAACGAATTAGGAGTGGTATTTACTTTAAAGTCTCACAGAACACTTGACATTAAGTTTTTGTTAAAACAGTCCTTTTGATAGAGAAATGAAAGAGACGTAAAATGACGGAAGTGAGTAATCGATAAGCACTCAATCACAATCATCGATTAATTGATCTTTTCACCGAATAATAATATTGGTAAAACGTGGGCCTAAGAACCATGTCACTTTAATCTTACCTTTACGATGTAAAAGTTGGACGTTGTTTGATACTATTGAAACTCTTTCGAAAAGAGAGTGTGTGGGTGAAAAATTGAAATGAACTGGAATTGACAAATCGCGGCTGCAAATAAAATAATCAGTCGACTAACGAAATCATTCATTTAGACTAAAATTAGTTTTGAACTCCTACATTAACCGCTATTTTTGTTCAGATTTTTGTGTTGGTTTGGCGACATAAACGTCGTAACTACAGCCAACCGACCAGTTTACTTTTTAATTTCATGCTACTGACCGAAAATTTTGCGAAACAACGTGGTTTAAAAACGAAGTGGAACTTCTTGTCGGAGTAAATGGGCGGGGCAAACAGAGTTAGTAGACGGGCCCAGCGATTGGTCAATTGACGGATTGCTGGCCACTGCACTGGACTCCAACAATGCAATTCGATGTAGATATTAACCCCTGTCATGCTGTATAATTACCTTACTGAAATGCTGTCAAATCAAAGGGCTGAAAGCACTGATAGAACTTTTGTTCAAAAATCAATATTTCTTTTAGAAATCAACTTCATAAACAACTCTAGCAGGAAAAGTACAAGCAGGAGGTGTAGACTAAGATCAGCCTGCACAAAAGTGCAGTCTGATCTTAGTCTACACCTCCTGCCAAAACCGGAATATTCCGGGTTCAGTGTGACAAGGGTTAAATGAGGCTAGTTTGCAAAAAATATAGTCGGGGACAAAAAACAAATGGCAAATCGTTGGTTGTCGACCTATACATCCTAACTGCAGCTTGAATAAACTGATTGTACAGTATTTAAGTCGCGAAACCAACAAAATTGATTTCCATAAATGTCTAATTGCGAAATTCACTTCCAGTCTAAATGCTTGATTTGAATAAGCCGAAGGTACGCTGTTTTGATTATCAATAACGGTATTTTTGGTAGAAGACCAAAACATCGTAACTATAGCTTGATTTTATATATTGATTTCGACAATCTGTCAATAGGAGAATAACTAACAACACAAAATGGATCACGACATGGCAATCTGTGTGGGATATCACACGATGATTAAATAGAAAGTTGTTTTGTTTAGTACATAAACTAAAAAGAGATTCGTTAGTTGGTGACCTAAAAGTTGCGATTTCAGCTTTAGTTATATTGAGGGAGTCGCCCACTAACGCACATGATTGACAAAAATCTCGGATAGCGTTTTCCTCAAATGTGAACATCACCTTGAATGTTGGTGAATAAATCCTCAATGACATATCTTGTCATAAATGATTGTGCATACCTCCATTGAAATAAAAAGTTAGTTACGGAATTGTGGCCCGTCAAGTCTCGACCTTTAAGCATGACATAAACCAACCTTGCCAATGTTTCTTATCGTACATCTAGTCATGATAATGGGACTGTATTTTGAAATCCACCCGCTATTTGTATTTGTAGATGAATTCGATAAAAAAAGAAGACATTCGAACCCACGTTGTAATGCACATATATACGGAAGTGTTAGGCTTACAACTATGTCTCGCTCAAAAAAAACGGACTCGACAAAATGTTGCGTATTAAGGTAGGGTATACCTTCAATATTCTGAAAATCAGCAAAAATAGAAAAGTTTGGACGGACTCGTATAAATACGAAATTCTCAATTGGTCCCTTTTTGGTTGACCGTTCACGAATATTTTTGACACAGATGATATTTCGCGTATCGTCGATGGGAGACCAAAATATCGTAGATACAGCTTTATTCAAGTCGTTGATCTATTCAAGCTGTAGTTACGAGGCTTTATCGCCCAACGGCGATATATAATTAGCAGAAACTAACACAATATACATAATGTTTCACATTCCCTTTTCATAGTTTGTAATACGTTTTATTTTCAAAATATCCACGTCATCCTAGACAGTACTGTTTCGCATTTTCAGGGGTCATAATTCCACCCTTTGCATCTGGAATACCTGCAATAAAAACCAATTCATCTGCATTCTATCCTTTTCTATATATATTTCTAAATAAGAAAATCGCCTTTAACCCATCGTTCAACCTAACCATAACCCTTTCTGGTGCCCCAAGGAAAAAAGTGGAAAATGAAGAAATTTATCTACAATGTTTTCTACAACAAAAGACACCAAAAATAGAAATCCCACCTATTAAGAAAGTGTGGTCTTTGAATTTGAACCAGTCGTTTATTAAAGCCAAACAAAAATGTTCTTACCAGCACAGCATAAATGTAGAAAAGTCGCTGCCAATAAGGACTTTATTTATGTCGGAGGGCAGTCGGCATGGCCAGGGTTACCTCAATTTTGTATACCTCTGCTTTTATACAGACAAGTCAATTTTCAGATTCCGTTTGCCTTTGTAGGCAGGACCAATAAGCAGAAAAATACTAAAGCAAAATGACACAATGCTGAACGAGTTATCTCCCATATTGGCTTAATAGTAATTCTCTTCGAAATAATTCCAAAAATAAAGGATATTTTCTTCAATCTACGGATCGCCACTGTCATTCTGAAATTCGATTTACCATTCATTTTTAATGTAAGTGACCTTTTAACTTTCTACATTTGTTTCAAGTATTTATGTTTGTTGGCAACATAAACGTAGTAACTACAATGTATTCAAGCTGCAGTTACAACGTGTAAGCCTCTAACGAACGATTCCTAACCATTTATTCTTCAAAATAACGATTCAAATCAGTAACCACAACAATTTTACAGATCAATTACCCAGTCCGAGTAAAAGCTTCATTTACGGTTTTATTTCTAACAGGTCTTAACGCTTTCCTGGTTTTCAAAATTTTAGGCCTCTCCAAATTCAAGTTCTTGCAGACGGAAATTTAAAGTAGATTAATTTGAAAAATAACCATTTAGTAGGGTAGAAAATATTGTAGGAAAAGAAGAAATTGCTTGTTACAAGCAATTTCTTCTTTTTCAACAATGTTTTCTCCGTCAAAGGTTTGGTAAACGAAAATTTAAAGTAGATTAATTTGACAAAATAACCATTTATAGTAGTGTAGAAAATATAATACAAAAAGAAGAAATTGCTTGTTACAAGCAATTTCTTCTTTTTCTACAATGTTTTTTTCAGTCATAAAATCACAGTGACGAAAAACCAGGGATTGAGCAGGAAATTTAAATGCAAGTACCTGGGTGAGAGAGTACAGACTTGTCGGTTGTCTTTGGCTTGACACCCATCGTCCATTTACAATCTGGATCTCCGAGCTCTTCACCATTGCTTCGTAAATCCCCATCCGAATCCATGTAACACAATCCCGTAATTTTTGCTGTGCCATTCCATATCTCTACTTTTTTGGCCAGAGAGTTTTTCAGGGTCAAGAAATGCTGTATCAATAGAATTAAAATACATTTGTACAAATGTATATAAACTTACCCATTTAATCAATAAAAAATGTCCTTGTTCCCGGTATTGTCTTTATGTATAGGTTTTTGCTAACATTATCTAGGGATTGAGACCCTTCGTTAACCTTTCAAAACTCAAAAATCACCAATCGTGATCAATCAAGGAATCATCTGACCAACTAAATCATTATTCAGCCCGGACCTGGGCTTACAACTCCAACATTAGCCGCCAGATAACTCTTTTTTGTTGGTTTAGCGACTTAAACGTCATAAATACAGCTTGGATTATTCAAGCTGTAGTTATGACGTTTAGGTCGCCAACCAACCATTTTTCCTTTTTGTTACATGCTACTAGCCATAAATTTTGCAATATAACGCCTTTCAAAATCGAAGCGAGACTTGCTGGCGAAGTCTGTGTGCGTTTCTAACGAAGTAAGTGGGCGGGGCCAGCAATTGGTCAATTAAAAGCGAAAAGGAACTAGAATTCCTATCACAGATTATAAAGCAATATCTAAAATCACGGCGTAACTGACGGATCGCGACTGTTAATAAAAAAAAGATAGACCAACTAAGTCATACATTTAGACTGTTGGTTTTGCGACTACAGCTTTTTCAAGCTCTAGTTACCATGTTTAGGACACCAACATTTACATTTAAAAGCAGAAATTAGAACACCCCCCCACACACACACGAACACACACAACAGCTATGATGTTTCCCGGTTAAAACTTCTAGAAGGTATTCCGTCGACTAACCACGTCTTCACCACAAAAATGACCAAATGGTTAGAAGCAGTCCACAGCTGTTCAATTAAAACTATGATGTTACGGTGTAACTAGATATAATAAACCTTTAAAGATAATCAACCTTGAAAAATCATCATTGTCAATCAAAAACATCGATGGACCAATCAAATCATTCATTCAGACCGGAATTGAACTTTGAACTTCGAGATTTATGTTTTGCATTTTTGTTACCTTAGAGACATAAACGTCGTAACTGCAACTGTAGTTACGACGATTGAGTCATTTCCCAACGATTCGTCTTTCCTTTTATGTCCCTGATCACAAATGATACAAAACTTGTAACCACGTTTATTACCTCAGTAGAACTGCCTTGTTGGAGGTCAATGGGCGTGGCTAGCGATCCCTCAATTAATAAACGGTTGGTCATTTCGGTATAAGCTACTCCTAGCAAATTCCTCGGACTTTACCAATAAGAAATGATTTATTTTTGTCTATTGGGGTAGATACTTGTGGAAAACGAAGAAACTGCTTATTACAGACAGTTTCCTTGTTTATCCAAAATGTTTCCGAAACCTTTTTTTTCGGGGGGGGGGGGGTTGACAAAATGGAATTGTGTGGGGATGGGTTAAAAGAAGCGATTTAAAAAAAAAAAAAAAAAAAAACACAAACGCACACAAACCTTTCGACTAAAAGCCATACTTACTTTTCCAAAATTGTTCTTTGGTTTATTCTTCGGTTGTTTGTGACCATCAGAAAAGGTATGACCAACCCTTTTCCAGATGTCATTCGGGTCGTGTGTACACGGGTCCGGCACATTGTAGCCATTCGGAATATAATCCCTGAATATTCCGTGAAATTTACCGATCTCAAACAAACAAAACAAGGAAATAGTGAAAATATATCCAAATGAGGCGACCATGTTTGATTTATAAGTCCTGTGTGACAATTAAGATGAAGTTGAAAATGATTGATTGTGTAACCCTGTATTAGGCGCATTTAGGCAAATTAATCAACTCTTGTCACACTGAACCCGGAATATTCCTATTTTCGGAGGAGGAATAGCCAAACGTCAGCCTGCACATACAAGTATGTGCAGTCTGATCTTAGTCTACACCACATATTTATCCATTTCGAGCCAGAGTTGTTTCTAACGGATTTTTTAAAAAAAATATCGACCCACAAAGTGATTCCAGCGGTTTCAGCCCTTTGAATTTAATGCAATTCTAACCTGAATTTTATTCGGCGTGACTTGGGTTAAAACGAACGTTGGATATATTTGTATGGGGTTTAACGCCGTTTTGAACAGTCTTTCAGTTATCCACTTATTTATGTGCTTCCTTGATATCACCAGTACTCGGCTGGGACTCTGAAATACCCATTACCAGACGGCCAAATTTTAGGCTTGTCCAAATTCAAAGAAGTTGCAAACGACAAATCTTGGTGAAATTTTGGGTATTTTTACCGGAGTGATCCAACACATTGTGGAAAATGAAGAAAATGCTTGTATCAAGTAATTTCTTCATTTCCCCACAATGTTTTCTAAAGCCTTTTTTTCGCGGGGGGGGGGGTCTAAGAGCGTCATTGTATGGAAATGGGTTAACCAATGTATACTCACGTGACACTCGACGTCTCTCAAATCACGAATCCTCCGCCCTAACCACTGATCTCTGCATGGCCGCGAAGAGGACAAAACTAGTGAATTTTGATTGTAGAAAAAAACATGAGGAATAAAGCATATACACGTGTACTACGTGTTTTTTTTGTCTGTTTTATTCTTTCTATCTGTCTTTATATTTTCTTTATTGATAGTTTTTAGCCTGAGATTGCGTAAGCAATCTGAGGCTAAAGTTACAATGCTAAAAATTCAAACCCATGCAGAGTTTAATGTGAAAATATAATGTAAAAACATCTACCGCAATCAATGTGATCTTCTGTCGCTTGAAAAGTAGATCGGACCTGACCATAAATTAATACGCCCGATTGAGGTCATTGAAAGCTGTCGACTTGATGTACAGTATTTTCGTGTGAGTGTTCTGAATTTGGCAAAATTATCAAAACTTGACGAGTGAATGGAAAGAAAGAAAGGAGATATATAATATATTGGAAATTATCAAACACATATAATCATATCATATTGTTAAGAAAAAATAAGGTGTTTGTTTCATACCAAAATAATATTACTTATTCTAGAGTAACAATGTTAAAACGGTCCGGTTAGACGAAGTTGCTGTATAAAGCTGATGAGCGAAGCTGTCGGTTTTACGCACGATTGGAATGTTTTGTTTAACAAATTAATTGGTCATTCATAGGATCATATTCGCACTGTCTGAAAACAGTTTGGTAGTGCTCGGACTTTGTGTCTATATATTTTACCTCCGAATTCTACCCAAAGGATGCAACGTCTACATACCGCTTTTTAGAGGTGTACATAATCATGTTAACCTGATTAACCCACCCTCTGTCGCTCTCTTTGTCTGGAGATTAAATCGCGCAATATTGGTCTGTGTGGTAGAATACTCACATCGCACGCAAGAGCCTCCTAGTTCGAACCTGGCTACACGCCCCATTCCCCCATCTCTCTCACTCTCTAGCTCTCTCTCGCTAGCTCCACTGGCTGAAAGCCAACGAGCTTTTGTCATGATGTGGTGTCCGTCGTCCGTCCGTCAACGTTTACTTTAAAAATCTTCTTCTTAGGAAGTACTGAACATAATTCAACCAAACTCAACCAAAATTCACAGGAAGGATCATTGGGTGGCCTTTATCAGATCTCTTCAAAGCATTTTGATCGGGTGAAAAATATGTAACAATATATACATGTAAATATATCGTTACAATACCTCAACGGGATGAAAATTAATGCGGGCATTTTGTGTCCCCTAGCGCACAAATTGGCAGATCTGCGCATAATCGACAGTAGATTTGGGTAGAAAGTGGCACCTCCGATAATCCGACCATCAAACTTTTTTTGCCCAGATTATATATCTCCTGTACACATATCTCAGGCTTTCAGCGCTTTCAGCGCTTTGATTCATTTTACGAGACAATCATCAATTTTAAAGCACTGCACACACACACACACAATTTTTTTTTTTGTTGCAATATAGATCAGAAAGCTCGATACACTTTACGACTCGTCAGGCAAAAAGGGACGATCTGATAAGTTTGCAGAAAAAAAGCATTTGGCAAAAGAGTATGTATTGAATTAAGATCTACCAGCTGAAAATATCATTCGACATCGTTAACACTGATTTTAACGCATTTTTATACAGACCACTAAACAAAATAACAATTTCTACATTTAACATGCCGTATATAAAGATCGTTATATTTTTGTTTAAAACAGGCAGAAATACGACCCTGGTTCGCCTGCATGTATAACGCAATTGACCAATCGCTGGCCCCGCCCTCTTAATTCGTTAGCCCCACACATTGAGTCCAACAGGAAGTCTCGCTTCGATTTTAAACGACGTTATATTGCTAAATTTATAGGCAGTATCATAAAACACAAATATAAAATAGTTGGTTGGCGACATAAACGTCGTAACTGCAGCTTGAATAAGCTGTAGTCACGACGTTTTAGTCGCCAAACCAACAAAAAATGGTTAACAAAAATGGCGGCCAATGTTGGAGATGAAATAAAAAGGTCCGGGCTATATAAATGATTTGATTGGTTGGTCGATTCCTGAATGACATCGCGATTGGTCAGATAGGGTGACTCAAAAGCCAATATAGTTGATGATTATAGAGAAGATGGAACATGTTGGTTAAAGCTTTATTTTCATATATATATGTATAACCTTTATAGCGATTACTCGTAAATATTTGAAGTTGTGAAGGGTTGAGGGAAAAACCATCAAGCTTACATAATTAATCACTGTTTGCCCACTGAGTGACTGTGCGAATTAATGACATGAAACAAGCCATCAAAAAAATCTTAAATGTTTAAATGTTAGAAGATTATTTTCCTTTACTCTTATCGTCGGTGCGCGTGAAAAATGTCACGTAACGACTACTTTAATAAAGCTGTTGTTACGACATATTGCTCGCGTACCAACGTTATGTGTATGCGTGTGTGTGTGCTCGCGCGTGCGTGTGTTATATCAATCATCTATGGTATGTCTTCTGTCGAGGTTTCAGAATATCGAGGGCTTAGAGCAAAAACATAGTATGGCTCTATACAATGTATGGAGCCATACTATGTTTTTGCTCTAAGCCATACTATGTTTTTCTCTAAGCCCTCGATATGTACTTATATTCAAGGTTCGGGTTTCTGTCAATATCTCACTGGCGTTGTGAACGTGACAAACTTGGGCCATCATCCTAACCTGGAAATCACGAAACTGCGATCTTCGAGCATGTCATTTCCATTGAGAAAAAAGTTTCAGATCACAAAAATTTAGACTGATCCAAAGTCACAGAAGATACAGACAACACTCCGACGGTCATTGGTTGGAATTGAGGGATCGGTGGCTACGCCCACCGACCTCCGATTGAGATAATAAATTACATATCGGGGGAAAAAATCAAATAAAAGCAATCTGTAGCTTGCTATCAAAGTATCGTAACTACAGCTTATATAAGCTGTAGTTGCGACGCTTAAGTCACCAAACCATAACAATGCTTAACATAGATGTCTGAGTTTAACTTTCACTTCCGATCTAAATCAATGATTTGGTTGTTTATTCTTCATTTTTTATTGACAGCGGCGATTAGTCAATTACATGTATATAGGGTCTGACACATAGGGTCGAAAATATAGTTAGAATAGGCAGAAAATTATCGCAACAAGAAAAATTCTATTCCCCCGACCTTTCTTATATTCATTTCCTGTAAAACGAGTGCTTTGTGTGAACTCAAAGTTAATTTCAGTTGCAATTAGAATTTCTTTTCGCAAACACTTCCTTGGCCAAAGTGATATGCCCTTTTTAGAGCATAGCTTATGAACATCTGTGCATGAAATTTACAATAGTTTAAGCATTTGTGCATGACATTTCAAATAATTTGACATATACCATCAGAAAAGACACATGATGTTTGCACGGTAGATACGAGCACTGCCATCCATAAGAATAAATTCTTTACCGATAATACTTGAATATGGTCTCACTAATTGATACAGAAATTTATCATCTTGACTCCGTTAACTCTCTATTTTCACTTACGCACATGTCAATCTGATGCCTGTCCAGACCAGAAACGAACATTTCCCGCAATGATCATATTCAGCCGCATTTAGCTGATGAAATGTAAAATTTGACAGGCTCACGCGCACACTTTATCGTCGGCACGCGGCAAAATGTGGTGACTACAGCTTAAATAAAGCTATAGTTGCGATATTTTGCTCGCGCACCGATTTTATGTATATTATTAAAGTCTATACAGAATCTGGACTCGTCAGTAACTAGCACAGGTGACGAATCTCCGTCGGTAAAATTGCACGTTCATGGTTCCACAATCTTTAATACACTAAGAATCCTTGCAATACGACGTTAGGCGGTGCTAGATTGAAACGATCCAAGGCCAAGGCTTATTTTGTCTCCCGATTTTGATGAACGTTTTAGGATTTTCGATTCAAATCCAACCCTTTTCAACCTTAGGAAAAGAAACACCACAACTTTGATATTCAAGCAAGGATGCAGTAAATACTCACGAATTTGAGGGGGTCAGTTTGGCCATTTGTAACATGTGTGCAGTCTGCACCACTGCAGACGGTCAGTTCACAAAAACGTAAAGACAAGGCGTTATTCAATTTAAACGTAGAGACAATGCCTTATTCAATATAAACGTAAAGACAAGGCTTTATATAATATAAACGTAAAGACAAGCCGTTATACAATATAAACGTAAAGACAAGCCGTTATACAATATAAACGTAAAGACAAGCCGTTATACAATATAAACGTAAAGACAAGCCGTTATACAATATAAACGTAAAGACAAGCCGTTATACAATATAAACGTAAAGACAAGCCGTTATACAATATAAACGTAAAGACAAGCCGTTATACAATATAAACGTAAAGACAAGCCGTTATACAATATAAACGTAAAGACAAGCCGTTATACAATATAAACGTAAAGACAAGCCGTTATACAATATAAACGTAAAGACAAGCCGTTATACAATATAAACGTAAAGACAAGCCGTTATACAATATAAACGTAAAGACAAGCCGTTATACAATATAAACGTAAAGACAAGGCGTTATACAATATAAACGTAAAGACAAGCCGTAAAACAATATAAACGTAAAGACAAGCCGTTATACAATATAAACGTAAAGACAAGGCGTTATACAATATAAACGTAAAGACAAGGCGTTATACAATATAAACGTAAAGACAAGCCGTTATACAATATAAACGTAAAGACAAGCCGTTATACAATATAAACGTAAAGACAAGGTGTTATACAATATAAACGTAAAGACAAGCCGTTATACAATATAAAGGTAAAGACAAGGTGTTATACAATATAAACGTAAAGACAAGCCGTTATACAATATAAACGTAAAGACAAGGCGTTATACAATATAAACGTAAAGACAAGCCGTTATACAATATAAACGTAAAGACAAGCCGTTATACAATATAAACGTAAAGACAAGGTGTTATACAATATAAACGTAAAGACAAGGTGTTATACAATATAAACGTAAAGACAAGCCGTTATACAATATAAACGTAAAGACAAGGTGTTATACAATATAAACGTAAAGACAAGCCGTTATACAATATAAACGTAAAGACAAGCCGTTATACAATATAAACGTAAAGACAAGCCGTTATACAATATAAACGTAAAGACAAGCCGTTATACAATATAAACGTAAAGACAAGCCGTTATACAATATAAACGTAAAGACAAGCCGTTATACAATATAAACGTAAAGACAAGCCGTTATAAAATATAAAGGTAAAGACAAGGTGTTATACAATATAAACGTAAAGACAAGCCGTTATACAATATAAACGTAAAGACAAGCCGTTATACAATATAAACGTAAAGACAATACGTTAAACAATACATTGAGAGAATACCGGTGAGAATATGATTATCTTGAGTAATATTTCTTATGATTAACCCTTTCCTGATTAATACCTGGTTTTGACGTCCCTGTGGTTTTATACTTGAGAAAACATTGTGGAAAAAGAAGAAATTGCTTGCGACAAGCAATTTCTTCTTTTTCAATAATATTTTCTACCCTTCTAAATGAATATTATCAAAATAAAATTGACTATAAATTGTCGTCTGCAATACCCTTAAATTCGGACAGGTCTAAAATATTGCGAAACGGGAAAGTGTTAAGAAAAGGGATTCCTATACGCGTAATATAATTAATCCATTATCAAGGAAAGACTGTCTGAATCACATAAATTACATTCTGTGGTGTTTTTACTCAGATTTTTGGATAAGATATTTTTTTGATTTATAAAAAAAGGAGTTACAGACAACAAATATATTTGGTTGAATTTTCCATCGCCATTGAGGCATGTTCCCTGGATAGCGAACCAATTAAATGTGAATTCTAAAATGTCCTTTCTGTCTGTAGATAAGTACCGGACTCAGTGTCTTAAGCATGTGTGAACTTATTGGATATGCCATGCTCATTTATTCATCGTGTGTACTTTATATACAACTTTTAGAAAAAAAAAATGATTAAACATAGGAAAGGCTAATACTGGCCTTATAACTTAACCCTTTCCTGTTCAATCTCTGTTTTTACGTCTCTGTGATTTTATGAGAAAACATTGTAGAAAAAGAAGAAGTTGTCTGTATCAAACAAACGCTTCTTTTTCCACAATATTTTCTACCCTACTTAACGGTTATCTATCTATATATACTGCCCAACTCCCCTTTCGGGTATTACTGGCAGGCTATATTTCAAAGTAAATCCACTTTAAATTTTCGTCTGCAAAACCTTTGAAATTGGACAAGTCTATATATTTTTTTGCAATACATGTGATTCCGCCAAGCGAAAATGGTCCTCCACCACGATCAATCAGCGCAAGCTGTACAGAATGACCAGGGTCGATATTTTTCGCTTTTGGTAGGCTTATATAACGGTACGTCTTTGTGTTGTACTGTAAATCTCAGCGTCTAGATATGTATACATAAACTGGGATCAAAGCCTGAAATATAATTATCTGCATACATCATGACAGCGTGGTACTCAATGTATTTCTGTATTAGAAACGACATTCTTGGTTATCATCACGCATGTAGTACTTCAACTGACCAAATGGTGATCGTCTACAGAGTTTCAAACCCTTCACCAGAGTTCAAGATACAAGATCCAATGTGACACTACAGGAGGGTTCGTCCATCAGGTCATTTTAAACCTTACTAAAACGAGGTTTGGTCGAATGGCTATGTCGAAAGTATAAGAACACGGATGTTAATAATTCATTGGTGCCAATTATTCTGACTAAGATTTCTCCGTAAACATGTTACCCTTGCAAGGTTTTTTTTTGTCCATAATAGTGTCCATAATCTGATGTCAGATCTAAAAATATTTCATAAAACAGATCGCGCGTTAATGGTTGGGCACATGTTTATGCAATTTCAGTGTTTACTGAATTTTGGACGCAGTGAACGCTGCGCAGGATTATTAAATTATTGTATTCGGAGTTTTGGCTAAGTTTTCACTTCTCTACATATGAAAATAATATTCTCACACAGATATTAGTTTAATTAGACAAAAGTAATCCCGAAATGATTTAATGCCTATACAGTTTCTGGACGTGTCGAATGTTGTAATAAGGGACACCTGTGTGTCATTTTTTTAAATTTAAAGGCCAATGATTTGAAACTTGTGAGAGGAACTTTATTTACATACTCGACCGAACTCTCCATGCCTCGGTTTAATTAGTCAAAAATGGACAGGAGTTCAACCAATTGTCATCTTGACCGGAAGTAAACAGACGCGAATAATTTGAACTAGAGAGATTATCTAATTATCTTGATAAGAAACAAAGAATAGTAAATTTATTTTATTATATTATCACTCAATCTGCTACAGTTAGAGAGTACTGAAGTGAGATCAAATTATTTTTTGAGGTCGACGAATTTTCAAATTGTCACTGGTTTTCGCGGGGAAATGTTTATTTTTCCCCCCCGAGATTCGTTATGGTCAGGTTGGCGTCAGCGTGATACCTCTGTTATTACTGAATACATTCAGTTGAAACCTGGAATATATATTTAATGTAAAAAAAGCCATTTATAGCAACAAGGGGTATAACTATGCATTTTAATGAATTATGCCCCTTTGTCAACTTGAATGATTGAGAGTTTGCATCCGTATGTGATGCTGCAACATAATCAATGAAGATTAGTATCCATAGAAAAAGTGGATACATAGTTAACCCTTTCCTGGTCAGTCCCTTGTTTTACGACCATGTGAATTCCTTATTGAGAAAATGTTGTAGAAATAGAAAATGCTTGTAACAGAATATTTTCTATCCTAATGAATATTTATTTTTCAAATTAAATCAAAATTAGATTTTCATCTGGATCAATTGGGCAGGTCTAAAATTATGCAAAACAGGAAAGATTTATGTCTTTGGAAAGAATTTAGATTATTTAATTTTTTTAATTTGCCTCTGAACAATTAATAAAACTTGATAAATCAATTTTCTTCTTTTATTATAAAGAGAAAAGATGTAACTTTAAATTTGTATTAAGTTTATATAATCAATTTCTGCATATAAAATGAAATATTGGATATTAAACCAAATATAAACAATACAAATAGGTTGATGGTTACTTAGATTGTGTTCACAAATGAGTTTATTCATAACTAATGTTATTGCCTATGACTATGTCATAAACAAATATTTAAACATTTACAATATTTAATTTTATTGTACCACAATAAATTTTGCGTTCAAAAATTTTCTCTGCAGCTAATGAACATAGAAAAATCAAGTACTGGTAAAATGTGACACTAAATAGTGATAGTAGAATGGTTCTTACTTTCAATTTGTTAAGAACATTGCTCAAAAGCAAAATTAAATATGATATTTCGAGAAATCTAAAATCCTCCTTATTTACAAACATTTGAAAACCATGTTAAATATGCGTCAGTTTTTTACATCAACATCGTAACTACTGTTGTTTTTGGTTGCTTTGAAGGCTCACATACTTATTTTTAGGCGCATTTTTTAACCCAAAACAACACAATAACTTTATTTTCACACCGATGTATAAACACCAATCAAGGATTTTATATGCTCTTAAACAACAACAATAACAGCACCCCCCCCCCTAAAGTAAAAACCAAACAACTGTAATAAAGAGAGAATTGCTTGTATTGTTTTTTTATCCGAAGTTCTCGTATTGTTTCCGTACTTCTTTCTTTTCTCCTGTATTAACTTTCTTTGAAAATTGTATTTTGTAATCTAAGTAGGGTAAAAGTCTGAGTTACAATGTCTTTGATCAATAAAGTTTTTTTTACTGCAAACAACATTTGTTAAAAGCAATGAAAATCGCATTACCAATTACCAGAGGAGACAGGTCCAAATTGAAAGGGGTTGCAGATGACATTTAGATGACAATTCAAAGAGAATGAAAAAAGAAATAGGCGTATAAGATAGAAAAAATTGTTGTAGGGTTTGAGTGAAGCGTTTTACAAATAAGATCTTTCCCCACTGCAAATATAATAAAAAGTCCTATAGGGTAGATAACTAGATTCATTCAACATAAATTAATCTGTGTTTTGACTTTTATCTATGCACAAAAAAGAATAAATTATACTTAGAATTGGAGAAAGTAAAAAAACAATGATGTATGTATTACACTGGCACATGCATTCAGGAATCTTTAAAACTTATAAATATTAGTCATGAATAATCTAATGGTTTTGCAAGTGCAATGCTCTAGGGAACATATGTTTTGTAAAAAGGGCACTAGTTTATGTGGATGGACATGTTCGAGAAGTACATTTACAGAATCAGGGTCCTTTTAAATACATCCATTCACGAAAAAATTTGGAAGCTGCAAAACCCTGTTTATCATTAGTCATAGAGGTACAAATATATATATTTGTAAGTTGTTGAAAGTTCCTCAGTTAACCCTTTCCCGTTTTTGGAAATTTTAGACTAGTCCAAATTGAAAGAGTTTGCAGACAACAATGAAAACTGGATGCCATTTGAAATGAAACCATCCTATGTGGTAGAAAATATTGTGGAAAAAGGAGAAATTGCTTGTTACAAGCAATTTCTTCTTTTTCCACAGTGTTTTCTCAAGTATAAAATCAAAGGAACGTAAAATCCCGTATTTGAATGGGAAAGGGTTAAAGTACTAATGGTGTATTGATTTCCTTTTATTTTGACATGTTTGAATTGTAGGATGTTGTCCATTTTCAGCATTTAATCTCAAGTAAACCATTAAGTGCCACAAGTGATGCTTTCTTATGATTGTTAAAGAAAGGACCTTAAAAGATGACGAAGTTACTTCTATTTGGACGAAAATGTAATTTTGGTGGAGATGATTTTGTAGTATCTGGATCAATTGAAGTGATTCTTAGAATAATAGGGTGAGTAGGTTTTGTGACTTGTGACTTTCTTATAAGCCTTCTTTACCCATTCCAACATAGTGACGCTTTTAAACGCCCCCTCAATATAGAACTTGGAAAACATTTTTGAAAATGAAGAAATTGCTTGTTACAAGCAATTTCTTTTATTATTCACATTGTTTTCCATGCAAAAAGACACAAAAAAATAAAGATTTCATCAAATTAAATTTGCAACTTCTTTGAATTTGGACTGGTCTAAAATTCTATTGAGTGGATTTGGGTTAATTATTAACTAGAACTTAGGTCAACCAATTACTAGACCTCATAGATGACAAAATTTTGAAATTGAAAGAAGATGGCTTTGCAGCTGTAAAATATTGAAAGTAGATACAGATGACTGTAAGGATAAGGGCATCCATGAGGGTCAAGGTCACTTATCAAGGTAATATTTCACTTACAAATCTTTTTTTACCAAAATCCAGCAAGTAACAATAGAGCGATGAGCTTCACTCTTTTTTTTTTTTATCTAATTTGAGATGTAATGATAATTTATGATTTTTATATGTGTATATATATACAATGTTTACTTTCAGGATGCTTGTCCTTCTCATTGAATTTGGGCGTTTCCATGAGCAGTTGAACTGCGACAGTGAGCACATGATATTTACCTTCTTGCTTGGCCTGAAGATTTTCTTTGTCTTCATCATTGTGCTGGATATTCTTATTGTGAATATAAGTTCAAAAGGAACCATTATATATGACACACCTAGACAAAACCTATATAAATACCTTTATGTCAGATTTGGTGTGCTGGTATTAGAGACATTATGGACTGTCATGGGTATGCCTTTATTCTTTTTCTTTGATCTTATTCATAAATCTAAAGGAATATTTATGTATGACTTACTTAAAAATTCCTATTACAGTCTTTAACCCATTCCTGTATTAGAAAATACTAGACCTTTCCAAATTCACAGGTTTTACAGACAAAAATTTAAAGTGGATTTTGTTTGCTACAAGCAATTTTCTTCTTTTTCTACAATATTTTCTCATTTATAAAATCACAGGGATATGAAAACCAGAGATTTAAGAGTTGAGGTAGTCTACTGAAAATTCACAGTTGCCCTATCCACCCAATATTGAAATTTCTCAGGTGATGTGAAAGTTTGTTTGCACCAACTTAATTTCCTTTTACTATACGATGACAAATTTACTACCTAACTTGAAATCTCTCCTTATCTGCTACACCTTTAAAACATACAGCCTATAGGAGTTGCTTTGTTGGTCCATAACTCTAACTGTTTATTTGTTTGTTTGAATGGGGTTTTACGCCGCTTTCAACAATCTTTCAGTTATATCACAGCTGCTGGAGCACCTAACAATGGAATCCTGGTATTTCTCACACCAGTACTACCATTACATCCCTTCCTAGCCTCCAGCTGCTTTCCCACATAGGTCTATGATTATCGACCCATTGGTGAGAGACAATTAGTCGGAAAGGATGAGTGCCGCCGTCGGGGATCGAACCCGGGACCTCTAAATTGACAGTTCAACACGCTACCAACTGCGCTATGACGGCGGCAACTCTAACTGTAGATCATACCTATTGACTATCTTTATTTTGCATTTAAGGGACATGTACAGGAAGTCAATGGGTGATAGTGTAGGTTGCCATAATTAACCCATTACCAGATTACGAAAACTGAGACTGGTCCAAATAGGAAGAAGTTGAATACAACATGTCAATGTGCGCTAAAATTCTAAATAAGTGCCAAATAAGGTAAAAAATATGCCATTTTGAATAATTCAAAGTTTGGGAGCATTTTGTTACTGCTGTGGAAAGTAATAGAATGTACTCGTATCTCTTTACACTATTCATACTTTAAGGCAAAGAATTTTTATTGACCTTTGAATACCTTGGTATAAGTTTGATCATAAATTATTTGATTGAAGAAGATGATTTTAGCTAGGCTGTTTTCAGGGAAACCCAAAAGTATTGCTTTTACCAGGTTGTAGTTTGTGTCCACCCCTGTATACCCGTCTGATTCAGCTTTGTTGTCTGAAAAACTGAGACATTTTATGATATCTGTTTTGTAACTGTGTTATAGAACATATCCATATGAAACTTTGAATATTTTTTCACTATCAGAAGAGCAATCTATACCAACAAGGGGGATAATTCTTGATGATTTTTTTTAATGAATTGTACCCCTTTTTTGATTTAGAAATTTTACAACTGTTGAGCACTTGAACAACCGAGCATTAGCATCCATATGCAGTGCTCTTGTATGTATTTGAATCAAACCTTGAATTAAATGTCACTTAACCCATTCCAACTCAATCCCTCCTTTTTACGCCCCTCGAGAAAAAAGTTTGGAAAACATTGTGGAAAATGAAGAAATTGCTTGTATCAAGCAATTTCTTCATTATCCACAATGTTTTCTATTCAAAAAGAGGAAAAAATTCAAAATTCCATCAACTTGAAATTGTCGTCTGCAGCTTCTTTCAATTTGGACCAGTCTAAAATTTTGCTGCGTTGGAATGGGTTAATATGTGTATCTTTGAATTTGTTGTATGTTTCAGGATCTATATCTGTGATATCAAGGATGAACAAGTGTGAAGGCAGGATATATAACCTAGCTTGTGCAGCTACAGTGGGAGGCTGGCTCACTAGTATTTCACAGTTTCTGTTCATCTACTTGTTCTTTGACTTTAAGACCAGAGAACATCAGCCTGTTCTTACAACACAAGATTGGGAAAAAAGGTTGGTCATCTTAGATTCATAAGAGTCAACGAAACTTTAGTTGTTGAAATTAAAAGTTATTTTTGAAACAATAGCAAGAATAGTAGCAAAACGTATTTGCAAAATTTGAATGATAATTAATTTAGAAATGATAAAAGAAAAGTTAAAGGAGGTTAGAAAACACTACTGAGAGGTAGCTTCTTTACTCTTTGTCATGTCTGATAGCATACTTTGTCAGAGTTACTGAAAGGATTTGAAAAGTAAACTTGAGAATTACAAGTATTACTCTTTTAATAGATAAACGTATCCACGTAGGCATAAACATTGATACTTTTCATGTTTTTTAACCCAGTACTACACAATCCAAAAAGAGTTATATGAGAGAATTTCAACAAGCAAATTCTTCTGTTCTCCCAATATTTTCTACCTTATCAAGTATTTGATAATAATTATTCATTCAACACCTACTATAACATGTCATCTGCAACTTCCTAAAATATGGCCATCCTTTTTTATGCTGTCTGGTGTTGGGTTTAGATAAATTATTCCTTTTGTCTGAAGACATGATGTATCAGTTGGAAAAAATGAAATGACTTTTTCAGATGGAAAGGAATATTTTGCTGTTTGAGTGGTCAGGGCAGTACCAGAGTGTTTTCTTTTTTGGCAAGTCTCTGTGTTCAGCTGTTTAAGGTAATACTAGATATTGATATCCTTGCCTACAAAGCAATGGGGGGTATATTAGTTTCACCATGTCTGTTTGTCTATACATTTGCAGACTTTTTCAGTTCCTTGCTCTTACTCCATAACCAATAGACCTGTAGCCATTAAATTTATACAATTGTTGCCTATGATCCAAGGAGATGCCCTATTTGACACATTGGGTCAGGTAGGGTAAAGGTCAAATGTGATACTTAAGTGACAAAATGCTGGTTGGGATATAAGTCTACTCTGCAGCAAATCTAGTTGTTTGGACTTTATATATTTAATGCACTACCAGATGACAACATATAAAACTGGCTGAAATTGCAAGATGTTGAACAAACAAAAATCAAAAGTTTGTGCTAACATAAAGAAATGGATTTTATAAGGTAGAAAATATTATCTGTGTCAGGCAATTCCTCCTTTTTCCCTTATTTTTTTCCTCCATATTGTTCTTCAGGGACAATTAAAGTAGTGGTTTGATCTGATTCACATAAAGAGGTCAAGGTCACTGTTGTGTGGCAAATGATTCAGTTGTTCTTATCTAAAGCACATCTACTACATTATATCAGTAGATGGATTTCAAAATAAATTAGAGCACTGTTCTCCATGTCTAATGCAGAAGGTATTAACCCTTTCCTGTTTTTAAATTTTTTTAGACCTGTCCAAATTCAAAGGTTTTGCAGATGAAAATTTAGTGTGGATTCAATTTGAAAAATAACTATTCAGTAGGGTAGAACATATTATGGAAAAGAAGAAATTGTTTGTTACAAATATTTTCTTCTTTTCCCACAATGTTTTTTCAAGTATAAAATCACAAGGACTTAAAAACCAGTGGTTATACAGGAAAGGGTTAAATGTTGTTTCAGGTCAAAAGACCGCTTTCATCTTGTTTAGCCATACCTAGAATACCCTTTTCAAATTTCAACAGAATATTTGATAGTACGTTCATGAAATTCTTATAGCATTATACATCTGAAGACAGGCAAGTTAAAATTTTGTGATGAAAAGAAGGATTAGCACTTGTGCAAACCCCATTATAGGGCAGCTTTAACCTATTCCCACAAATCAAAATTTTAGACTGGTTCAGATTTAACCCATTACCACACAGTGACACCTTTAGACGCCCTCAATTAAATAAAAAAGGTATAAAATGAAGAAATTGCTTGTAACAAGCAATTTCTTCATTTGACACTATGTTTTCTACCTGGAAAGTTGAAAAAATCTAAAATTTCATAAACTTTTAATTGTCGTCTGCAACTCCTTCCACATTAGACCTGTCTAAAGTTTTGTTGTGTAGGAATGGGTTAAAGAAGTCACAGACAATAAATTTCATTTGATAAAACTTTAAAATTCTTGTACTGTTTTGAGTAGAAAAAATATGGGAAATGAAGAAATCACTTGTATCAAGCAATTTCTTCTTTTGTCACAATGATTTCCAAAGATTTTTTCTTGAGGGGCGTAAAAAGGCAGAATTGTGTGTTAAACCAGCTGTAAATGTTATTTATGAAACTTGTATTCTCAAATTTTATAATGTTTTGTAGAAAGAAGAACTAGTTGCCAGTGACATTTTGACAGGATTATTGTTGGTGTATCACAAACAGAGAGAACAGAGAGAGAGACTAGATGTGACAGATGCCCCATTAATTAAAGGAAAAATCAGGTTTTATAACATATTGTATTTATGTTTATCCAGTGAAGAGTTCTTATATCTTTTTATGCCTCTGGATTAGTAAGATTGGGGAATATTGAAACTGTTGTCTGTTTTTCATTCTGTCTTTCTGTCAAACACCTTCATGTAATTGGATAAGGGGAAATTATGTCTCACATTTTGATTTTTAGATATCTCAGTAAATATGAGATATTTCTTTAATCTTGGCACGGTAAGCTTTCTTGTTGTGCAAATTTTCTTTACATTGTTCAATAAATCAGAAGGTTCTTTAGTAATGATAGTGTGCCTTTTTATGCCCCCGCATATTGTTTTACCGTTTCCATCTGTCTGTCCATCATTCCATCTGTTGGTCTGTCTATCTGCAAAACATAACCAAAAAACTCAAGATTGTCAATTACTACCAGCCTATTTAAGATACAATGCTCATATTTTGCATGATGATACATCTCCATAATCCTCATGTCAAGGTCCTGTGATAAGGTCAAGTCACATACCAAGGTCAAATGTGTAGTCCTGTTGTGGGGGCATTGTGTTTCACAAACACATCTTGTTTCAACTTAGATTTTTTATTCACTATAAAGTAACGACATCTAGGTACAGGCTGTTGCATGTTGTACACTTGTGTATCAAAAACTATTAATCACTGTCAAATTTAAATCTTATCCAAATTCTCACAAAAATCGGCGGTCTGTAATAGATATATCTTTCTGATGGTATGTTGTCAGCAGCATTTCAAGGGGTGAATGCAAGATTGAACTAAATATGATACATGTAAATGCTTGATACAGTATTACTCTCAATTTGTGTTGTTTTGATATACTTTAATGTCTGCACTTGAATTGATAAATTACATTTATAAATGAATGAAGTTAATAGAGCTATAGAAGGTAATTATTCTGAAAATGTTATATTATCATTATTTCTTCTCTTTAAGTAATCTTGTTTAAGAAGTTTTATCCGATGCATTTGTTCATGCATCATTTTTGACAGGGTTAAGTTTTAGGACTTTTATTCATGAACATTTGTTCATTCATCAATGGGCATGTTTCTGTAATGAATTGTTGTGTATTGTTAATTTGATTCCAAGTTTAAACTTGTTTATTGACAGAGTCAAGCCACATAAAATAGCGCTCTCACCTGGTATTGCACGGAAGTCATGGATGAACTTTAGGGAAGCTGCACATTACATGAGGTTTGCTCTAGGCAGTTATGGCTGGTTTTACTATATCAGTTTAAACAACCCTATAGCAGCTTCATATAGATTGTCATCTAAAATGAGGTAAGTTGATTTAAATAGTATTAAATGATAATTAGAATATTTTTGTGCTCATGGTGAGCTTTTGTGATCGTTGAATGTCTGTCATCCGTCGTGCGGCGTCAACAATTGAAATGTTTACACTCTAGAGTCCATAGTTTTGATCCAATCTTCATGAAATTTTCATTCTATTGGAAAACACAGGAAAAGGGGACATAATGACAATTTCTTTGTTTACCATATAGAAGTCATAGTTTTGGCTCAATCTTAATGAAACTGATTATAGTTATTTGTCTCTAGTTGCATTTTTTTTAACAGCAGACAATTCAGGTGAGCGATCTAGGATCATCATGTTCCTCTTGTTCACAATATTTTCTAAGCATTTTTTTCCCATATAACAAAATTTTAGACCGGTCTAAATTGAAAGAAGCTGCAGACGACAGTTCTAAGTTGATTGAATTCATTTTTTTTCTTCTTTTTGGATAGAAAACATGGGTAATGAACTAATTGCTTGATACAAGCATTTTCTTCATTTTCTATGATGTTTTCAAGCAATTTCCTCATTACCACAATGTTTTCTCTCCACAAAGATGGACAAATTCAAACTTCATCAATTGGTATATATTGACATTATTGCATGGTTTGTTTATGTAGTTGGATCAAAAGGCTTGACTGTGAACATATAGAGGGAGATGGTAAATACCAACTGAACACAGCAGCATTCTTACTATGGACTCAGGTTAATGAAAACCAGATAATCAGGGCATGCTTCAACAACAGGGTATATTTTCTTTGTTTATCCTATTGTAAAGCCGCCGTCATAGCGCAGTTGGTAGCGCGTCAGACTGTCAATCTAGAGGTCCCGGGTTCGATCCCCGACAGCAGCACTCATCCTTTCCGACTATTTGTCTCTCACCAATGGCTTGATAATCGTAGACCTATGTGGGATAGCAGCTGGAGGCTAGGAAAGGATGTAATGGTAGTACTGGTGTGAGAAATTCCAGGATTCCATTGTAAGGTGCTCAAGCGGCCGCGATATAACTGAAAGATTGTTGAAAGTGGCGTAAAACCCCATTCAAACAATCAAACAATTATCCTATTGTAAACTAAGTAGAGCACAAAGAATTGGAATCTATGAATAACTCTGGTTGCCAACTTTGAAAATTTTCTTCTGAAACAATTGATGTATTGTTGCTGTCAATCAAAGAACCATTTAACCCTTTCCTGTTTTTCAAAATTTTAGACTTGTCCAATTTAAAAGAAGTTGCAGACAACAATTAAAAGTGAGTGCAATTTGAAAAGTAGCCAACCTATAGGGTAGAAAATATTGTGGGATAAGAAGAAATTGCTTGTTATAAGCAATTTCTCCTTACCCCACAATATTTTCTCAAGTATAAAAACTCAGGGACGTAAAATCCAGGGATTAACCAGGAAAGGGTTAAATCCTTATTTAGACAGGAAGTGAACTTTGAATACCTAAAATGTCTGACAGTTATGTGAAGCATTTGTTGGTAGTTACAATGTTTAGGTTGCAAACCAGCCATTTTACTTTTTTCTTATATATTTCTGGCTTTATATTCTGTAAAATAAGGCCATTTGATATCAAAGTGGAAATTCCTGTCGGAGCTAGTTTGCTTGGCCAATTTGTTAACAAGGCCAGCCATCCGGCAATTAGGCCTATTGCTTCCAAATTTTTCATGTAAATTACCTAAGAGTCTTAAATACATACATGTGATAGAAATTTACCCTATGTTGTGTGTACTTTGATTCTACATAGTACCCTCACTAAAGAATAAATTTTCTTAGAGTGCCTCTTCATAAATCATCCATTAGAATTTAATGAAACTTAGGCGAGATGTATCTGAGATTTTGCTTTTTCCAAAATAGTTCAAAGAATTTGAATTCATTAATCACTGTGGCGACCAAAAAATTCTTGAAGTATCTTTAACAATCTTCTCTTCCTAAAAGAATGACCTAAGCTTTCAAATTTTGGATGTACTATTTCCCTTTGGCACAATTTTTAGCTTGGCTGTTTTTAGGAGAAAACCCAAGTATTGCTATAGCCTTGGTGTCATCATTGTCATCGTCGTCATGCAAAAACTTTGACATTTTGTGATATCTCTGGTTCTACTAAAGACATTAACTAGAAACTTGGCACACTTGTTCACCATTAAAAGAGCAACCTATACTATCAAGGGGGATAACTCTAGATGCATTTTGTCCACTATCCAGCACCCAACAGCCGAGCGTAGGCCTCTAGGCGGTGCTCTTGTTTATTTTTCTAATCACAAGGACTTGACATGCCTTCTGAAACTTCTGTCAATTTGGACTAATCTAACATTATGTTGTCTTGAAGTGAGTTTATACACAATTTACTGTGCATGTTCTTTGATTCAGGATGTTGGAGAAATACCATTTGTTGTAACTGTAGATCCAGATTTTAAATCTTTGATAGTGGCCGTTCGTGGTACATTGTCTTTAGAGGTGAGAACTTGAACACTAGATTTAGAGGTTTATTTTTGTTTGTAAAATCAATCTAAATTTCATTGCGTGATAATTAAACATTTATTTTGTCAATCTCAGAATTATAGGTAACTTGAATTGACATGGGAAAATAAAAGATTATTCAATTTCTTTATAAAAAAAAAAAGAGGGACAAAATGTAAATTTGTTACGATGAATACTCTAAAAGCATTTCTTACCTGATGATATGGCAATTTGAATGACATCGTCATTCATTTCACTGGTTTGTCAGCTGACCTGAGCACATAAGGTAAGTATATGTGATCACCCTGTGTCCGTTGTGCGTCTTATTGTGTTCGCCAGAAGTCGTCAACAATTATTAAAAATCTTCTCCTCTGTAACCATTGGGCCAACTTCAACCAACCTTGGCAGAAATGTTACTTGGGTGACCCTTTTCAAAGTGTGTTTGTAAAATACTTTGGCTTATCAGATAACCATGGAGACAGGACATGCTGCATATCAAAATATTGAAGGCTTGTTTGAGTGTTTTTTGCACATATGTTTAACCCTTTCCCATTTTTGAAATTTTTAGACTGGTCCTAATTGAAAGAGTTTGCAGCAGACATTGAAAGCTGGATAGTATTTATAATTAAACCATCCTTTGTGGTAGAAAATATTGTGGAAAAAGAAGAAATTGCTTGTCACAAGCAATTCTTCTTTTTCCACAATGCTTTCTCAAGTATAAAATCACAGCAACGTAAAATCCAGGGTTTGTATAGGAAAGGGTTAAAAAAAACTTTTTAGGTTTTAGAAACATTGATATCCCCCTAAAATCAATACTTTACATCATCAATCTTGAATACGTCTTGTAGGCAATGATTATTGCCTTATTTTTACTCCAGGATATTTTGGTAGATGTTGATTTTGGCAGGGAAGACATTACTGTGGAAGGACATAATGGAAAGATGATACATGGAAAAGTGCATAAAGGCATGAATATATCTGCTGACTATATATACAATAAACTCGTGGCTAACAATCTGCTAGAACAAGCTTTTAAAGAATATGAGGTACAGACTATACTTTTGATAAAGTTATGGCTATATTTTAGTAACCCATTACCACATGAACAAAATTTAGACTGGTCCAAATTGATGTTGCAGATGACTTATAAAAGTTACGAAAAAATCTAATATTTTTTTCTTTTAGGGTAGGAAACATATGGGAAATGAAGAAATTGCTAGTGACATGCAATTTCTTCATTTTCCACAATGTTTTCCTAACTCTCTTATCTTCAAGGGGCATCAAAAAGGGAAATTGCATGCAAATTGTCAAGATAAGATTTATGGGAATTATGTATTAATCTATTTTTGGAACTGTGTGTCCTTTCATGATATTGTCAGAACAAGTTCAAAAAGTCATTTGAAAGGAACTTGTCTTTTACCCAATCTTTGATTCCAAAATAATCCTTTTGATTGCAGTCACTATTTACTGCAGTATTTTATCACTTCAAAAATCACCTCACAAAATAGTATGATTGTATGAATTTTACATGATCTTGGGTTTACTGAAAGATGTAGAGTAAATATGAATTGTTATAGATCAGTGTTACAGATAGAGGAGGCAATTTAGATAAAATATTTCAACAAGACTGTCCTGTACCCTGCGTTGTTGGTACTCATTGAATAATCTCACCAAGACAGTTAACCGATCCCTGGCCCCGTCCACTTACTCTGTTTGCACGCCCATTGACTCCAGTAGGAAGTAACATGTAACAAAAGACTAGAATAGTTGGTCCGAGACCTAAACATCGTAACTACAGCTTGAATAAGCTGTAGTTATTACATTGAAGTCACCATACCAATAAAAAGGCTTCACATAAAAGGTGGCCCACTCCTCAATCCTGGTCTAAATGAATGACTTCATTGGTTGAAGTTTTCTTTGATCAACAGCAGCAATTGGTCAATTCCAATGAGTACCCAAAACATAGGGTTTTTTCCAGGAAATGGCATGACCCCCCCCCCCCCCCCCTTATCAAGATGATACAACTAGGAGAGCTATTCCAGAGTCACCTCTCCATCTTTCAGGGGTTTGGCCTGGTAATAACTGGGCACAGTCTGGGTGCTGGTGTAGCTTCCTTACTGGCCATCAAGCTTCTACCTCAATATAGAGATCTGAAATGTTTTGCCTTTGCTCCACCAGGAGAACTCATCAGGTAATTGCCTTAACCCTTTCCTGTTTTTGGAAATTTTAGACTGGTCCAAATTCAAAGAGGTTGCAGACGACAATGAAAACTGGATGCAATTTGAAATGAAACCATCCTATGTAGTAGAAAATATTGTGGAAAAAGGAGAAATTGCTTGTTACAAGCAATTTTTTCTTTTTCCACAATGTTTTCTCAAGTATAAAATCACAGGAACGTAAAATCCCGTATTTGAACGGGAAAGGGTTAACATTTGTCTACATATCCCATTACCAGACAGCTAGATTTTGGACTGGTCCAAAATAGAAGGAGTAGCGGAGGAAAATTTAAAGTTAATGAAATTTTAGACTTTTCTCAACTTTCTTGGTGGAAAACATGGTGGGAAATGAAGAAGTTACCTGTTGCAAGCAATTCCTTCATTTTACACTATGTTTTCCCAAAAGTTTTTCTTGAGGGGCATCAAAAATGTCATTATGTTGGAATGGGTTAAATGAATAAAGATATACGAATCAAATCATACATTCATTCCAAGGACCTCGATGTTAATTGTAAATATCTACATATCTACAGTCAACACTTGTTATCTCAAAATCAGTAATCTCAAATTTCTGGAGAAGTCGAGGTCAAATTCAAGCCTGAACTTACATCTTTATTTCATATAAAACTGTATGTTTATCTCAAACCAGTAAAACCCACAATTGCTGTTATGTCTGGATATTTTTAGCCAAATTAGAGTCACTATTTATTTATAATTGCAATACTTCAAAATAGAGTATTTTCATTGGCCCAAATCGTATCACGTGATCAAATCAATTGCACTTTATACCTCGACAAAAGGCAGAACTATTTTCGACAAAAATAGAAACAAACAAGGTCAGGGATTTCCGATATTGGGAATTCACTTCCAAGAAATACCAAACTTGTTTTGTTACTATTTATAGTCATCACCTTTTTAATTTCGATTTCCTCGAATTCCTTTATACTTCCATAGATTTTCAATAAATAGATATACAAATAGTGTTCTTATAACAATTATAATGTTCGTTTTAAACATGAAGATTTTGAAAAACTCACATTTATTAGCCGTAAATCCGAGATGTCGAATCGGCTTCGCCACATCAGCATGCATCGTGTCGATGTGGTAGGTTTATATTTCTTGTCTATTACAAAGCATATATTCATAATTCTAACTGTTATCGACCCAGATATCATAATTTACAGAGTTTAAATTTAGTATTTCATCATAATAATTCCAAATAAATCCAACGAATGTTCGAATTTCCATTTCAAAAAACCCAAGCGACGAAATAAAATGTCCGCCGTTGCAACGACTCGAGCGATAAACTGTGTCAATGTATCCATACGCCTGTCAAAGAAAAGTAACTCCGCCCACAGTTCGTTTATTTGTTTTTATTTTCATCTCTCTATCCGTTTTGGATTTGAAAATAGACGTATTGCAATTATATGGGCCGAGTGTATTTTTCACTGCGTTTATTGGAGTATAAAGTGCAATTGCCTTAGCACATGGCTTAAACATAACGCCCTACGGGTGTTATTTGCCATGTGCTAAGGCAATTGCACTTTATACTCCAATAAACGCATTGAAAAATACACTCATCCCTATAGTAAAGCAGACAATATGATGAAAAAATACCGTATAACAAGGTAATTGTAATCCTGATTTATAAACTTTAAACAAGTTTCAAATTCAATTGATAGTCAATGTTTGTGGTGTAAAAAATGAAATAAAAACTTGCCACTATCAAACTATAGTTGACCATGGCAATGTTTGTACCATTTTACCTAACCCAGTAATTAGTCCCCTACCAGCAAAACCGAAGGGACCTATTGATTATTTGAAGGATATTTCCGAAAACACAGGAAAAGGGGCCTTAATGACAATTTCTCTTGTTTACACTCTAGAGGCCACAATGTTGGCTTAATCTTCATGAAAATTGGTCAGAATAAATGTTCGGTCATAAGGATGAATCCTATTGATTATGGAAAGGTTCTAAAGGAAAATACAGGAAAAGGGGCCTTAATGACAATTTCTTTGTTTACAGTCTAGAGACCACAATTGAGCCTCAATCTTCATTAAACTAGGCCAGAATAATTATTAGGGCATGAGGATGAAGCCTTTTGATTATGGGAAGGTTCTTTTGGAAAACACAGGAAAAGGGGCCTTAATGCTAATTTCTTTGTTTACACTCTAGAGACCACAATTATGGCTCAATTTTCATGAAAATTGGCCAGAATAATTGTTTAGTCACAAGGATGAACCCTATTGATTATAGGGAGGTACTTTTTTTTTTACAAAGGAAAAGGGCCCTTAATGACAATTCTTTGTTAATGCTCTAGAGGTCATCATTTTGGCTCAATCGTCATGTAACTTGGTCAGGATACTTGTTAGGTCATAAAGATGAACCTTATAGATTATGGGAAGGTTCTATAGGATAACACAGGCAAAGGGGCCATAATGACAATTTCTTTTTTTCAATATAGAATTCACAGTTTTGCCTCAATCTTCATGGAACTGATTATAGTTATTTGTCTCTAGTTGCATTTTTTTTAATAGCCGACAGTTCAGGTGAGCGATCAAGGACCATCATGGTCCTCTTGTGTTTGTGTGTATGTGTGTGTGTTTAAGAATTGCTAAAAAAATCTGATACAACTGTAATAATTTGGAGGGGTAGTAATCCCTTTACCATCCAAAAAATATACCACTCTAGGGATATATATAAAGCAGGTAGGGGACTTGGTATTGCCATGCAATTCTTCAGATTGCTTGTTATCTTAAAAACCTACAGTTTGACAGTTGTATTATTACCCTGATTTAAGTTATCCTGAGCTTTTGGTGACAACCTGCAAAAATCAAGATAACAAGTGAAGACTGTAACTATTTATCCATTTTATTGTTTTTTTTTACTGAAATCTGTTACTAAAACACTATTGGTGCCAACCAACAATATAGTTATGTTCTTTTTCTCTAACCACAATCTGCAAAACTCTGTTTTAATCCATTCCCATGCAATCCAACATTTCAACATAAAGAAGAAAAATAGCAATGAGGAAGGATAAATTTGCTTCTAACAATATTTCTATACACCTCTAAAGGTTGACATATACTGGTGTTATCTTCTCTATCTGTCCATCTGTTGCCACGGCCATAGGGCACTTGGTAGCACATGAGACTCTCAATGATGAGGTCCAAAGTTTGTTTCCCAGTCTCGGCAAATATCCTTTCTGACAATTGTCTACCTTCAAATGGAAGTGCAAGAGTAGATGGAGGCTCAGAGGATGTAATGGTAGTATAGGTGTTAGAAATACCAGTAATCCATGGCTAGGTGCTCTAGCTGCCGTGATATGGTTGAAATACTGTTAAAAGGGCATTAAACCCATTCAGTTAATCAATCTGTCTGTTTTTCCCAACGTCTGTCCAATTCTTCTAAAAGAGATATTTTTCAACCAGTTCCTGTACATTAGAACAATCATGGCTGTCGATCAAAGAATACTTGACCAATCAAGTTATATATTTTGACTGGAAGTGAACTTTGAACTCCAACATTAGCTGATATTTATGTGAAGCATTTTTGTTGGTATGGCAACTTAAACATCGTAACTACAGCTTATGCAAGCTGTAGTTACAATGTTTAGGTCGTCAACCATCCATTTTACTTATTTGTTACATGTTACTAGTCATAATTCTTGCAAAATAAGGCAGTTCAATATCAAAGCGGAACTTCAGGACAGAGTTGGCAGGGTAAGTGGAGTCAGTGGTTGGGGCAAGTGATCATTTGATTGAGTTTGTATATGTATTATCACATCAGGTTCACATGTTTTCAAAGTGCAGACATTGAGCATCCTTGATAGCCACATATTGTATTTAGAATAATTGTTGATAGTCTCAATAAAGTGAGTCAGTCGCTATCTACACAGCACATGCAGTAGACGTTGAGTCTATTCGACAGAGTCGGATGAGCAGCTAGAGGGTTGGAAAGGATGTAGTGATAGAACTGGTGTTGGACATACAAGGAATCCAATCGTTAGGTGCTCATGCTGATGCAGTATGACTGAAATACCTTTAAAAGTGTTGTAAACCCTATTCAGACAAACAAGCTACTAAACTTGGTTATGTGATATTGTCAGAAATGTGAAAGTGTAGGCTCAGACTTAATTTTTACAACCGTTTGATTTTGTTAGCTCAACTGAGCATATTGTAGTAGTGTGATGTCCTTAGGTTATGTGTCATAAGTTGTCAATATTGACCCTATTTTCATCAGATTCTATTCATACTTTCACATAATGATGGTACAATCATAATGATTGTTCCTTTTGAAATTGGGTATGATCCGTCAAGAAACACAGGAAAAGGGACCTTTTGAAAATTTAATAAAAATCCTCATTAATAATCTACATAAAAATCCTATGAATTCCACAGTTTTCATATAGAAGATAATGAAGTCTACGGTTTTTATAAAATTGTCCTCAAACTTTCACAGAGTGAGTGTGCAATCATAAGAATAATTTTTTTGGCATTTGGTGCGATCCATCAAGTATCTCAGGAGAATTACTTAAGAAAATCTTTGTTAACATAGATAAAATTCATAGTTTTCATGAGACTCTATTAAAAGCTTTCACAGAATGATTATACCATTATCATGATTGTGCCTGTAGAAATTGGGTCTGATCCATTAAGTATCAAGTGAGAAAGTCCACGATTATCATTCAATCCTCCTGGAGTATTAGTATTAGACTCCTTAAGTATTAGATTAAATTAAGGGAGACTTGGTTGCCAGAAGAGCATCTCAGGCCCTCATGGGCCTCTTGTTCTTTTTATCAGGGTTGATACTGAAGCGCCTAGATGGTGTCTGCTTGTGTAATTGATGGCTGTAAATGAAGAAGTGGATTGACCAATCAAATCATTTATCTAGATGGGACATGAAATTGGAACCCCAACATTGATGTTCAGTATTTTTGATGGTATGGTAACTTAACCATTACCAGATGGTAAAATTTTAGACTAGTCCAAGTTCAAAGATGTTGCAGACAACATATTTTAGTTGATGAACTTCTGGATTTTTCAACCTTATGAAAAAAAAACACATTGTGGATATTGAAGAAAATGCTTAAATTGCTTTATTTTGCTCTATGTTTTCCAAATCCTTTTTTCAAGGGGCGTGCAAAGGTATCATTATGTAGGAATGGGTTAAAAGTTTTAATTACAGCATATTCAAGTTGAAGTATGGATCTGCTGGTCACAAAGCAGCAATTTTAATATTTTGTTACATGATACTTGCCACCTATAGTACAAAATGATGCCTTTTTCTGTCTTAGTTGAACTTTCTGCTGGTGGTTGGTGAACAGTGCCAGTAGTCTGTCTACTGTTCAATTGTATATGTCAGTTTATTTCAGTGAAAGTCAGCCGCCGTCAAAGCACAGTCATTACCATATCTGACACCCAATCTTCAATCATTGGATGTCATGGGTTTGATCCTCGGCAGCGGCACATATCCTTTCTGACATTTGTCTCTCACCAATAGGTGGATAATCGTAAACCAAAATGGGATAGCAGCTGGAGGCTAGGAAAGGATGTAGTGGCAGTATTTGTGTGAGAAATACCAGGAATCCATTGTGGGATGCTCCAGTCTTATGACTGGAATACTGTTTAAAGTGGTATTACACCCATTCAATCAATTTCAGTGAAAGTCTTGTGCCTTACACAGAAGAGTTTATCTGCTCAGTAGCTCTAGGATACGATATTGTTCCTAGACTTGGCTTGCAAGAGATGTTGAATTTGAGAATTCATATACTAGAAGCAATTCAACAGTGTCATCTGCCTAAGGTAAACAACAATTAAATGAATTTTATATGTTATTCAAGATGCCTAAGCCCATTACCAGATGGCAAAATTTTAGACTGGTCTTAATTGAATGGGGATGCAGTCAACAATTTAAAGTTGATGAAATTTCAGACTTTTTCACATTCTTGGTTGAAAATATAGTGTAAAATGAAGAAATTGCTTGTTGGAATCAATTTCTTCAGTTTACAAAATGTAATCAACCTTTTTATCTTGCAGGGCGTCAAAGAGCATTATTGTGTGAGAATGGATTAAAAGTAATTGATTAAGAAATATTGTACTATATATAAGTGGAAGAAAATTGTTTTTTCTCAGAAGCATATCAGAAAGACTATCATATTTATTTTATCTACTCAAATAATCAATTTTTGGATTGTGATACAAACCTCTTTGATATTTTTATGCCCTTGCATCGAAAGATTTGGACATTTCAATTTATTTTAGTTTGGCAAAAATTGTGTGTAAAATGAGGTATTGTTATCACTTTGTTGTGTCACATGTGGTTTCCTTGAATTTGGAAAAAGTCTAAAATTGTGTTATTTGGTAATTGGATTGTAATTTAGATTTTGTTTGAAACAAAAAAGGTTCTTATTCATAAACCTAAGGGACAAAAGACAAGAAAGAGGTCCCTGTTTTTCTTCTGTTCTGTAAAATTGGATCTTTTACAGGCAAAGATTATTTCCAACAGTATTTTATCTAGTGTTGTATCAACTCCTTCACCAGAGATGTGTCATGAGATTGAGTCATCTGAACAGGCCAAAACATTCCAAGTTAGTTTTTAATTATGAACTCTTTTATCACCATGGGGATGATTTACATTTTTGGGGAGCTATTGTGATCGGCCGTCATCCGTCCCTCCGTCCGTTCACAATTACAAAAAAATCTTCTCCTCCTAAACTTACCGTGGAATTTCAACTAAACTTTACAGAAATGATCCTTAGGTCATGCTCTTTCAAAATACTTCAAAGAATTGAAATCCATGAAGAACTCTGGTTGCCATGGCAACGAAGTGAAAAAACTTAAAAAATCTCCTCTCAAGCCATTAGGCCTAGAGCTTAGATATTTGGTACAAATCATCATCTACCAAACCCTCTACCAAAATACTTCAAAGATATACTGTATTATGAAAATTAGCCCTTTTCTGTGCGATCCCTGATTTTACATAGAAATAAAGAAGGAAATCTTTAAAAATCTTCTACTCCCAAACCATAAGGCCTAGAGCTTTGATATTTGGTACATATCATCATCTATTGACCATCTACCAAAATACTTCAAAGAATTACCGTTTTCTGAAAATTAGCCCTTTTCTTTGTGATCCCTGATTTTCATGGAAATAAAGAAGGAAATCTTTTAAAATCTTCTTCTCCCAAACCATAAGGCCTAGAGCTTTGATATTTGGTACATATTATCATCTATTGACCCTCTACCAAAATACTTCAAAGAATTTTCATACTCTGAAATTAGCCCTTTTCTGTGCGATCCCTGATTTTACAAAGGAATAAAGAAGGAAATCTTTGAAAATCTTTTTCTCCCGACCATAAAGCCTAGAGCTTTGATATTTGGGACATATCATCAGCCATTGACCCTCTACCAAATTACTTAAAAAAATTTAGCCCTTTTCTGTACAATCCCTAATTTTTAGTTAGGAATAAATAATGATATCTTTGTAAACCTTCTTCTCCTAAACCATTAGGCCTAGAGCTTTTATACTTGGTATGTATTGATGTCTATACTTCAAAGCATTACCATTTTCAGGAAATTAGTGCTATATGGTGGGATCATCAATATACCTAGGATTAAAAGAGAAATCCTTAAACATCTCCAAAATAATTAGACAGAGGGCTTTGCTATTTTGTTTATATCATAAAGCCCTGAACCATCATACTCAGGGGAGCAATTTAGGACCATCATGGTCCTCTTGTTATAAAAGTAGATTACAATTACTCAAAAGCATATTGGGATAAAATGATCTTGATTTTGGGTAGTGTTGTATCAAAATGTAGGTTACTAGGTCAAATGTAGAAATACCTTGTGTGCATTCTAGAGGGTATATGTTTTGCCTCAAAGGTCTTGATATTTAGTCAGTGTTTGTCCTCATAACATCTCAGAGAAGTTCAATACTGGGTCATGTGAGATTGAAGAGTAGGTCACTTAGTCAAATTGTAGAAATAAGTTGTGTGCATTCCAGAACGCACATTTTTGTCTCAAATGTTTAGATATTTTGCCAAAATGTTTGTCTTATTCTATCTTAAACATGTACAATTTTTTGTCAAGTGGGGTCAAAAAGAAGGTATCTGGGTCATATTTTATAAATACCTTATACTCTAGAACGCACATTTTTGCCTAAAATACTTAGTCAGAATGAATGTGTTCTTAATATATGTACCTTATTCAGGTGGACATTGGGCTCATTGGGGTCATAAAGTATCTCGGAAATACTGTATGTGATATTTAGTCAGAGTGCTTGTCTGAATAATATTTCAGACACGATAGATATTGGGTAATTTGGGGTAAAAAACTAGGTCAAAACTAGAATAACTTTTTATACAGCGTAGAGGCTACATTTCTGGCTCAAATATCTAACAACTTCCTGTATATATTTTTACAGGTGCACTATCTTTCATTTTACAAACTGAGATTGGTAATTTCAAAAGGCTTTATTTTTTTTATTTTAAGAAAAAATGTAAAATTAGAGAAAATGAAAATCCCCCTGGATACAATCCATTCTTGATGAACCCTACAATTTGTTTCAGAGTTATATTGATGAGGAGAAAAAGGAGTGGGAGAGACTTGTAACAAATTATAGCCCACTCGTACCTCCTGGTCAAATCTTACATGTATTAGAGGAGCAGACACCAAATAGGTAAAAGGGATTATAGTTTAGCAATATTCAGGGAAGCAAAGGTATTCTATAGGCTTGGTGTTATCAGATTGTTTTGTGTCTGGACAAACTTTACTATTCATCTGTTATTTCTTTAGATAATGACTTGAAGGTTGGAATTATGGTATATATTTATAAAATATAACTATCCCTTAATTGCATTCAGGAAAACAAAGGTATTCTATAGCTTTGGTGTTATCAGATCATTAGTCTTTTTTTCAAATCATTGTTATTCTTAACAAACTTCATTATTCATCTTACCAAAATTTTAGACTGGTCAGAATTGAAATCATTTGCAGGCCACAGTTTGAAGTTTATTGAGTTTTAGATTCTTTCTCCTATCTGGGTAGAAAACATTTTTACCATTTGTTTTTCTTGAGGGACGTCAAAAAGAGTTGTTGTGAGGGAATGGGATAAATGGTTAAATAGAAAGGTAAATATGTCCATTCATGACCTAAAGGTCATCTATTTCAGTCCCACCCTTTGCTGGGTGTGTCTTTGTGCAAGGCTCAATGGTTAAACCAATCACCATATAACAAAATTTTAGACTAGTTGTATTGAAAAAAATTACAGATGACAATTAAAGAACATTAACAGGCAAATTCTGTTTTTTCCACATTAGTTTCAGCATGTCAAAAGACTTGATCATTATGAAATGGGTTAACCACAATGTTTTAAGAGCAAATACATTTTAAAGAGTAAAGGATATAGATTTGTACTCCTATATTGAAATCTTTTAACTTCATAGTAGTCTGATTGCAGCAAAAAGCTTTGAGCTAAATTTTTAGTGAAACACTCATTCCAGATGATGTCAAACACACAAATGAAAGACAAAAGCTTTTGATAACCCATTCCAACACAAGAATGCTTTTTTGATGCCCTTCAAGAAAAAAACTTGCAGAAATTGCTTGTTACAATGTATTCTGTCCCAAAAGCAAAGACTTTTTAAAATTTCATCTTGAAATTATCGTCTGCAACTTCTTTTACCTTTTATTGTGTGGGCATAGGTTAAACACATCCAGACAGTGAGACTCAAACATATGACCTTCATATAACTAGTCATGCAATTTAAGCAATCAACAGTAACAAATTGCCAATGAATCAACAGATTAGTCCAAAAACATCGTAAGTATCTATACATTGTAAAGACACAATGTTTTTGCCCTAACCTGTCAGCATCTTGTTTCAGGGCCAGCAGTGCTGAACCAAACTATTATGCAGAGTGGACGGATGCCCAGTCCTTTAGAGAGATTATTGTTAGTAAACGTATGATAGCTCACCACTTTCCAGATACATTACTTTACGCTTTAGAACAGTTGGCATCTCATGAGGACTCAAACCCACTTCCGTCTTTAAGCTCAAGATATGAAAGTTCCGGACAAGAAACAAATGATAAAAAAAGCTATAATCTGAGGTCTAGGAAAAATTGATAGCCATATGATAAATGTAATTAACTATTCAACCTGAAAAGGATTTTATTTAGCAAGACAAGGTTAATCCATTTAGACACAATGACCCTTTTTTGACGTCCCTCAAGAAAAACAATTGTGCAACAAGCAATTTATTTATTTCACACAATATTTTCTTCCCTGAAAGTTTTGAAATTTAACTTTAAATTGTCATTTGCATCTCCTTTCAATTTAGACAAGTCTAGAATTTTGCTGTCTGGTATTGAGTTAATGAAATTTTCAGCTTTCTAGAGGATATCTCCTACTTTTTTGGATGGATTTAAAAGAAATTAAACACATTTTCAAATATCTCCAAGGTCAAGGTAATAGCTCAAGGTCAAATATACAGCATACTTGACCTGTCTCTGGACAACTATGTCGTTTTTTACAAACCAGGGTTTTGAGTAAACATTCTTTGAAAAACATTTGAAGATTATTTGACAACCATAGATGTAGATCATTTTACATAGTGTTTGTTTTTATAATTTTATTTATACAATTTGCCTCATTTTTTAAAAATTATTTGGTTATACTGTGATTGTCCTTGCTTGCATGAAAATTAGCCCTTTACTGCTGTTTTAACCTTTCATGCCTAACCTGGACTGTTTTGGCAAGAAATAAAGACAAATATCAGTCTTCACAAATGTGCAGTCTGATCTTATTCTACAGCACCTGTTTGTCCCTATCCAACCTGAGGTGTTAATGAAATTAATTTTCAAAGAAACGAAATATTCAAAAGAAACATTGATCCACAACTAATGCTTCAAGTTCTTTCAGCCTTTTGATTTATATGTGATATCTGAAGGGATTTTATTTAGCATGCCAAAGATTAAGAATATGATTGTGTTGTTAGGCTGCACATGTCATGCTGCACATATGAAGAGACCAGCATGCACACTTTTGCAATCTAATCCCAACTTCCCTACGTTTGTAAATACTGTTTATATAAACAAATTTTCAATGGAATGAATGAAGTAAATACATGTAGATGAATTTTATTTAAAAAGATATAGGTCTAAGTTATTTATCTATTTTAATTTTTCTCAGGTTTGAGATTTTTTGTTGACAATTTGTGGTGGCTTTTATAACTTTTTCTCATTAAAAGGTGTTCCTTTGCTGTTTTAAAGGAATTTTTTTAAACCATGTACTTGTATACTTTTTAACTCATTTTTGAATATTTGAAAAGTGCCTTTGCATGCCAAACCAATAACTGGTGGATCGCTGGCTACACCTGCTTTAACCCATTCCCATACAATGACGCTTTAGGACACCCCTCAAGAAAAACAAATGGGAAAACATTGTGTAAAATGAAAAATTGCTTGTGAAAAGCAATTTCTTCATTTTACCCAATGTTTTATATCCAAAAAGTTGAAAAAATAAAAGTTTTCATAAACTTTAAATTGTTGTTTATAACTCCTTTCAATATGGACCAGTCTAATATGTTGCCAACTGGAAATAGGTTAAATTAGACAGGAAGTTCAACTTTGATATTAAACAGGATTTTTTTTCTTCAAGATTTATAGACTGTTACATGTAGCAAAATAGTAAGATGGTTGGTTTGTGACGTAAGCGTCATAACTACAGCTTTAATATGCTGTAGTTATGACATTTAAGTCCCAAACCAACAAAATATGCTTCACACGTGTGTTGACCAATGTCTAATTATAACTTTGGTTGGTCTATCACTTTCTTGATTGAGAGTCTTGATCTGTTAACCCTTGTCATGATGCGTAAATTACCTGACTGAATTGCTGTCAATCAAAGGGCTGAAAGCACTGATAGAACTTGTTGTTCAAAAATCAATATTTTTTAGAAATCAACTTCATAAACAACTCTAGCAGGAAGAGTACAGGCAGGAGGTGTAGACTAAGATCAGCCTGCACACAAGTGCAGTCTGATCTTAGTCTACACCTCCTGCCAAAACCGGAATATTCCAGGTTCAGAATGACAAGGGTTAATAACACAAGCACATGGCTCTGCATTCACGCTGTCTCATCTGAATCTTCACTATTCATTCTTTAGATACTAAGATACGTTGGTCAAAGTTTCTAATACTAATCAGTAGACGTAATCAGTACTCTCTAAGGTTGTCCAAACTATTATTGTCTGTGTGTGTATTTTGGTTTATTTATCATAGCTAGTCTAGCACAATCCCATAAGAGTGACAGTAAGTTGTTATGGGGGATAATGCATGGATACAGGGAGAGCCCCACCTGGTTCTTTAACGTGCTGGATGGATAACATCATCACACGGGTCTCGGTTTAACATCTCATCCAAAAACCGATTAGTTTTGTTGGTTTGGACAGCCCTGCGCCCTGATCTCCCGATCTTGAGTTTTAGAGTTAGGTGCTCTAACAGCTGAGCTAATCAGGCTGAAAGTTAACTGACTGAATGCCGCACTGTAAAATTAATGGTTAGCCACTGTCAACCAAACAATTGATTGACCAATCAAGTTAGTCATTTGGATCAGAATTTAAGGTTGACCTCCAACATTTATATCAAGCATTTTTGTTTCCTGTTTTGTAAAATTTTAGTTCAAATTGAAAGAGGTTGCAGACAATAATGAAAACTTGATGCAATTTGAAATGAAACCATCCTTTTAGATAGAAAATATTTTTAAAATTGTACTAAGCAATTTCATCCTTTTCCCCAATGTTTCCTCAAGTTTAAAATCACAATGACGTAAAATCCAGGTTTGTACAGGAAAAGTTTAAAAACAGTAACAACTGCATGAGGTCAGCAAGACATGGTTGTAGCAATTTCACTTCGGTATTAATGTGTTAGTCTGTGCGTGTTTTAGTGTGTGCGTGCATGTGTCCGTCCAGAATTATATCCAGGGTATAATTTCTACAGTTATTTATGGATTTGAAAGTAACTTGGCACAGTTCTTCTTCTTGATGAGTGCTTGTGTCATGCAAAATGTTTGTTGCGATTCCTTCAAATCTTGATATACTTGGTCAAAATATAAATAACCTATAAATCTTGGACAAATCTTATCAGCCCGCACGAACTGGTAAGTCCAGAGTTATCTGTCCTTAAAATTTGAGAAAACTGCAAATATTTCACTTTGTTAACACTAAAGTGCCTTAGTTTTTCACTAATCCCAGTTATACTTCACTCAATCCCTTGTTTTTACAACTCTACAAAGGTTTAGGAAAATATTGTGGCTAAAGGAGAAATTACACGGAATGTGCAATTTCTCGTTTTCACACAATGTTTTCTATCCCATTAGATAAGCAGAAACAATTTTTTGCATTTATGAATTTGTCGTCTGCAAATTCTTTTCGTTTGGATAACTCCAAAATTGTTTGAGTTGAAATGGATTAAGCACTCTTATTTTCTATCCCATGTGTATGACACTTTGTCAGAATATTTGTCTTAGATATCTGGGCCATGATTGAAACTGGTTCACATCTGTCCTTATAGTAGGTCCCTAGGTTAAATCTTTAGAAAAAACCTGTGTGCACTCTTTTTCTCATTTTCTATCTGTTGTACATGTAAGTTGGTCAATGTGTCTGCTAATGATATCTAGGTCAAGTTTCAATATGGGTCAATTCCATCTTGAAATGAGGTCATGAGGTCAAATCTTAGTAAAAAATTGTGTGCGCTCTGTAAGCCACATTTTTGTCCAATGTTAATCATACTTGGTCAAATTTTTTTCTTATTGATACATCATATATGGGATAGCAGCTGAAGGCTTGGAAAGGATGTAATGGTAGTACTTGTGAGAGAAATACCAGGATTGCATTGGTAGGTGCTTCAGCCGCCGCGATATAACTGAAAGATTGTTGAAAGCAGCGTAAAACCCCATTCAAACAGACAAACAAACTTATTGATACATCAACCAAATTCCAATATCGGTCATGTGTATTCAGAAAGTATGTTTCTAAGTCTGATCTTAAAGAATCTGATAAACATATTCTCTGTACAAATCAGCGGGCTTGACATGTCCAAGGCCAACCTATTTTTCATTTTGGATGTGGTTACAAAGTTTATGTCGCTAACCAACGATTTGCATATTTGTTTTATGTTCCTTTATTAAGCAAAGTATCGCAGTTTGATACCTAAGTGGAATTACCTTGTTGGAGGGCAATAGGTATCTCCAGTGATCTGTTAAGGGACAAAGTGATGGCTGTCAATCAAGTAGAGTAATCTGTCAACTAATGAAATCATTTTATCGATGGCTTAGAGTAAAACATAGTATGGCTCTATACATTGTATATAGCCATACTATGTTTTGCTCTAAGCCCTCGTTATTTAGACTGGTAGTCAAATTCAAACTCCGACATTCATCGCCATCTATCCAATGCATTTTTGATGGTTTTGCGGCTCAAACGTCGTAACTACAGCTTGAGCTTGAGCTGTAGTTACGAAGGTTAGGTCGCAAACCAACCATTTTGCTGTTTTGTTACATACATTTTTGCAAAATAACACTGTATGAAATCGAAGTGGAACTCCTTGTCTTAGTCAATGGGTGGGTACAAGGAGTAAGTGTGCAGGCCCAGCTATAGGTCAATTGTTTGAATTGTCATCAATAGACTCGAATATAAGTTCATTGTTAGTTTTATCTTTGTTGGAAGCTTTAGATATTTTATTATTTCTCAGTTTTTTTATTAATGTATGTATCAATTACGTGTTGAGGACAAAAATGCTCAAATAAAGATCCTTTTCTTCTTTTTATCGTTCTCTCTTAGAAAAGAAAAAGGCAGGAGAAATGCAGCCCTTGTAAAGCACTTTAATTTCTGCATCTGGGTAGTTTGTACTTCCATTAATTTGTGTTCCTTCCATAGCTCATGCCCATATGAGCGACGCCATAAGAAGACGTTTACTTGTTAAGGGGGATAGTGCAAGGATACATGATGAAAGCTCATAAACGAATATGGCCAAAATGGTGTAGGCAGGATGTGCAGACTAGGATCAGACTGCACATATGTTCAGGCTGATCTTTGTCTATATCTCTGTCCAAAACGTGAATATTCCTGGTTCAGCATGGATTATTTAAAATTCAGCATGGATGGTTTTAAAATCCCTCTTTACCCATTTCCCACATAATGACCCTTTTTAACGACCCTAAATATGAAAGCAGTGGAAAACATTGTGGAGAAAGAAGAACTTGCAGGTTACAATCAATTTCTTCATTATAAGCAATGTGTTCTACACCAAAAGACAAATATTCTAAATATTTCATCAACTTAAAATTGTCGTCTGCAACTTCTTTCAATTTGGACCGGTCTAAAATTTTGTTGTCTGGAAATGGGTTAATCACATTTTGCAGAGATTGGACCTTTGTTGTTATATCCCTTTTCTGTGTTCGTCTTGAAATGAAAGTGAGGAATTCTTGTCCTCAGACAGAAACTTTTGACAGATTTTAACTCCGATTATATGCAGGCTTTAATTTTTAATACTGAACAAAAAAGCAGCATTTTGTAAAAGAAAAGAATATCACAATGTATATACAAAAATACAATATTTACACAACTTAAAAGAGAACGAATCAACAAATATAGCTTGAACTAGACAGAACTGTTGATAAGAGAATAGTCAAGATATTATTTTGTAAGACTCATTAATCTATTCCCAAACAATCCTTCCTTTTTACATCCCCAAGAAAATAGTTCTGGAAAACAATGTGAAAAATGAAGAAATTGCTTGTTACAAGCGATTTCTGCATTCTCCACATTGTTTTCTACCTAGAGAAACACAGATTTAAAAATTTTTAACAACTTGAAATTGTCGTCTGCAACTTTTGTTCCATTCGGACCAGTCTAAAATTCCGTTGTATGGGAATGGGTCTAAGTCTTCAGAAGCAGATAAGCGGATTTTCTAACTTCCTTGCAATTAAAATATTTTTGCTTTTGGGGTCAAGTGAATAATCTCATTCAAATTGAAATGTTTTGTGATTTTAGGAAAAATATTTCAGTCAATAAGTAAGTATCGGAAAGCCACTAAGGTCGAAATTATTTGACATTGGTTCGAATCCTTCCTGTGCTGCTGGCCATGTAGGAGTATCCTTTAAGCAAGAGAGCCCAAAGCAAAATTCTTTTCAGGAATACCAAACAAAGGTTTTTAAAGTTTGATTTATTCAAAGTTTAGATTTTCCGTGACTTGTGACACGCATGTCTCTTTCGAAATAATTCGTAATTTCGTCTATCAAGATATTTTTTCATACGTCCATGAAACAAGCTTGGACACGCAACTATACAGTATGCTTCCACACAAAGTAGATCCATAGTTTTTCTCAATATCTAGTAAAATACTTGCTTTGTTTTGCTTGTTTTTCTTAATGACATTAAGTTGTACCGTGTGATTAAGTTTATAGGTGCATACCTCAATGAAAGCAAAAAAGTTTCCTCTTCATTTCTTGACCCATTCCCATAACACATTTTGACTCCACAAGAAAAAAAATCTTGGAAAATATTGTGGAAAAAGAAGACACGGGTTTGATAAAATATACTGTGATAATCAAACATTTCGTTAGCTTAGTGTAAAATCATCATAAGTGTCTGTACTTTGTATAGTCACGTATGATGATTTTGCATGAAGCCACCGATTTATTTTGCTGGAAATTTAAGCGAGGGAGGACAAGGGTAGGAATCGTCTCACTTCACTTCATTAATGAAATATAAAAAAACTAAATGTTCAGTTCTTAAAGAGAAAACGAGATTCAAAAACTTTATAAGTGCAGATCAAGTTAGATGTACCAAAATGACAAAAAAGATATAATATACCACATTTACCAAAATATTGATGCTTCTTTCACAAAAAAGCTGAAAAAAAGTTTAACAAGTTTTTCTGAGAAACTTTCTATATTAAAAATACAGATCGTCGCTGTAAACCAAAACACGATTGACCAATTGGATCTTTCATTTAGACTTGTAGTGAATGTTGACCTTTGACATTAATGTCAATTATTTTTGTTGGTTTTGGCGTGGCAACGATTTTGTAACGTATCCTGGGCAATTTATTGTATCAAAATACCGAAAGTACTGTAAGCTAGCTAAGCATTGTTTTGTTGGGTAATCTTCTTTGTCTTTTGTAGCGTAGAAAACATTGTGGACACTGAAGAAACTGCTTGTTACAAGCAATTTCTTCATTGTCCACATTTTTTTCCGAAGCCTTTATGGGGAGATTCTTAAAAAAAGTGGGATTGAATGTGAATGGGTTGTATAGCGTGCTTTTGAAGGGTTCTCTACGATTTGAATAAAGTTAATTCATATGACCAGTCATTTTGCTCGAGTATACATAATAACTACTTTTTTGGCGTAGACATTCATTTGATTTAGTGGTTAAGCGTCCAGTGGCAGTGGCGTCCAGTGTCTGTTAACTTAAACTATCAAAGCTGACGCCTTGCTAGCTAAAAAAGAAAATCGTTCGTAACCTCAATCAAACTCATGTCGGATGTCAGTGGGCGGAGACAGTGATTCGTCAATAAGTTTTTTTTTTAAATGATTTAAACTTAATCGCATTCTTTTTATCTAGATGTACAAAGTCGCGGCAAAAACTGACGAATCGTTGGCCACGCCCACTGACCTCCAATAAGGCATTCGACTGAGACATCATAGTCAGTTTGAAAAATATTTGGCAAACGACAGAACAACAACAACAAAGAAAACAACTCGTTGGTTGGCAGCATACACGTCGTAGGTATCAATTAGATAAGCTGTACTTTCGGCGTTAAGTCACGAACTAATAAAATGCTCGACAAAATTGTCCGAATTCAAATTTTTCTGTCTGAAAGAACGATTTTATTGGCCAATCGGTTGTTTGAATGATAGCCAGGAATTGATCCGTTAATTGTCAATAACTTGTAAAGGTAAAAGGAAAGTGCAGTAATTTTAGGAATTTCAATAAGGAGATTTTTTTGTATCACATATTCAATGACATTGAAGTAGGAGGAGAGAATATATGGTAAGATGCAGCTCGTACACGCCAGTTATCCACCGACCGATAATACGGTATTTATTATATACAAACTCTTGGATCACTTTAATCTTTATAGACTTTTATCTGCGAAGTTGTTAAAAGAACGTTAGGTCTAATTAATTTGATACCAAATTAAATATAAATTTGATTACAGTTCTATCAGACTTTTGGAGTTGAATACCGGTCGAGCTAAAATGTTTCTTGGATCTGATGACGTCTAGGTGGCAACGTTGGTCCAGCCATGTTTTTGTCTTCCAGTACATTCTTCATACGAATTGACTTTCGTCGCTGAAACAGAATCAGTGAAAATATTAACACATCAGGGAGGAATTATAAAAATGTTCAGTAAAATTTGTCTATCTACATGTATTTAACCCATTACAACATAACGATTTTGAACTGGTCCAAATTGAAAAGGAATTGCATACGTCAATTGAGATTTTAAGAAATTTTATATTTTTTCAACTTTCTGTGTTGAAAACATTGTGAAAAATGCAGAAATTGCTTCTTACAAGCAATTCCTTCAATTTACACAATGTTTTCCCATTTTTTCAGAGGGGCGTCCAAAAGCTGCAGGAACATTTTTTGAATAAAAATGAAATGTATCGGTTTTATACGTAGGCATAGAAAAATCGAAATCGTATTATCGCGAGAAAAAGAAATGTTATCAATTCTCAAAGGTGTTATGAGATGAGCATTATTTTGTTGAAAATCTTGCCCCTAAAGTTATTAACTTATGTCTTTTAAACTTCAGTATCTTCTAAATAGAAAGTTTGGTCTTGTTTCGTCCTAACTTTTAAATGATTGATAATCAATATAGCACGAAACATCCCGACAGAACAATAGATGGTTTACAACTGTCCATAAAAACGATTTACCAATCAAATAAATCATTTAAAGGGGAAGTAAAATGTTGATCTCGAACATTATGTGATACATTTTTATCGGTTAGTGACTTAACCAATCACCAGACGGCAAAGTTTTACACTGGTCCAAATTGAAAGGACTTGCAGACGACATTTTAAACTTTATGAAACTTTAGGTTTTTACATTTTGGGTAGAAAACATGACGTAAAATGAAGATATTGTCACAATTTCGTCATTTTACACAATGTTTTCCCAGTGGTTTTTCTTCAGGGGCGTCCAGAAGCGTCACCGTGTGGGAAAGGGTTAAAAGTCATAACTACAGCTTAGCAATCCGTCAAATGTCGTGGGTCATAACCAGCTACATTAATCTTCAGTATGTATCGAAGACATTTTTGTTTTGAAACGGGTAAGCACGAGTTGATGGTAGGCGGAATAAGCGCGGCCACCAGAGATTCAATACACTTACTTCGATTTTCTACCTGACCACCAAAGAAAAAGTTTTACCAGAGTGTCTAGTATAGGGAGGGGGTAAATCGCAGCACATGACACAATGAATTGTCGAATCGCAGCTGACAAAGAATCAAACGACCATTCAAATAATCCATGTAGACCGGAAGTAAGCTTTGAACTCATATATTGGCCGAGATTTATGGGAAGCATTTTGTTAGTTTGGCGACTTAAACGTCGTAACTACAGCTTATTCAAGCTGTAGTTACGACGCTAAAGTAGCCAACTAACCATTAAACAGTCAACATATTAAATGATCATATTTGTTTCAAAATAACTCCGCTATATCGAAGTAGAACTTCAGAGCTCAGTAGCGACCCATCAATCATGAAAGCGTGGCTAGCGTCTCGTCAACTATGTGAGCGTGGCTAGCGTCCCGTCAACTATGTGAGCGTGGCTAGCGACCCGTCAACTATTGAATGGACAGTCGAATTTTGATTACCAGCGGCGACTTTACATTTTTTCACCTACCTCTGCTTTAGCTTTGGACATGAACAATCTTAATTTGTTTTTGCTTTTCAGTGCATCGGCATCTCTGTATTGCACCTGTAGTCAACGAACAAGGATACAACTGTTAACCCATTACCTGACCAATAATTTTTTAGACCAGTCCAAATTCAAAGAATTTTGTAGACGATTTCTTTTAGGTGAATTTTAAAAAAGAATATTTGTGTTTAGGGATAGAAAACATTTGTAGATAATGAAGAAATTGCTTGTGTCAAAAAGTGTCATTGTTTTAATTTCGGACTATACAACAGTAATATATAAATACATGTGAAATATTACATCTACTTTTGTCGTCAAAACATCTATTTTTTTGTAAAACTTATTTGATGTCCGAGGACCTATCTTTCTAGTTATTTTGTTGAACCAAATGAGAGAAGTGTAGATAGGGCGCGTTTACCAGTCTAACAAATGAAGGGTTCCAATTTATTAGAATTTCGAGATAAGGGTTGATTGATTGAATGGTTTTAACGCCACTTTTGACAGTATTTCAGTAATATTGCGGCGGCCGGAGCACCTAACCATGGATTCCTGGCATTTCTTACACAAGTACCATCCCATTATCCTCCCCGGGCCTCCAGCTACTCATTCTTCTTTGGTGTACGATTATCAACCCTTCGGAAGAAGGGAGTTTTGATCTTAATCACGGACCCAAAATCACAGTTTCAATTAAAAAAAGTTTCATTTATAAAATTCCTATCTTTTTCGTATTTAGCAATAAGTCTCTTGTGGACTTTGCTGTTACTTGAAACAAAGGCAAAGTATAATTCTTTAAAATTATAATAGCGAAGGATCAAGACAGAAAGGAAGGAAATACTTACTGGAGATTCTTCTTGGTTTTTGACTTCATGCAGGTTAGTACTAGAGCCCGAACCTATCAAAAAAGGAAATTCATTAATTCATTTATTGGCATAGGTCTTTGGCCATTTACAAATACTTAATAGAAAAAGACATGAAATATACACACTGCACGAACATTATAAGGAATATGTAAATTTATGAACATTGGAAAAAAGATCAATAAATATGGTATACTAAATGTTGGGAACGAAAGGATTTCCCAGATTTCAAAGCTAACGTTACTTTCGAGGTATTTGAAGATACTTAGAATTGTTTTTTCTGTTTGTGCTTGACACTAGACTAATAAATTTATCAATAGTCGGAAAGGCTGAGTGTATACATGTACATGTATTACCTAGAAATCTGGTAATTAAATTTATCGTCGATTGATTAAAGCCGTATTTACGATATTTTGGTCGCCTAACGACGACGTGAACATTTGAAAAGTCGATGAAAAAATCAGAAATGCAGAAAGAACAGAAATCTAGATTATTTCAGTCTCTTGTTCTTGTGCCAGCCGGGAATCGAAATATATCTGCATATCAGAAGTCGCGCTAGATCTAGCTACTGTTGTTTGCTTTGGTCATTTTTCACACACACCCTATATTCTGAGCATTGGCACTTACTTGTGCTGGTGCTGCTTGATCGATTAGACCCTCTCTTGTATACTTTAGACTTCTCGGACACAACCGACAGCGAGGACTCGGATGAGCTCCTTGGTTTCTTTTTCTTGTGGCTGTTGAAAAGTCCACCAAATATGCCTAATCCCTTCCTTTCTGGGGGTGTAGACTGGAACTAAATCAAAGAAGTACTACAGTAGATACGTGAACGAAAACATCTATTATCTGGGAAATCCTGTCATGACGTCACATTATGAGGTTTGGAATTTCCAATATATATTGATGACGTCACAAATGCTTGATTAGAGAGAGAGAGAAAGAAAAACAATAAATAAAAAATAAAAAAAATAAATGAATGAAAACATTGGAAAACATTGTAAATAATGAAGAAATTGCTTGTTAGAAGCAATTTCTTCATTATCCACAATGTTTTCTACCCCAAAGTACAGATTGTTAAAACCCGTCGTCTCAAACTGCTTTAGGTTTGAACGAGTCTGAAATTGTGTCGTCCAGCCATGCTTAACAGCCCACTGAGCTTCATCAGGAAGTTCGATTAAGAAATTTTACGGCGTCATTTTGCAAAACTTATGGTTAGTAACATGTAACAAAAATAGAATGGTTGGCAGGCGACCTAGACGTCGTAACTTCAGCTTGAATAAACTGTATAGTTATGACCTTTGACCCATTCCCGCACAATGGCGCTTTTTGATGCCCGAGAAAAACAATTTGGTAAACCCTGTGTAAAACGAAGAAATTGCTTGCTACAAGCTATTTCTTTATTTTCATCAATGTTATCTTCCCAGAAAGTTATAAAAATTAAAATGTCATAAACTTTTAATTGTCGTCTGCAACTCCTTTCATCCTAGGACTGGACTAAAATTTTGTCGTCTGTGAATGGGTTGAGTCGCTGAATCAACAAAAATGCTTCACACAAATGTCGACAAATGTCTAGAGTTCAAAGTTTACATAGTCATAATATATGATTTGATTGGTCTATCAATTTTTGATTGACAGACGCGATCTGTCAATTTCACTCACCTCCTCGGCTCCAAGAAAACTTCTTATATCTTTCCTGTTAGGACTGAACTCCCCACTTTCTTCTTCTTCCGTGTAGAAAGAAGATTTACTTTCGTTGGATGTAATACTATCTTTAGATATTCTTCGGGGAAGAACTGAAACAATATTACGTGGAAGATCTAATAGGGATCCGAATATTTGCTACGAGCTGTGCTGGGAAGTCTTAACACTTTTCATGCTGAACCCGGAATATTCCAGTTTTGGCAGGAGGTATAGACCAAGATCAGCCTGCACATGTGTGCAGTCTGATCTTAGTCTACACCTCCTGTTTGTCTCCTTTAATACAGAGTTGTTTATAAAATTAATTTCTAAAATTGATTTTGACCATTAACTAGTGCTCAAAGTGCTTTCAGGCCTTTGATTTTGATGCAAATTCAGATCAAGACTTTATTCAGCAGGAGAAGTCTTTATAAGATTGCGGTGAGATTTAACCCTCACCCGTTTTATCTTCAATATTTTAGACTAGTCCAATTTGAATAAGGCTGCAGGCGACAATTAAAAGTGAGTGTAATTTGAAAAGTAACCAACCTACAGGTTACAAGCAATTTCCCCATAATATTTTCTCAAATATATTACATTTCGAATTGCACTCACTTTCAGTTGTTGTCTGCAACTTCTTTTGAATTGGACAAGTCTAAAATTTTGAAAAACAGGAAAGGGTGAAATAAAAAAAAACCGATTGTCCATTTAGGCCAGAAGTAAATGTTGACCCCCACATTTAGTTAAAGCTCTTTTGTTGGTTTGAGGACTAAAACGTCGTAACTACATCTTATTTAAGTGGTAAGTACGGCGTTCAGGGTCACCAACCGACGGTTTTCTCTTTATCTAATGTCCCTGAACACATCTATTGTAAGGTAAGGCTATTCGATATCTCAGTCGAATAACCATGTCGAAGGTCAGAGGGCGGGGCCGGCGATCCGTAAATTGATAAATCGCTGGTCCCGCCCACTTAATTCGCTGCCACAGCCACTGACTCCGACAGGAATGTCCGCCCCGATAATAAACGGCGTTAATTTGCAAATTTTATGGCTAGTAATATGAAACAAAAAGAAAGTTTGTTGGTTAGTTTATACTTATTTATTTAGTTCGATTGCGACGAAAGCTTTAAGCTTATAGAGTCGCTCTCGAAAACACACAATCCAGATGTTTTCACGTCCCTGAAAGAGAGGCAGTGGCTGAATCCCACTGCTACCCACTTTCACAGATGGGTAGACTGGGGCTGGCTATTTAGTGTCTTGCTCGTGAACAACCTTCAGATCACGAGTCAAGCACCTATACCACTCGGCCATCGAGGTTATGGTTGGGGACCTAAAGTCGTAACTACAGATTGGATATCTCGCCGAACCAAAAAAAAAAAAAAACGCTTCACACAAATGTCGACCAATGTCGGAGTTCAGATTCACTCTCGATCTCAAGGAATGCTTTGATTGGTCGATTGATTCTTTGACTGACAGTCGAGATTGGTCATTTAAACGAAAACACGGAACAGTCTCGAGAGGGAACCAATCAATCCAGAACAATCTCTCATTATTTTGAGTCTCTACCCATTTATATAAAGTACATAATGAAGACACCGTTGAAATTGATGGTATACGCAGGTCACCTCGCCCCTGACCTCCGACATAGCAGTTTGACCAGGGTTATAAACGGCATTATTTCGTAAAATATCTGATCAGGGAATCAAAACTATAAACGCAATTCGTTGGTTAGCGACCTAACCGCCGTACCTACAGTTTGAATAAGCTGAATTAACAGTGTTAACCCTTTCCTGTACAATCCCGGGATTTTACGTCACTGCGATTTGAAACTTTAGAAAACATTGCGGAAAAAGAAGAAATTGCTTGTAACAAGCAATTTCTCCTTTTCCCACAATATTTTCTACCACATAGGATGGTTTCATTTTGAATTGCTTACAATTTCCATTGCTCTCTGCAACCTCTATCAATTTGGACCAGTCTAAATGTTTATAAACAGGAAAGAGTTAAATAGTCAAACCAACAAAAATGATTGATATAAATGACGGAGATCAAGATTCACTGTCGGGTCTAAATCAATAATTGGATTGGTTAATCGATTTTTTTATCGAAAGCGGCAATTTGTCAATTGACCGATAGCACCTGACAATAAAAAAATCAACAGACCAATGAAAATATTCATTAAGACCAGAAGTGAACTCTGAGCTTCAACATCGGCCTTCATTTATTCAAGCTGTAGTTACGACGTTTATGCCGACAACGGACAACTTTACTTATTTGTTATAAGTTACTAGCCATAAATTTGGGAAAATAACGATGTTTAACCTTTGTCATGCTGAGCCCGGAATATTCCTGTTTGTGAGGTATAATCTAAGATCAGCATGCACATATATACAGTCTGATCTTAGTCTACACCACCTGTTAGAGTCAAGTTATTTATCAAATCCTTTTATTACACAAATATTGGTCCAAAATTAGGGCCTTTCATGGCTTTCCGCCCTTTGATTTTAATGCAGTTTTAATAAGAGATTATGTTCAACATGACATGGGTTAATAATGAAGATGATCTTCCCGTTGGAGTTAATGGGCGTGGCCAGTGGAGCCAGTGGGCGTGGCCGGCAATCCGTCAATCTTTGGTCTAGATATCACGGACAGGCTACTATGAGGTTATATATTTTATACCTGGCGTTGTTCCGTCATTGTCTGGGCTGTATGTTAATAAGTTACAAAACGGCTCAGTGTATTCATCCGAGTTATTTGATGGTGAACCTAAAAGGAAGAAAATACATCGCTTGTCATGGAATGTGATAAAGGATACCTTTTTTTACGAATGATAAGTAACTAAACTGGGAAGAAAAGATACGGGACAAAATCTCCACTCAGTTTGTAGATCGAATCCCGGCAAAAATTTAATGAAGTGGGTACAAAATCCTACAAAACGCGCCTAGTTGAAAGATCTCAGAATGAAGTATTAAAAAACAGTGCTTGATAAATACCTGCCTTTTATTTCTCTTCCTACTCTATGACAACTTCCTCTGTGAAATTCTTGTATAAGGCGATCACTCAATAGACGATAAAAAAGTGGTCGCTTAAAAGGGTGGTGGCCTAATACACATTTTAAAGAAAGAAATGAAGGATTGATTCAATTATTACAAAATTATCGCTTAATCCTTAGTCGTTTGAAATCATTAGAACCATCTATAACAACATAGGATTTAGTTATCATTTTACTTTTAAGCAAAAAGACCTCACTTCTCGTGGGCATTTCCACGATTTTTGTCCCCTTAAACATAGTCGCTCAACCCTTGTCATGCTGTATAAATTACCTCACTGAATTGCTGTCAAATCAAAGGGCTGAAAGCACCGATAGAACTTGTTGTTCAAAAATCAATATCTTTTTTTTTAGAAATCAAATTCATAAACAACTCTGGTAGGAAAAGGACAAGCAGGAGGTATAGACTAAGATCAGCCTGCACATTAGTGCAGTCTGATCTTAGTCTACACCTCCTGCCAAAACCGGAATATTCCGGCTGCAGCATGACAATGGTTAATAGAAGCAGTCGCTCGAGAACGATCGACTGGCCTCGCCATAGGTACCTACTGTATGCAATAACGTAGCCGGAGCGTATCGAAAGAGGTCTACGCTTATTGCTTTAGGGCGTTTCTTAAGTTTCTCTAGAAAGTGGGATTGTTTAGTAATGGGTTAAACACTCTCACAGTTAGTATTCAACAATAGAATCAGGAGGTCGTACTTACTTGAAGCTCTGTTTTCATCTGCTGTGTTTTCAAATTCTTCGTCGTCTTCCTCTTCAACTGAAAAAAAGAGAATGAATCTATAAAAAATTCTAGTTAAATATATACAATCCACACAGAGAGAATCGGACATGTCAGAAAAAATCCGTGTCTGACAATGTCAAATACGGTTCCATATAAGATGACGTCATTTTTATCCTGCATTTGACGTATGACGTCATAGTGCGAATAAACTTAATCAGAATGGTAGTCTAAGGGAGAAGGAAATTGTTTGTAAAAATACACATTGTTTTTATTTCGTCGAAATGATTTGATAGTAAATTACGATAGTTATACAACACCTTGTATTTGCTTTTCCCTTTTTTCTCGTTAAATATCAGCATTTAAATCCGCAGCACAAAGCAAATACAAGATGTTGTATCTCTATCATAACATCATATTCCCTATTTATCCTTATGCGAAATGATTTTAAACATGTACACAATTGACGGATCGCTGACCACGCCCACTGATTTCAACAGAAAGCCCATTATCCGACAGGAAGTTCCGCTTCGATTTTTTACGGCGTTATTTTGCATAATTTATGGCCAGTAGCATGTAACAAGAAGTTAAAATGGTTGGTTAGCGACCGAAACGTCGTTACTACAGCTTCAATAAGCTGTAGTTACGACGTTTAAGTCACCAAACAACAAAAAAATAGGTTAACAAAATGACGGCCAATGTAGGAGTTAAGTGCTCAGGTCTGGGCTGAACTAATGATTTGATTGGTCGGCGGATTCCTTGATTGACAGCCGCGATTGGTCGATTTCTTGATCAGTACTATGTAATAAAATGTGAGGTGTTTGGATAGCGACCTCAACTTCGCAACTATACCTTAAATAAGCTATAGTTACGTCATTTTAAATCCCGTTATACCAACGAAAACGCTTTCAACAATGTTGGAGTTCAAACTTCACTTCCGGTCTGAATGCACGATTTGATGGTCTATCGACGGATTGGCAACAGCTTTCGGTTTATTTCAAATAACAAATACATTGTATAACGCATGGTCTGCATTTCTTTCTCTCTCTCTCTCTCTCTCTCTCTTTTTCAAAAAAGATCTTAAATCTGGTAGGCCTAAAGACTATTGAAGGAAGTTAATTTTTTTTCTATTCAAAGAATCTGATTCTTTCTTTTCTTCTTTACGTTCGCATAATATGGCATTTATTTGAGTAAACAGGAAACTTATTTAAAGAATGGGATTTAATAGATTTTTTAAAACCGCAATATTTTCGATTTCTGCGGAAATGATGCGTTTTTCTGCGAAACAAGGGTTTTAAATGTCGAACACTTTGTAAACCTTTAGATTAGATATTTTTCTATTGACCAATAGCTTGAACAATTAACAAAAATAAATAAATAAATAAATGGTTGATTGGCTACCTAAATGTCGTAACTACAGCTGATTGAAGCTGTAGTTACGACGTTTAAGTAGCCAAACAAAAATGCTTCACATAAACGTCGACCAATATCAGTGTGCAAATTTCACTTTCCCTCTAAATGTACGGTTTGATTTGCCTCTCGATTTTTTTTAATTGACACAACCGATCCGTGAATTGAGTTAACATTATCTTAATCCATTCCAACACAAGAACATTTTAGACTGGTCCAAATTGAAAGAAGCTGCAGACGACAATTTCAAGTTGATTGAATTTCATTTTTTTTCGTCTTTTGGGATAGAAAACATTGTGGATAATGAAGAAATTGCTTGTTACAAGCAATTTCTTCATTGTCCACGATGTTTTCCAGACTTTTTTCTTGTGGGACGTAAAAAGGAGGGCTTGAGTTGGAATGGATTAATCGACAAGGGTCCGAGCTTATAAAACTATTTTCGTACTTAGTTGGGAATTTACTCAAACTTCTAACAAGTAAATCTTATGTTTCAATGTTTACTGCAGAAATCGTGTTATACGTTATAATTTACCAATATAACGTTTCCCTTTCACGTATTTATCGTGGAATTTAAGCCAATACATATCTTTATTTTCGAATCGAGTTTTAAGTAAACTTTCAATTGAGTACGATAACAGCTTTATAATCTCAGGCCCTGCGACAAGGTTTCAGCCGACCCCTGAGAAGTCGCTAAATACAGACGAGAAAGGATAAGTCGACTCACATCCAACATCGTCCGAGATCGTCCGCACATCTTTGTTTAGTTTCGGACGAGCAGCATGTCTCGCTGCTTCTTCTTCTGCAAATAAAACAATTATCAAACATTATTATCACGCGATGTAACGCAATCAAAATATCCAGTTAGTTGGTTAGTGTTTTAAACGTCGTAACTACAGGTTATTCAAACTGTATTTACGGTCTCCAGGTTGCCAACGAACCATTCCTTTTTTGTTTGGTAACTGATAACAAATTTATATGGGAACATATTTTGTATGTAAACTGTCGATCCTTGTCAGATTGTGTAGAACGCGCAAGCTGACCAAAGTTGAAGCCGTTGATTATGGGTATATATTTAGTCCACTTAACCCATAAACGGCAGGCCTTTAGAATGTTTCAATTTAAAAAAAGTTGCATTTAAAACTTTAGTGTTTATGAAATGTTAAAAATCTAAGTCTTTTCGAGTTAATAACATTGTAGATAATGAAAAGATTGATTGTTATGCTTCTTCTTCATTTTTCACAAAAAAAAACTTATGGTACGTAAACAGCAGTATTTTGGAGAAGGGAATTCTCCCTTTTATCACACGATAAAAAAAGAATAACAACAACAACAACAAAAAAACCCAACACACATGCAAAACCCTAAACAAACAAAAAACAACAACAACTATCACACACACACACACACACACACAAAAAAAAAAAAAAAAAAAAAAAAAAAAAAAAAAAAAACAACACACACACACATATTATACACAAATATTCAGAGGAAAATAATAATCTGGATGACTGCCAATCCTTGATGTTTACAAATTCGGTAAATTTTTAGGAAATACCCAAAACAGTTTAATTCATTTCTATACATTGCATTCTTCCTTATGAATAATCAATGATTTCTTATCAAGAACGAAATAACAAACTTTACATCTGAAATACCTCAAAATATAATTTTGCCATATCACACAAAATATGTATTATCTTTTAAGGTATAAAAGGGACTTCATTACTAGTAAACAATTCAAATATCGTCGGTGGGTAAGCTAAACGTCGTAAATACTTATTAACCAATTACCAGACGGAAAAAATCTAGACCAGTCCAAAAACAAAGAAGTTGCAGACAAAATTTTTAGATTGATGAAATCTTTGAAATCTTTGTTTTTTGGCGTAGGAAACATTATGGATAAGGAAGAAATTGCTTGTAACAAGCAATTTCTTCATTTTCCACAATGTTTTCCTAAGATTTCCAATTGAGGAGTGTTAAAAAGCGCCACTGTGTGGGAATGCGTTAAAGCTGTATTAACGATACATGGACGAGTAAGTTGAAAAAAAAATACAATTGGCTATACATTGTTTAGACGCTTGAAGTGTCTAAAATGTCCGCACAAAGACCAACAAAACAACAACAACAACAACAAAAACCCGATACGTTTCGTACTTCCGAGATAGTGTGACGGGTAATATATTGATTGAAACACCTACGATGGACGTTGAAAACATCTTACCAACATCTTAACTTAGCCGCAGTTATGAGGTTTTGGTCGCCAGCGGCGATATTATCCTATAGATGGAAGAGATTTGATATTCCTCTATAAAAATATGTTGATTGACTTGACGATGAACCCTACCAAACGTTTACGTGTATTAGTAAAACTAATATGTTGTTATTCGTTTTATACTATTTCATTTCAACCATTTTCCCGTTTTCTTTAAATTTTAGGCTAATCAAAACTGAAAAAGGTTGCAGACGACAATAAAAATAGGATGCGTTTTGAAATGAAACCACCGTATGTGGTAGAAAATATTGTTGGAAAGGGACAAGCAATTTTTCCTTTTTCAACAATGATTTTCAAGTATAAAATCACTGCGACGTCGAATTCCGGGTTCGTTCATGAAAAAGTTAACGCTTTCATGTTTTATGAAATTTCAGACTGGTCCAATTTGAAAGAGGTTGCAGACGACAATGAAAATTGCATGCAATTTGAAATCTGACCATCCTATGTGGTTAAAATTATTGTGGGAAAAGGAGAAATTGCTTGTAACAAGCAATTTCCCCTTTTTCCACAATATTTTCTCAAATATAAAAATGCAGGGACGTAAAAACCAGGGATTAAACGGAAAGGGTTAAAGTATCGCCCAGCTCTCGCAAGTACACATAACCAAAGGTACATGTCGACAAATTAGAATGATGCAGACGTTTGTCACATTTCAAAACTTTTTTTTTTCAAATTGTTTGTCTTCTGGGGTAGATAATTTTGTGGAAAATCAAGAATCTTTTAGCAAATCTCTTTGTAAAAAGCAAGACTTGTTTTGGGGAATAGGTTAACAAATGGACCAGAGTTACTCGTGCAAGCTACTTTAACTCATTCCCACACTGTGACGCTTTTAAACGCCTTTAAGAAAAAAAGCTTTGGAAAACATTGTGAAAAAGTTTTGGAAAACATTGTGAAAAATGAAGAAATAGCTTGTTACAAGCAATTTCTTCATTATCCTCAATGTTTTCTACCCTGAAGGTAAACAAAATCCAAAATTTCATAAGCTTTGAACTGTCGTCTGCAACTCCTTTCAATTTCGACCAGTCTAACTTTTTTCCATCTGGTAATGGGTTAAGGCAGTACTCTTTTGTTCCTCGTGCTTTCGTTGTTGTTGTCAACAAGGAATCGGGTTGTTGATAAAGGGAAAGGTGACACTATTGTCTCAGATAAATTTTCTAGGCCACATTTCAGGTCAAGGAAGTTAATGCACTACCCTGCATTTATCAGTTGATAAGTTTTATAACCCGTAGTAATTTGTTTTCTGTTAAAGTATATTACCCCGTTCAGCTAAAAGATATCGTTAGGTATTTTTTCTTACATTTATTTTTGATAACTCATGTGTTTTGGTTTAACCCTGTTACCATGCCGATAATTAAACGTTAGACTGGTCTAAATTGAAGGATTTTGAAGACGGTAATATTAGTTGGTTAATTTTTTATTATTTTGTCTTTTGGGCTTGAAAATATTGTGGACAATGAAGAGATTACTTGTAACAAGCAAATTCTTCGTTTTTAAATGTTTTTCAGAGCCTTTTTTCTTCATGGGTGTCAAAAGGCGTTATTTTTTTGCAAAGAATTAAGTCGATATATTAAATCCGCGAATATAGACTTTTGAAATCTTGTTCTTTGATGAGACTTTTAAAAGTTTTAGCATTAAAAATACCATCTTGTGTGATGAAAAGACTTTTTAACAGAAACAAAATGCTCATGTTATAGTTGAAATCATTGAGAGAATGGGAGACATTTTAGGGTTTCGTAAAATAAAGAAATCTTAATAAAGATAGGCATCACCATAGGTTAATGATTTTATAGCAAGGTATAATAAAAATTCGACATTGTAAGAAACTAAGCCGAAAACAACAATAATCGACATTGGTTAGATTGCACATAGCTTGGAGGGAAAACAAGTCCAGTCAACCGAATATTTCACCTTAAATGGTGACCTTGAAATAAGACCTATCCGAAAATTTGTTTTGCCACATTTACTCATGATAGAGAATAATTGTGGCAAGTTATTTTGAAATCCATCAAAAATATAGGAGAAATACTGTGCATAATCTCAATTTGAACATTTAACCTTGGCCTTAAACCTGACCGAAAATTGTTACAAATGAAGCATTCACTCATGATGAAGAGCAACATATCTTGAGTTACCTTAAAGTCCTTCCATGATGGTAGGAGACATACTATTGACGAGCTAAATTTAAACGTTTGATCTTGAGCCGTGACTTTTACTTTGGATCTATCCTTGAATAAACTGTAGTTACGAGGTAAGGTCACAAACTAACGATCTGCCCTCATACAAAGTCGCAGACAACATAATAAGAAATTAACATCGTTTATTACCCCAGTCGAACCTATGACGGAGGTAAGTGGGCGTGGCCAGTGATCCGTCAATTACATACCTGCTGCTGTTAGTTCTGATATAGCATCACTTAGTAACTCTTGTCCCATACGGGTATATCCCCGGGAAACATCTCTAGAGTGATGTGGTCGGGGTATAGAGCCCTGAGAGTCCCGGGAATCACGGTGTAAGGTAATGGTTGACAGTCTTGGGGTACCGCCAGAAAAACCGCTGTCGTATAGACCCTCTCGACCAACTGGAAATATTATAACATGGATGTTAAATCGAGCTTTTTACCAGACGAAATATAAGAAGAAATTTCTTTATATTACATAATGTTTTATACCCAGTAGGTTGAAAAAATCTAAAATTGCGTGAACTTTGAAATGTTGTCTGCAACCCCTGACAATTTGGACCAGTCTATAATTTTGTCGTCTGGAAACGGGTAGTGTGATTTGGAATGTAAAACTCGCATACAATGTCGGAAAAAATGAAATTCTTGATTCTAGCTGCTTCTCCTTTGTAAAATTTGGGTATTCTAGAAATAAAATGGGAAAGGTTTAAGGAAAAAGAATACTAGAAAGGCAAGGCTTTAATTTTAACGATTACCCATCCCACGAAAAAAGTAGAATATTATAAACACTGCGGAAATTAAATGATTAAAGAACAGTTGAAAGGGTGAATTAAAGTAAGGTCGTCTTAAATTAAAATAAACACATGTATACCGAAAGCGGAAAGTTACGTTTTTCAGTGTTTAGGGGATTCTTTAAAGTGCTTTTGCCATATAAATTAGACAAGCGGGCAAAATTGAAATTATAGAAAACAAAATAAGTGTACCTCCCGATACATAAGTTGAGAAATGTTTCAGCAAGACCGATAACTCCGTATGGCCGTGGCGACGTGCGAGATCATGTGGATAGTCGTTGTCTTTGTTGCGAGTCAAACACGCTCCATGCATCAAAGGGTTGCTAAGCAACGCATCACAGAAATTGAGAAGATTATATTGAGCGCCAAAATGAAGAAGTGTTGGCCAAGTTGAAGATGAACGATCTGTAAAAGACGAGTCACACATTAATTAACCCATTTCAACTCAATCCCTCCTTTTTACGCCCCTCAAAAACTTTGTAAAACATTTTGGAAAATGAAGAAATTGCTTGTTTCAAGCAATTTCTTCATTATCCACAATGTTTTCTATCTAAAAAGACGAAAAAATTCAAAATTCCACCAACTTGAAATTGTCGTCTGCAGCTTCTTTAAATTTGGACCAGTCTAAAATTTTGCTGTGTTGGAATGGGTACAAGCGGTCATTTATAAGACTATTTCCGGTTTACCGACATCCATTGTATTATCGTTCAGCAAGGAAATTCAAAACTAGGTCCTGAGTGTTGGAACTGATCAGAATCGTCTCAATGACTTCCAAAAGTATATGGTTAACCCATTCCCACTCATTGACCCTTTTAGACGCCTCAAAGAAAAAAACTTTGGAAAACATTGTAGCAAATGAAGAAATTGCTTGTTACAAGCAATTTCTTCATTTTCTACAACGTTTTCTACACAGAAAGTTGAATAAAAACCCCCAAATTTCATAAACTTTAAATTGTCGTCTGCAACTTCTTTCAATTTTGGCCAGTATAAAATTTTGCCTTCTGGTAATGGATTAAGTTAGAATTAAGTCTGTAATAATTCATGTGTACAATCGTATCCAACCTTCATATATTTGACAAAACAGTATTCTAAGCGTCTATTCCCTTAAGCGACCACTTTTGGATTTCCCTTTGGTGGTCGCCTAATATAAGATTTACTATAACAGGAAAACGACTCCCCCATTGGTAAGTTTGAACCCTCCGCACAGAATCCTGTATCCGCCATTGCAGTTGATAACATTGCATAAGAATAGATCGAAAGGCGGGCTGCAAAAGACGTCAGATAAGAACATTAAAGTCCTTGAAAGTTATCCATTTACGAAACAGTCGAAATCTGCGCCCTTATGAGTAGTTTTTAGAAGAAGTTCTGATTCGAATCTGTCGCTGGCCGATCCATGATTGAAATATCGCAATCTATCGCTGCTGTATTACAGAATGGCAGTGCTGTTGTATTACAGATTGGCAGCCAATCTCTTGTTGCACTCCAGGTTTACAGGGGGTATTGTTTGTTGTCGAAGATCAATAAAGGAAATTAACTGCCTTGTGAAGTGGATTAACTCATTCCCACACAAATCCTCCTTGCTACGCCCCAAAGAAAAATGCTTTGGAAAACATTGTGGAAAAATACAGAAATTGCTTGTATCAAGCAATTTCTTCATTATCCACAATGTTTTCTATCTAAAAAGACGAAAAGATTTAAAATTCCATCAATTTGAAATTGCGTCTGCCGCTTCTCCCAGTCAAAAATTTTGTTGTTTGGGAATGGGTTAAAGGTCCATTCATGATTAAATAATGGCGGTTTTCGGGTGTTTAGGTCAAAGCAAGTGTTTGTCAGAGAGGTCCTTCAAACCAGCAACACTGCATTCATATAGTTAAATGCAAACGTACTTTTTAAAAAACTGGTTAAAAACCGGTGCATGTAACTGTATGGCAGATTTATTTTCATCAAATCAAAATAGTAGTATTTTGTAAGTACATTGTAAATTCTTGATACCTTCAGTATAGACCTATAAATGGGAGAGAGTACAGGGTAAGAGCTTATTTTCACAACTAATGGATCGCTGACTACGCCAACCAATCTCGCTGGCAACGCCCATTAACTCCAGCAGGAAGTAGTCGGCGGTTTTTTTTGCAACATAAACATCTAGACAGTCACAACTGTTTGGCGCTGATCCATCGACATGTTTCCGCCAAGTGAAAATGGGCCTTCCAACAACTATTTGAAAAAGAGTTTGGTTCCTGCAGCGACCAACTTAATAAAGTGTTTCGATCATAAATCTCATGGTTAGACAAAATGACGACTCTAGATTTAAAAAAAAAATCTACAAAGAGAGAAAATTTCGACCCTGTTCTATCCACGTATTTCACCACATTTTTGAATCACGTTTTCGCCTGGCGAGCCAAATGTAAATAAGAGGAAATTTTAGTAGTCATTAATTCATTAGCCTTAAAGTATTTTTCATACATCAATCAAGCGTTAAAAGGGAAGGTCACATATAATAGCCAATGCACTAATCTATAAATATCCCAACATTTAACAACAAACCAATCACATTTCTCGGGATATAAAAGAACATTAAAATTTCCCGGTTTATTTCGTGAGAAAAATGTACCATTCAATGAATCTTCAACATCCTTTGGCCATGTGCCAATTAATTTAATATAGATCAGACACGGTAACTTAAAGTTTTTAAACCATTCCCAGACAATAACGCTTTAAAACGCCACTCAATGTAGCAGCTTTGGAAAACATTGTGAAAAAATAAAGAAATTGCTGGTTGCAAGCAATTTCATCATTATCTAAAGTGGTTTCTGAACAATGTTGTTTTTTAACTTTCATTGTCATCTGTCACTTCTTTGAATTTGGAATGGTCTGTAATATTTATTATGTGGATATTGGTTAACCCATTCCAACTCAACAAAAATTTCGAATGGTCCAAATTGAAAGAAGCTGCAGACGATATTTTCAAGTTGGTGGAATTTAAATTTTCTTTGTCTTTTTGGATAGAAAACATTGTGGATAATGAAGAAATTGCTTGATACAAGCAATTTCTTCATTTTCCACAATGTTTTCCAAAGCTTTTTTCTTGAGGGGCGTAAAAAGGAGGGCTTGAGTGGGAATGGGTTAATGGCGATTTCGCGATTTACAGTACCTATCTGTTTTCCTTAAAAGCGGCGTTAAACCCAACCCAATTGATCAACCAATCAAATTTTTATAAATTAAAGACTCATATTCTATGCATAGGTGTACAGTTTAAAACAAATTGATAAGAAATTGTGTTAAGAGATGAAGAGAATATTTTTTTGTTTTCATGGAGGTATGAACCGAAAAAACTAATCACACTGTATGAATACGCGAAGCGGATTCATACATTGTGTGATTAGGTTTTCCGGTTCATACCTCCATGAAAACAAAAAATATTCTCTTCATTTCTTATAATTTAATAGTATCGAGAGAAAAAAAGCAAAAACTTTACACTTTTGATACCTTTTTCTATGGGACTATTTTGTGCGGAAGCTTACAAAATTGCTGCGTGCTCAAAATTTTGATCATGGGGTTATGAATAATATTTTTCGACCAATCAGAACGCCGGATTTTGATAGACGAAACTAAAGATTAAATCATTTTTCTATGAGTATTCTGTAACAATCGTCACATAGCTGAGAGGATATCAAGACGTGACGTTGTTCAAACTGTAACGTTATTTATCGGCTCACAACGTCGAATGCGCACGTCGTTTTTTACCCCTATATACAAGGCAAATGTTTTCTGAATTCCACTAAATGTTGCAATGTAATTAGGGTTAGAATAACCAAAATACTGAAAGAACTCTTAGCTAGGAAAGCATGATTTTATTAGAAGTTATCTTCTTTGTCTAAGGTTATCATGTTTAGTGGAATTCAGAAATAATTTGCTTTGTATGGTAAAAATAGTGTGGACAATGAAGAAATTGCTTGTTACAAGCAATTTCCTCGTTATCAACAATGTCAACAAGAGTTATTTTTCCTGAGATACTTCAAAAGATCATTTTTGACTCGATATATTTTCCCCTCAAAATAACGCTTTTACTTTTAAAAAGCACTAGGAAATATCATAGTGAGGCATAGAGTGTCTATGACATTTTGGTTAAATTGTATTAACCAATCGAAAATCTTAAAAACAGGATAACGTCATATAAATAAACCCTTAGAAAACGTTTGATCCCTATAACAGTCGGAGGCGATTTCTTAAAAAAAACAATGCAGTAACCCCCTTTTTTTCTTTGCATATTTGGATTAAGTAAACTTTAATTTGTATGGAAGGAAAATAATTCTAGAATTCGTTTTTAGGAGTCGTAAGGATCAGACTCGGATCCTCTGTTATTATGGTAAGTATTAATTCGGGCAAAAGGTTGAAGATCGAACATTTCCCAAATTAACTTTTAATATCCTGCAATAACATTTTACTTCCTTGATTTGACACGCAATCCATGAAAAATTAGCATCTATCAATATTGTCGGTATAGAATTTTTGAAACGTTTCGGTCATCTTATGAAGGAACAACCGTCTTATGAAACAAAGTGCTTCGAGAAAAAGGAAATTATATAACTGGTGGCGTACATAAAAGAAACTGTGTTTAAGAGAAATGCACCTTCTTGTTAACCCTTTCCCACAGAATGACGCTTTTAAACGCCCCTCTATATAAAAGCTTTGGAAAAGATTGTGGAAAATGAAGCAATTTCTTCATTATCCACAATGTTTTCTACCCCAAAAGACAACTATTTTAAAAGTCTCACCAACTTTAAACTTTCGTCTTTAACTTCTTTAAATTTGGACTGGTCTAAAATCAAACTGTGTGGCAATGGGTTACTAACCTGTAGCATAACAATAGTCTCAGGCCTCGTTCGGAAATCATTCAAAACTGATTGGGAGCATTGAAGTTTACCCATAACAAGAGGACGAAATTTATGAGGTTGCGATAAACATGTTCCACAAAAAGTATACAAAAAGTATAAATTATAATGGGGAAAAGAGAAATTGCTCCCCATAAACAATTTCTCCTTCGAGAGACAATTTCCCCACCCCCGAAAATGTTTTCCCTAGTTTTATTTCATTAGAACGTTAGAATAGGGTAATAGCGACCGCTTTTCCTTTGTCCATTCCTACCCAATGACGTTTTTGACGCACTCGAAAACACATTTGAAAACAGGGTGCAAAAACAAAAAGAAATTGCTTGTCATTTCGTGTATAATGAAATCACACCTTTTTACCCAAGTCATTTCCTTGACAATTTTTTTCCTCACTATTGAAGATAAATTAAAAACGGAAAGTACTAATATTATCAGTATTGAATCTGTGTCGACAAATTTTCCTCTCGGTACACATAAATGATAAATGGAAGTGGAATAAATTGCGTTTTATCATGAAATGTCAACTTTCTTGTATATTGTACAGATGTGGAAGTTAAGATGCAAGGAACTACGACGGAGTGATGAAATAAACGCACTTATTAATACTAAAGCCTACCGACCATGTTGAGTTCTCTTCAGGCGGATTCCAGCATTGTAAAGTCGCAATCTGGTCATGAACATGGCCTTGTCTTACAATCGAAGCATCGCTAACGCCACAGAGCTACAACATGAAGCTCCACTTAGATATAAAACGGCGTTATTAACAGCAATTTCTAACAAAACAATATCAAAGTTGGTCGGCGACCTAAACGTTGTAACTAAAGCTTGAATAAGCTGTAGTCACGGCATTTAAGTAGCTAACAAACAAACATGCTCATCATGAAAATTGGTCAATGTCGGATTTCAAATTTCACTTCCTATAAAATGAATTATTCGATTGGTCGTTTTTTTTCTTTGATTGACATTCACGATTGGTCAATTGTTCGAGATGTCAAGCACAGGCTAATTGAAGAAGGCTATCAAAACAGGTTGAAAACGTTAGTAAAAGTATCAACAGTATACAAACCTTCTACTGGCTCACACTGGACTGGATATGAAATATGTTTGAAGGCCTCCATGCGCTCTATCATCGACTTCATTTTCTCGTCAAGGGAATCTATTTCATTGGCAATACCCAAACATTTACATAATATCTCTTCTGGTTCAAGTTCGTCTTTCAATAAATCATAAATCTGGTCTAGTTTTGAATTAGGTGATTGGTGGTCTTTTTTGTTTATATCATTTGTTCTGTTAGTTTCATCTAGTTCGTCATTATTCATTTCTGTTTGAACACCAACTTCCATAAAAGTTCTTGTCTCCGTATGATGTATTTTATAACTGTCACTAACTGTATCGGAAGCTTGGGGAGATTCACTTATTGCACTATGTAGTTCAGTATAAAAATCTGAATGTCTGAATAATTCACTAGAATTGTTTGATATGTTTTTATTACCTCCAATATTTCTTCCGTCTAAGGTGATTTGAAACGATTTTGAACGATCTAGAATAAAGCGAAAACAAATAAACATGAAATGTGCATATATATTGCATATTGCTATTCCAATATAACCCGTTATATGCGTAGTCTTTAAAGACATTCTTTACTCACTTTATACAAAGGTTCAAACAATATTTTTTGTTAGGAAGTCTTGTACGAATCTGCAGTGCCGCCGTCATGGCGCAGTTGATACGAATCAGACTCCCAATCTGCAATCTTGGGGTGTCAAGGGTTCGATCCCCGGCGGCGGAATACATCCTTTCCAACATTTGTCTCTCACCAAAGGATGGATAATCGTAAGCCTAAGTGGGATAGCAGCTGGGGGCTAGGAAAGGATGCAATGGTGGATCTGTTCTGCTCCAGCTGCCGCGATATGACTGAAAAATTGTTTAAAGCGGCACCAAACCCAATTAAACAAACGAATCCACAGCAACCATTTTAAATCAGGAAATAAAGGTCGACAAAAGTAATTCATCACAAACAGAATCCAGTCTGAAATCCTAGCGCTATATCAGTACCACCAGTAAAGTTTACAATACCAAAAACTCCTCATTTTGTATAAAATTTCTATTATAATTAGCATACGTGCCTTTTGCTAAAATAAGATTTCTAGAGATGAGATTTGAATTCATTACTGGCATGGTCGAGTTGATGGAAAATCAATTGTAGATTGACCGTGATATTTTAATAATACAGTCGATCTTGCTCGTGCGACCACGTCTATTTCGCGACCACGTCCATTAAGCAACCAAAACTGAACTCCGTTTGATAAGGCAAATTCTTTAGGAAATGGAGATATTCACCAAAAAAGTAAAGTCATAACTGAATCCTATGTTGTTGGAACTCGTTAGAATCGTCTCAATGAGACGATTCTAATGAGTTCTAACAACATAGGATTAAGCCAGAATTCTGTAATAGTTTATGTATGTAATCGTACCAATCCTTCATCTCTTTCGCCAAAAAAAGTGTATTAAGCGACCACTCTTTTCAGCGACCTCTTTTTGGTCGTCCCTTTAGTGGTCGTTTAATACAAGATTGACAGCACATTTTTGCTTTGTACTCTAACTAAATTTACATATCGCTGGCCAATCCAACTCATCTCCGGAGTTCGTCCCAGACATTGAACGACCTTATTTCGAAAAATAGATGATCAATTAAATGAAACAATATAGTAAAATGGTTGGTTTGCGACTGAACCCTTTCCTGTTTTCGAAAATTCTGGACCTGTCCAAATTCAAAGATTTTAGCAGACGAAAATTGAAACTTAAATTTGAAAAATAATTATTCAGTAGGGTAGAAAATATTCTTCTTTTCTACATTTTTTTCTCCTTTATAAATTTACAGGGACGAAAAAAACCAGGTATTGACCAGGAAAGGCTAGAACGTCGTAATTACAGCTTACATAAGCTACACCTATGACGATTCTGTCGCAAACTAACAAAATTACTCAACATGAATGTTGACCAATGTTGGAATTTCAAAATTCACTTTTGGTAGGATTCAATTAGTCTATCAAATATCCACAATTTTTACTACCCCAAAAAACCATAACATTTAAAATTTCATCACATGAAAATGTCTGTAGCTTCTTTCAATTTGGACAAATCTAAAAATGTTGTCGTTTGGGAATGGGTTGGAAACAAGATATTACAGTGAAAGCCATGTCCCTGAAAAACATTAGGGCTTAGAAATTGCATGACTATTCGAAAAAAAATCAAAACAAACAAAAAAGACGGAGAGAGAAAGAAAAAAATAAATAAACAAAATACCCCCAAACATCACAAAATAAATAACAAACTTAATTGCATTGCATTTATGCAAGCGATGTCAGGGAAACTGTTTACTTCTCTGTTATTGGAGGATATTGATAAATAGGATAGCAACTAAACAAGGAAGCCAGGAAAAGGTAATTTTGATTAAAAAAATCATCGTTGCTAAGTTATAGTTTTGAAGAAAAAAATGTAAAACCCTGAAATACAAGGAAATTTCATGGACACGTGATCTTTTCATCAAAAAGACAACACGGTCTATTGTTTATTTTCATACGAAAAACAAGAGATGTAATGTTAGACAGGACACTTTAATTCATTTAAGAGATGAAGAGAATATTTTTTGTTTTCATGGAGGTATGAACCGAAAAACCTAATCACACTGTATGAATACGCGAAGCGGATTCATACATTGTGTGATTAGGATTTTCGGTTCATACCTCCATGAAAACAAAAAATATTATCTTCATTTCTTATAATTTAATAGCATCGAGCTAAAAATGTAACAACTTAACAAATTTTGATACCTTTTTGTAGTGAACTATTTTGTGCGGAAGCATTCAAAATGGCTGCGTACTCAAAATTTTGTTCATGGAGGTATGAATTAAATTTTTCGACCAATCAGATCGCTCGTTTTTGATAGACGAAACTAACAATTAAATTATAACAACTTTGATAGACAAAAGATACCCTTTAAACTTTTTAACCTCACGTGAACGAACTAAACTTGTACCGCTGTATTTCTGTACTGGTAGCGAACTCTTTGGTAACACAAAAGATTTATTCAAGAATAATTTAATTGTTAGTTTCGTCTATCAAAAACGAGCGATCTGATTGGTCGAAAAATTTAATTCATACCTCCATGAACAAAATTTTGAGTACGCAGCCATTTTGAATGCTTCCGCACAAAATAGTTCACTACATAAAGGTATCAAAATTTGTTAAGTTGTTGCATTTTTCGCTCCATGCTATTAAATTATAAGAAATGAAGAGAATATTTTTTGTTTTCATGGAGGTATGAACCGAAAAACCTAATCACACAATGTATGAATCCGCTTCGCGTATTCATACAGTGTGATTAGGTTTTTCGGTTCATACCTGCATGAAATCAAAAAATATTCTCTTCATCTCTTAAATACCCAATTTCTCTCTGGCGTTCACCACAGCTTTAGTACCTCTCAAATAGGAAACACGAACATACACCTCTACCCCAGGAATCCCCCATTAAGTAACGGGCTCATGAGAACCATTTTCTTTGCGTTGAACACGTGACCAATCGCGGCTCTCAATCAAATAATCAGTCGATTAGTGAACTCATTAATTTAGACTGGAAAGTAATCTTCAATTCCAACATTGACCGCCATTTAAGTGAACCACTTTTGTTGGTTTGGTAACTTAGACGTAGTTACGTTATTCAGGCTGTGGTTATGACGTCTAGGTCGCCAATCTACCATTCTACTTTTTGTTATATATTACTAGCCAGAAATTTCGCAAAATAACGCATTTACATTTGGAAGCGGAAATTTCTATTGTTGTCCATGGGCGGGTTCAACGGAGTGAGTGGAAAGGGTCAGCGATTGATCAATTACGATACCGTGGTCTGAGTTTACCGCCCGTCTTCCATTTTTTCCCCATAAACCTTATTTGCTTATCATTTTTGATGTGACAGAAGAACGAAACGGTAATTTGCGTTGGGAGGGGGATAATTTCCTTCAGTAATTGCAATCTGAGTATCGAATTGCTTCAGACACGTTTTGATATGCTTTATGTTTCTTTGTCAAAGAATGTTTGTTTCATCTTAATTGACGGATCGCTAGCCCCGCCCACTGAGCTCTGACAGGAAGTTCGACTTGGATGTTAAACGGAGTTATTTCTCATTTTTTGTCAAAATTCATCGCCAGTAACATGTAACAAAAAGTATTTTTTATTATTTTTTGGTTGACGACCTAGACGTCGTAACTACTGCTTGAAAAGCTACAATCCGTCAGGTGTTGATATTATAACGATCTTTAGATGTACAAGTTATAATGAGTGATCAAAGGTCAATTTTGTCTATACCGGTATAGACAAAATTGACCCTCAATCATTTACTATAACTTGTACATCTATAACTTGTACATCTATACAATTAAAAGTGGTCTAAACCTTTTCCCACACAACCTTTTTTTAAAGACACTCTAGAAACGGGGCTGATAAAACAATGCGGAAAATGAAGAAATTGCTTGCAACAAGCAATTTCTCCATCGTTCCCAGTGTTTTCTCCGAGAGAGACAGAAATCTAGAAAATATATACTTATAAACTCCTTTCTGAAATTGCTTTTTAAATTTGACCTTTCTAAATTATTTGAGGTGTGGGAATTCATAAACTTGAATTAAGACCGAAAATGTCTTCTCAACGAAGGACCTAAAAAGACACTAGCCTTGTATGAACAGATTGTGTCAGTAGAAAATGTTCATTAATAAATTAAGTCTATAATTTTCTTCCTGGTATTTAACACATTCCAACTCAATCCCCCCTTTTTACGCCCCTTGAGAAAAAAGCTTTGGAAAACATTGTGGAAAATGAAGAAATTGCTTGTATCAAGCAATCTCTTCATTATCCACAATGTTTTCTATCCAAAAAGACGAAAAAATTCAAAATTCCATCAACTTGAAATTGTCGTCTGCAGCTTCTTTCAATTTGGACCAGTCTAAAATTTTACTGTGTTGGAATGGGTTAAGACGTGAATCGTGTGACCGATTTATAAAATTAATGTTTATGCATGTGCCAAAGGACCGTACCTTCTTGGTGGTAAGGAAACACGATGGCGTGGGCAGGATCATGGTTGTCAGCTGGTGTTTTACTGCCGTCTGAGAATTCAAGTTGAACTTTGCCTTCTGCAACTCGATGTAATATCACAAATAGCCTGTCATCCTGGAATAACGTGGTTATACAATAATTGATAGATCACGACAAAATCGATTGACCAATCATATCAATGGATTAGACTGGAAGTTAACTTGAGCCATTACGTTAGTTTGGCGATGTAAAAACAACAGCTTATTCAAGCTTTGGTTTACCCCATTCCCACACAACCCCTCTTTTTTCATAGTCCTCAAAATACAAACTTTTGAAAACATTAAGGACAAGGTGAAATTCTTCGTATCAAGCAATTTCTTCAATGTTCACAATATTTTTACCCTTTATTATAAAAGGTAACGATTTCTTACATTATAACGGCTTGAACTTGTCGTTTCCAACGCCTTTGAATTTGGACTAGTCTATTTCAAGTTGATTATTTTTAATATGTCTGTCATTCTGGGTGGGAAACAATGTGGAAAATTAAGAAATTGCTTGTAACAAACAATTTCTTCATTTTTCTCATTGTTTTCTCAAAATCTTGACTGACACAAAAACGAGGATTTGTGTGGAGATGACTTAACCCTTTACCGTTCAAATACGGGATTTTACGTTCCTGTGATTTTATACTTGAGAAAACATTGTGGAAAAAGAAGAAATTGCTTGTAACAAGCAATTTCTCCTTTTTCCACAATATTTTCTACCACATAGGATGGTTTCATTTCAAAAAGCATCCAGTTGTCATTGTCGTCTGCAACCTCTTTCAATTTGGACTAGTCTAAAATTTCCAAAAACGGAAAAGGGTTAATATAGCTCATAATGACAAATATGAATTGACAATATTTCCTTACCGCTATGACACAAGTATGTAAGCCGTTGACTTGACGTTTAGGTGGAAGGACGTCATAATCCGATAGCGGACTCAGCGGTCCTTGGAACTCATTAGCAATGGTCTCTCTCGTTCCACGATCCATGGCACTTACTGTCCTTCGTAACACTGAATGGTGAGCACCGACTCTGTCATCTTGCAAGGCACCTTCGTATGCGGCAACGATCATTAGCATCATATTCCGCACAGTCTCATTTCTTTGTTGTTCATTTTCAGAATCAATTAGTTCGTATATCAACCAACCCAGAACCTCTTTACATTCCTTCTTTTTCGATTCTTTTTTGAGATCACGGAAATCGGTTCCAGTAAGAATGGCGAGTGAGGTTTTAGGGTTGAATTCTTTCATGATATCCCAGTCATTGAGATCTAGAAAATCTGGACTGAGCAGGAATATGTTTACAATAGTTGATCTCGTGTGGTTGACTGGGTCATCTCGGATATTGTTCAGTTCTGAATGAATGGCGTAATCTTTTGAACTCAGCTTGGAGCGTAGATACCTGGCCCAGTCACGCCCGTCGTCTGCGTAGAACACTGAAACACCCGCGTAGGATGACATGGTGGTAAATTGTTCACTGAAGTGTTTGGAACGAATGGCCGACAATAATCATACCCTCTTGATAAAAGGACCTGCGAAAGTAGAAAAGATTAAAACCAAATTTACTTCTGTCTAAATATCTACTAAGAAACTATTTGACGGAATGCTGGAAACACCCACTTAGCTCTTATAGGAAACTCTAATTAGATACTAACCCTTTCCCATACAACAAAATTTTAGACTGCTCCAATTTGAAAGAGGCTGCAGACGAAATTTCAAAGTGCATGTAAATTGAAATATAACCATTCTAAAGGGTAGAAAACATTGAAGGGAAAGAAGAAATTGCTTGTAACAAGTAATTTCTTCTTTCCCTGCAATGTTTACCCAAATACAATACCTATGGGTCGTGAAAACAAGTGATTGTACGGGAAAGGGTTAAATGGCTTTATTTTGCAAAGCTTATGTCCAGTAAAATGTAACAAAAAAGTAGAATGTTTGATTGGTGACCTAAACTTTGTAACTACAGTATGAATAGCCCGTAAGTATGCAGCTTAAACCACCAAACAAACAAAACATGCCTTACATAAATGCAGGCCTTTGTTGGAGTTCACAGCCCACTTCCGGTCTAAACGAATTATTTAACAAGCAATTTCTTCAATAACCACAATGTTTTTTACCCTAAAAGGCAAATATTTACTTATTTCACTAATTTGAAATTATCTTCTTCACCTTCTTCGAATTCGAACCAGTCTAAATTTCAGAATATTTGTCTTTTAAGGTAGAAATTATTGTGGATAATGAAGAAATTGCTTATAACAAGCAATTTCTTTATTTTCTACAATATTTTCAAATGATCTTTTTCTTTGGATGGTTTAAAAAGTGGGAGTATGTGGGAATGGTTTAAATAACCTCTTTAAAGGACAATTTGTTATGTTTTTTTTTACATATTCGAAAAACAAAAGGACAAATAATATGAGGAAGTTCCCTTGTATTTACACAATCTTTTTAACTGTCAATTCATCGATTGAAAACTTAAAAAAAAAAAAACCCCAAAAAACAGGAAGTTCAATGGTTCTTTTTTAGGTAATGTGCAATGCACCCAAAATATATATATAATGATGGTAATATTTAAAGAAACTGTTTTGGTGCGACGTAATTCGACCTTTGATTAAAAATGCTTTTAACCCTTTCCCGTTCAAATACGGGATTTTACGTTCCTGTGGTTTTATACTCGAGAAAACATTGTGGAAAAAGAAGAAATTGCTTGTAGCAAGCAGTTTCTCCTTTTTCCACAATATTTTCTACCACATAGGATTGTTTCATTTCAAATAGCATCCAGTTTTCATTGTTGTCTGAAACCTCTTTCAATTTGGACTAGTCTAAAATTTCCAAAAACGGGAATTGGTTAAAGCATGGTTTCTTTTTGTTGTGGTTGTTTTGCTTTTGTTGTGGAGGAAGAGGTCTCAGACATAAGCAGCCATATTTTGACCGATCGGGTCTGTCAATCAAAGAACCAATCAACCAATCAAATTATTCTTGTAGACTGGAAACGAACTTTGAACCTCTACATTGGCCAAAATTATTGTGAATCAGTTATTCGACTTAAACGTTGTAACTACAGCTTAGTCAAGCTGCAGTTACGGCGATTAGGTCGCAAGCCAACAATTTTACTTTTTGTTACATAGTATTGGCAATAAATATCGAAGCTGAACTTCCTGTCGGAGTCAGTGGGCGTGTCCAGTGGAGTTGGCAGGTTCAGCGATCTGTCAATTATCACTGATTCTTAGTAACAGTATTCCATTGTTTTTTTTTTTTGTGTAGTCAAGTCTCCGGTGAAGAGACTGACGGACGACCGCTGTTGATCTAAAACTCGATTGACCAATCAAATTATTCATTCAGTCTTGGACTTCAATTTTATTCTCCGCTTCTTCAAATATGAAAAATCATAACTACAGCTTACATAAGTAGAAGTTATTACAATGATCTCGCAAACAAACGACTTGTCCTGTTTGTTTTTTCCCTAGGCGAAATAATTTCCTTCAACAAGCTACAAACTGATGTCGCCTGGTTTATAAGCATCACTAGGTTGTTGGTACTAGTTAAAAACGATTGAATGATAAATGACGGATCAACTCCGACATTGATAGAAAGCAATTTCGTTTGTTTAGCGACTTAAACATCGTAATTAAAACTTATTCAAGCTGTAGTTACGACGTTTAAGTCTCAAACCTGTCATTCAATTTTTGTTACGTGATAATGACCATGAATTTTGAAAGATAACTTCATTAAATGTCTCAGTCGAACTTCCTGTTAGAGGGGAGTGGGCCCTGCCATGGTAGCGATCCGTTAAATCTGAAATATACACATGTATATTTGCGTTTGTCTTCAGACATTAATTTTGCGGCGACGAGTAAGGAGACCATAACGGTTCAGGGACCGCAAATATGGTATATTGGCAAATTCAAAGAATCGAACAGGTACCATCAAACCGCATTTTCTAGGACATAACCCCTTGACCCATTACAACAATATGACGCTTTTTTACACCACTAGGATAAAAGCTTTGGAAAACATTGAGGAAAATGAAGAAAATGCTTGTGACAAGCAATTTATTCATTGTCCACCATGTTGTCTACCCCAAAAGTAGAAAAAAATCCAAAACTTCCTAACCTTTGAATTGTCGTCTGCAACTCCTTTCAATTTGGACCAGTCTAAAATGTTGCCGTCTGGTAATGGGTTAAACAACTGAAGCACCTGGCAGGCGTGTCACTTTCAAAGTCACACGAGTTTCAGTAATATAGCCTTATTAAATTACGTAATTCATCTCACCATTTCAGCTGGTAATGACAATGTTTTGTACTAGTGAAAGTCTAAACACTTTTCTTGTAATATGCGTTGTTCGGTTTTCAAGAAATGGAATAGAAAAAAGACGATGTTATTAGACATTATTTTTCCCTTGATTCTTTCATATTTTTTTCTCATATGGTTGTTGTTACCAGTGGGTAATACAACAAACAACATAGGATTAAGCTAGAAATCTGTAATACTATTTGGCAAAAAAGTATACTAAGTGACCGTTCTCTTAAACGACCAGTTTTTGGTTGTCCCTTGAGTGGTCGCTTATTACAAGATTTACTGTAACTATAATATTCGCCGAAATGTATATAAAAGTATTGAAACGACTGGTCACGCTATATGAAATATCGTTTAGTTTATTTATTTTTATTTTGTTTGAATGGTGTTTTACGCCACTGTTAACGGTATTTCAGTTATGTAGCGGCGGCCGGAGCACCTTACCATGGATTCTTGGTAGTTATCAATACAATTAGCCTCCAGCTGTTCATCCCACTTGGGTTTACGATTATCTACCTATTAGGAGGCAAATGTCCGAATGGATAATTGCCGCCAACGGGGAAGTGTGGTTTAGACAGTTCTACATAGTAATCCATCCGCCAATTTTCAGCATGAACTAATCCATTATCCACGCAATGAGGACGGTCGGGTAGGATGATTCATCCAGAAGGAAAGGCAATAATATAACAGTAAAGGTAATTGAGAAATGGATCACTCCTGAGTCACTCCACGACCCACAATTATCACTGGTCACGGGTAGACGACTTGTTGTTGTTTGTTACACTGCACGATATTGTACAATATGCACGAACTTTTTTCATTCATACAATTGGTGAATCACTGGCCACGCAAACTGACCTACGATAGGAAGAGAATCAAAGTACCGAAAAGCACTATAAATTAGCAAAGCATTGTTTTATTTAGTAATCTTCTTTGTCAAACATTATCATGATAAAGAGACGAGGTTAAAGTATCCAAGGAGTTAACCCATTCCCACATTTTAACACCCCTAATGTTACAAGCAATTTCTTCATTTTCCAAATTGCTTTCCACCTAGAGAGACAAATATTCTAGAATGTTCAACAATTTGGAATTGTCGTCTGCAACTTCTTTGAAGACTGTAATCGGAGTCATTTTATCGCGATGTGCTCAAGTGAGTGAAAAATACCTAGGAGATGAACTTGCAGGCAGATTTTGCAATATTCCTTAAAAACACAAGAGCTACTTTTTATTTAGTAATTAAGACTCCAGTGGCTGTTTGCACACATTGAACTTTGAGACGACCTCAAATCTTTGTCTGTTAACTTAGGCTAGCAAAACTGACGCTTTACTAGCTATAAGGAATTGTTTTGGTGAACACCAGACGTTATCTATTTATTTATCCAAGGAGGCGGAACCCCAACCCCTACCGTCACCGATGTGTGTTCATGCGCAAGACACTTAACAGCAAGCCCCAGTTACCCAGCTATATAAATGGGTAGCACGTGGGGTTAAACCATTACCTCTCTTACTAACCAACCATTTGAGCCGCCGTTATAGCGCAGTCGGTAGCGCGTCAGACACCTAATCTTCAATCATTGGATGTCATGGGTTCGATCCCCGGCGGCGGCACATATTCTTTCCGATATTTGTCTCTCACCAATGGGTGGATAATCACAAGCCTAAGTGGCATAGCAGTTGGAGGCTAGGAAAGGATGTAGTGGTAGCACTGGTGAGAGAAATACCAGGAATCCATTGTTAGGTACTCCAGCCGTCGCGATATGACTAAAATACTGTTAAAAGCCGCGTTAAACCCCATTTAATCAATCTCATTTGTGCCACTCACATCCCGAATCTTCTAAGTTAATATATTTCACGATCTTCCGTTTTTCGCAGGAGGTATAGACAAAGATCAGCCCGCTCATATGTGCAGTCTGATCTTAGTCTGCACCTCCTGTCTCTCATTTTCAAACCAGAGATGTAAATGAAAATGATTTTCTAATGTAGTACTGACGATAAAAACAAGTACTACCGGTGTTTTCAGCCCTTTGATTTTAATGTAAGACTGAAAATTTTTTATTCAGCATGACAAGGGTTAAAATCATGTTATTGTTTTTGTCTGATTTCAGATGCAAATACGTGAGAATCAAGTTTGTTTTGACCAGAAATTGAGGTTTTGAATTACATACAACTCTTAATTGCATTTTCAGTGTGAATTGATACAGATTTTGTTTCCTGGTCCGTTAATATTCATCGACACGAATGAGACGCATTCATTTTTATTTCAACCCATTGGCTATAAATTTTATCTCTTCGCTGTTTACCCTCGACTTGCAACAAATCAAAATGAATAAATTCTGAAAAGGGGGGGGGGGTAAAACAAATGCAGAACATTGTAAAACATTCTCAATTTCTCTCTTTTTACAAAATATTTCTTAATTTGTTCTAGCTTCAAGGGCTCAAACCAAGGGATTGTCTCCGAAATCAGCTTTATAAGGTCAAAAAAGCAATTCAACATTTCCTAATCAACTGTGCGTATATTGGTTAAATAAAGATAATAGAGGTGGCTGTTTCTCAAAGTTCAAGGTGTAGTTACGACGTTTTGCTCTCACACTGACCATATCATTCAGAGAGGGGTAATCTAGATAGTGTGAAATATGTAGACCATGATTAGTCAGCGAGGATTGCTTCCCCTGTCTGTAACTGAAAGTTTTTGTTTTAGTTATTTCAAAACATATTTTCTAAAAATTGGTCTTTCTAGCTAATATAACGATTTATTTTGAAATATCGAGGTAGAACACGCCTAACTGTCTTCTTTATTTCTAACCTCTTTCTTCTTAACCCATTCCCACTCAATCCCTCCTTTTTACGCCCCTCGAGAAAAAACATTGGAAATTGTATCAAGCAATTTCTTCATTATCCACAATGTTTTCTATCCAAAAAGACGAAAAAATTCAAAATTCCATCAACTTGAAATTGTCGTCTGCAGCTTCTTTCAATTTGGACCAGTCTAAAATTTTGCTGTGTTGGAATGGGTTAAATGAATGATCAACGGTCTTCCCAGATGGTCTCTTTTCGTATGACGGGCCATATTGAAAGGTGTAATATTACAGTAATTGTACATGACATGCGTCATTATTTTGTATCAATATAACGGAATTTTCAAAACTTTTTATTACATTGATAAATTACATTTAACACGCAATCTTAACTATTTGTTTCGAGTCAGGAATGTCCAAGATACATTCCGTTGTGCTGTGGCCTACAAAGAGATTAAATTGTACCTTAATGATAGATTGTTAAAAATCATGCCAGTGAACAAAAGATTAAATGAAATGTTACATTTCACTCATGTAAACAAAACGAATACGAATTCATTTAAGAGATGAAGAGAATATTTTTTATTTTCATGGAGGTATGAACCGAAAAAACTAATCACACTGTATGAATACGCGAAGCGGATTCATATATTGTGTGATTAGGTTTTTCGGTTCATACCACCTTGAAAACAAAAAATATTACCTTCATTTCTTATAATTTAATAACATCAAGCGATAAAAAAACAAAAGCTTTATAATTTTTGATACCTTTTTGTATGGGACTATTTTGTGCGGTTGCATACAAAATCACTGCGTGATCAAAATTTTGTACATGGAGTTATGAATGAAATTTTCGATCAGTCAGAACGCTCGTTTTTGATAGACGAAACTAAAAATTAAATTATAAGTAAATCTAATTCTATATTCTCCCTTACCATGACCAGAAAAGCCTTACTATACTACTGTGCGAATAGATCATGATGACCCTTTGTCGCTCAATAACACCTATTGACGCCCAATGTGAAATAATACAAGGGAAAATATTGTGGGAAAAGGAGAAATGGCTTGTCACAAGCCATCTCTCCTTTTCTCATAATGTTTTCTTCCGTATTCATTGTTATTTTTCCAATGGCACATGCTTTGGCATTTAATGATTAGGAGATCGATATCGATTTATCTGTATCATTATTTGAAGCATTGTAAGTATATATATATATATATATATATATGTGTCTATATCAATGATTTTAGCCAGTGTTATCATTTGGGTCCATTTCCAACCATCTCACCTATACGAGCTGTTCTGCCAGAAAGAGGCCTTTCGAATCGACTCCGGTCAGACCGCACAAACTGCAAAGGATAACTAGGGTCGAAATCCCTCGCTTTTAGGCTATCTTCTAAATCCAGAATTGCTATTCTACCTTACTATATAAATACTCTCCGAATGAGGTTTCTTGGTGGACCTCTTCTGTAGCCAATCTCAATTTAATGTAATTTTTTGGAACACCATAAGGCACGCAGTTCATTTAACGGGTCAAATACGCGCTTAATAAAGTACAGATCAGCATGAGCATACCCGCAGTCTGAGCAGAGTCTTCACTATTGGCCATTCCCGCACAAGCCCGTTTGGGGACGACCCCAAGATAAAACGCTACAGAAAACATTTTGGAAATGGAACAAATTGCTTGTTACAAGCAATTTCTCCATAATTCAAAATATTAACCCCCCCCCCTTTCCCCCGAAAAAATAGAATTTGATTAACTTAAAAATTGTCGTCTGCAGCATCTTTTAATTTGGACCAGTCTAAAATGCTGCTGGTAATGGGTTAAAACGATTAGCGGATGTTATAAATGCACTGTTTGAAAGGACCAGATTGTTTACTGTTTTTTTTTTGTGTTTTTTTTTTCAATGGAAATGTCTCGCTGGATATTGTAGTTATATTAATAACTAAAGAACAAACGAAAGAAAACACGGGGGCTTGGCACAATTAATTATTTTAGCGATACAATATCAAAACACATGTAATCCATTTTATTACAATTAACAATTTTGTAATTTTGAGGGTGAACAAACTTGTAAGGCAATAAAGTTTCGTACTTGGGTACATTCACCCTACTGTCACGGTCAATTACACGTAAACATTGACGTGTCTATATCGTGTTATTGAAACAAACATTGTTATTCAAATGAAGGGGAAGTTATTTGCAAGTAGGGAAACCGTTTTGAATTTCGTCGTCATTTCCGATTTTACCTAATCAAAATCTCGGCTGAAGTTGTTGTATTTAGTATTTTCTATATGTAGTTCATTCGACTGATCATCGTTGTCAAACAACAACAACAACAAAAATCGATTGATAAATGAAACGATTGATTTAGACCGGAAATGAATATTCTCCTCCATTATTTATGTCAAGTATTTACGCTAAAAGTCATAACTGCAGCTTCTTCGAGAAACATGTAACGAAAAAGTGAAATAATTGATTTGTGACATAAACGTCGTAACTACAGCTTGTATAAGCGGTAATTACTACGTTTAAGTCGCCGAACCAATAATAAATAACGGTCAAAATTGGAGTTCAGGGTTCAATTCCAGTCTAAATGGAGGATTTGAATGGACGATTTATTGCTTGATTTACAGACGAGAACCATTGATTACAGAGCGCTGGTCTAGTACAAATGATACCAAGTCAAAACATGTTTGACAAGAAACTGTAAAGTTTACGACAAAAAAATTATCTATCTATCTATCAAAACATGAATAAGTTATCGTTGTCAAATATCTTTAATCAATATACTCTTTACCAGGCGAACTATAGAACTATTTTAGAATGGTTCAAATTGAAAGAAGTTGCAGGCGATAATTCATAGTTGATAGAATTTGTTATTTGTTTTGATTTTTACAGTTGAAAACATTGTGGATAATGATGAAATACCTTTTAGTAAAAAAATTCTTAATTTTTTACATTATTTTCTAAAACTTCTTTCTAACGAGACGTCTAAACGAAGTATTGTTTGGGAAGGAGTTGAAGCAGCGTTAAATCTTATCGTTATCCGGTCGTATTGTTCAAGTAGATTGTTCTTGTGCCACGAATATCATTTGTATTCATATAAAATTTTCGAGATCTCGGTATTTTCATCCTTCTTTAAAATTTTGGAAGTAGTAAAGGTAGTACGCGAATGATACGAGGTTATCATGTATATTTTGATGGATTAGTGCAAAAACACCGTAAGTGTCGATACAATGAATAGAGACTTACGGTGTTTTACACTAAGCCGTCGATATATTTAGTGTACAACTAATACATCGTAACTACCGCTTGTATTAACTAAGCTTACAATTTTTATTAGCTCATCCGCGTTATTTAAAACCTTATACATTTTTGTTTGTTATAAAAATGTTATGCCATAAAGTAATGGATACGGCTCAATTTTCGTTATGATGTCGGACCCTTTAAGTTCAGTAACAATATTTAAACACGTGTCTTCTGGACGAAATAAACAAATTTTTACCCAGCAGAGCCCGTGAAAGATATTTGCAACTATTTCGCTTGTGTGTGAGGTGCACATATTGAGCCTCGTTGATGAGCTAAATGTCGTTACTACAACTTTATTCAAGCTGTAATTACGACAGTTTGCTCCACGATATGTACTTGAAAATTATCGAATATACATAAAGTATTTTGGATATTCGATAAACGTTGATATCTTTTCTTCCGTGATGATTACTAAATAAACCACGCTCAACAGCTCCGTGATAAACTTTTATTTCAAAGGTGTAAGTAATAGGGGCATGCCGTGATATTTTTTCAACTGCCCGAAGGGTAAACTGACGGGGTAATTTCTATACTGACTGACGATTAAGACTGCCGATCGGACAGACAGACACAGACAGACGGACGGACGAACGATGGACGGACGGACGCATAGATAGATAAATAGATAGATAGATAGATAGATAGATAGATAGATAGATAGGTAGATAGATAGATAGATAGATAGATAGATAGATAGATAGATAGATAGATAGATAGATAGATAGATAGATAGATAGATAGATAGATGTAACCAGTATAACAGGAGTGTAGAGGCAAGTTGGTCTTTTTCACGTTAAACAATTGATCAATAGCGGATGTCAATCAAAGAAACAGTAGTCAAATCAAATCATTCATTAAGTCCGGGTGTGGAGTTTGAACTCTGATATTTGCTGCATTTTTTGTTTATCATTTTTGTTAGTTTGACGACTTAAACGTCGTAACCTATTATTCAAGCTGTAGTAACGGCGTTTAGGTCTCCAACCAACCATTCTACATTCTACAGTTTCATGCTTCTGGATATAATTCTTGAAAATAACGCCGTTTGAAATCGAAGCGGGACTTCCTGTTGGAGTTAATTGGTAGAGTCAAAGTAGTGAGTGGGCGGGGCCAGCGATTGGTCAATTATCGCCGCCGGATTATATCCCTGTCAATGTGGATAGAAGAGGGTGAAGACTATAAAGAAATTAATTGCAACACGTAACTTCTTTGTCGGACAGTCAATCTAGAGGTCCCGGGTTCGATCCCCGACGGCGGCACTCATCCTTTCCGACTATTTGTCTCTCACCAATGGGTCGATAATCGTAGACCTATGTGGGATAGCAGCTGGAGGCTGGGAAAGGATGTAATGGTAGTACTGATGTGAGAAATACCAGGATTCCATTGTTGGGTGCTCCAGCCGCCGCGATATAACTGAAAGATTGTTAAAAGCGGCGTAAAACCCCATTCAAACAAACAAACGTAACTTCTTCATTTCCACATTGTTTTTTCTGAACTCTTATGCGTGGGATTGACTCAAGTTTTTGGGTTTCTCGTCCCGAATAATAGGTTTTTCTATAGTAGATCCTAATTCGTCATTGTTTGTCTTGACCCATTACCACACAAGAAAATTATAGACTGGTCGAAATTGAAATAAGTAGCAGACGACGAATTAAAATTTACGAAATTTAACATTTCTTGCACTTTCTTGATAGGGAACATTGTGAAAAATGAAGAAATTGCTTGTAGTTAGCAAGAGACCACGCCCACTGAGCTCCAATAGGAAAATTCGATCCGATCAGAAGCAGCCGTATTTTGAAAAATGTATGGAAAACTAATGTAATAAAGACTGGTTGGCTGCTTAAACGTCATAACTACAGCTGTAGTTACGACGTTTTAGTCTCTAAACCAACAAAAATGTTTCTCTTAAATGTTAGCCAATGTCGGAATTCATAGTTTATTTTCTGTCTAAATTAATAATTTTATTGGTTGACTCATACTTTGATTGACAGCCGTTGCTTTACTTCTGAGTACTATTCTCAAACCCATTTTCAATCCGCATTCATTTTTATCGTTACCCCCGTAAGATCAATTAATCAATTACTTTTGGGGTCTTTTACCGGGCACGAGACAAAACACAAATGTTGACAATTTTAACCTTTTTTGGAATTGTCAGAACACAGAATGTGCGTTTTCCCTTCCTAAACCTACTTTGGAAAAAGGTGCTGATAGAACCGAGATTTATTCAATTTTCTTTTCAAACCATTATGAGTAACTAAAGTGGGATAACTAGCTGGGGGCTCGTTCAACTCCATTCAAATAAACAAATAAACCATAATATCTCAGAATTAACGCATGGCTCCTTTTCTCGTGAAAGATAACAAGATTCAATCAACCTCTTAGATTGAGCATTGATTTATAATTTTGGGATAAAGAAGATAATGATAATAATAATTAGTCCCTTTAGCACCTCACTAAGTTTAAAGTTACAATGTATATAGTGTGTAAATTTAATGTTTTTTAACAACTAAAGAAACAAAAGGGGAAAATGCCAACAAACAAAATAAAAAAAGAAGGAATATGGTGCTTGTTTTAATATATCTTTAACATTTTCTCACTTTCTGTAGACCTAAATCGAGAAAAAAGCTGTTTGAAAATAACAATTTCTCCTTTTCGCACAATATTTCTACCCCACATGACACTTAATTTTCAATTGAATCTCAATTTAAAATTTCGTCTCCAACCTCTTTGAATTTGGACAAGCCTAAATTTTTGTAGTCGGGTAATAGTTTAGATAAAAAAAACTCTACTTGTATGATATCTGAAATATTACATGACAGTCCTTTGGCGTGCAAAATGTCGTAACTGCTTGAATAAAGGGGTTGAGAGAGTAATTTTATTCTAAAGAATTCATACTGTAAGTGAAGACACTTACCTATCTAAGCGACCCATATATCACTCATCCTAATCCGAGATCAACTTCTGTAGTAAAGTCGAGTTACAGTGTAATCGACTTAAATAGAACTTTAAAAACTTCCTGCTCTCGAGTGGAAAAACCCGGTCATTTTACCTGTCAATACGTGGTACCTTTATGTGGTATTCAATGGGTCTATTCAAAGTTTGAGTTTTTATACATATTCGTTTTTTCAATAAAAGTTTATCATGCCGTAATTTGGCGGATAACCGTAGAAAATCAAAGTGTTGAAAGCACTGTAAGCTAGCAAAGCATGGTTGAATTTAGAAAACTTTCCCTTGTTGGGTAGAAAACATTTGTACAAGCAATTTCTTCATTGTCCACAATGTTTTCTAAAGTTTTTTTTTCGAAATGCTTAAAAAGCGGAATTGACTGGGAATGTGTTAAATAGCGTGCGTTTGACACAGTTCACTTCATTTGAATAGTGTTTGCAATATTCCTGAAATACATTAAGAACTACTTTTAATGGCGTAGACATTTAACGGATTTAATGGTTAAGCCTCCAGTGGTAGTTTGCACTCGTTGAACTTTGAGACGACCTCAAAATTTCGTCTGTTAACTTAAGCTATCAAAGCTGACGCTTTCCTAGCTAAAAAATCGATTTACCAGTCAAAACAATACATGTACAAAGAAAGTGAGCTGTAAGACCCTTCATTTTACCCATTCCCACACAATGACGCTTTTAAACACCCCTCCCTAGGAAAGCTTTGGGAAACATTGTGGAAAATGAAGAAATTGCTTGTAACAAGCAATTTCTTCATAATCCACCATGTTTTCTAACCCAAAAGACAAAGATCTTAAATATTTCACTGATTTAAAATTGACGTCTGCAACTTCTTTGAATTTTAACTGGTCTGAAATTTTATCGTGAGGGAATGGGTTAGCCCAGTACCAGACGATTTTTTAGACTGGTCCGAATTGAAAGAAGTTGACGACGACAATTTCTAATTGATAGAATTTAAAAAAATATACTTGTTTTTCGGGTAGAAAACATTGTGGATAATGAAGAAATTGCTTGAAATAAGCAATTCATTCGTTTTTCCACAATATTTTCCAAAGCCCTTCTCTTAAAGGGCGTGAAAAAGCGTCACCGCGTGGAAATGCATTAAGTAAGGCCCCTTTTACTTAAACGTCGTAACGACAGCTTATACAAGCTTCGGCTACGATGTTTAGGTCTCCAACCTACTATTTTTTATTTTTTTTATTTTACGTCATATTGCTATTGATTATGAATTTAAAAAAATAAGACCATTTAACCCATTCCCACTCGGTGACGCTTTTAGACGCCCCAAGTAAAAACGCTTTGGAAAACATTGTGAGAAATGACGAAAGTGCTTGTTACAAGCAATTTTTTTCATTTTCCACAACATTTTCTAACCAGGAACTTGAAAAACTCCAAAATTTCATAAACTTTTAATTGTAGTCTGCAACGTCTTTCAATTTTGGCCATTCTAAAAGTTATCCATCTAGTAATTGGTTAATGTATAAGTTGAACTTCCTGTCGGAGTTCAGTGGATATGAACAGCCATCCGTCAATATTCTTGACTTATTTGACTTATTTGAAACTGTCTTACATTTTTGCGATAAGAACGAGAATGAGTAAAATCCGTTAAAATCAGTCGGAGAGGGTCGGAGAGAACGGTCATTTACGATCGTTTCCATAAAAGATCGGCGAAGATCGGAAGAATCTAAACCCAAGTGTCGGCACTAACGATCGCCCCGGTCTCCCTTGTTCAAGTTTCTTACATTAAATATACGGAAATCTTTGACCTATTTTATAACACTGGTATCGATTTCTAACGCTTTCCCCCACTCCACAATTTCACTAAGTTTCATAAAGAGGAAAATGTTATTTCTATCATAATTTGCAAACTGACTGACTTACAGCCTTCTCGACTGATTGGCGAATCTCTGTTCAGGTCACTGATGTCCAACAGGAATTCAAGCTTGGATAAAAATCGGCGTCATTTGGAAAAAAAATATGACCAATAACTTGTAACAAATCAAAGTACTGAAAGTACTGTAAGCTAGAAAAGCATTGTTTTGTTATGTAATCTTCTGTGCCTTTTGTAGGGTAGAAAACATTGTGGACACTGAAGAAATTGCTTGTTACAAGCAATTTCTTCACTGCCCACAATGTTTTCCAAAGCCCCTTTTTGAGATTCTTTAAAAAAGCGGGATTGTATGGGAATGGTTGTATATAATGCTTTTGAAAGAGTTAACTACAAGTTGATTAAATTTAATTCATGTGGACAGTCATTTGAACACATTATGCTCGAGTGAGCTAAAATTACCTAGGAGATAAACTTGCAGGCAATACACAAGAACTACTTTTTTGGTGTAGACATTCAATGAATTCAGTGGTTAAGCCTCCAGTGGCAGTTTGCACTCAATGAACTCGGAGAAAACGCCAAAATTTTATCTGTTAACTTAAGCTATCAAAGCTGACGCTTTGCTAGCTAAAAATGTAAAATGGTTGATTGGCGATATAAACGTCGTAACTACAGCTGCTGTATAAGCTGTAGGTACGACAATTTAAGTCACGAAACCCTCGGAAAAAATGTTTCTCTTACATATCGGCCAATGTCGAAGTTCAAAGTTCATTTCCGGTCTAGATGAATGATTGGATTAGTTGATTTATTCTTTGATTGACAATCGAAATCCGTCAATTTGATTTGTTGGCTGTCTATCTGGTTATGTAAATCAACGGATGAATGCTTTCATAGGCAAACGAATTGAACTACAAATGGTTGTAAGTATGGAGGGACGAATGAATGCTTGAATGTATGTATGGGTAGATATATGCATGAATGGGTAGGATGGAAGGATTGAATGATGGATTGATGTATAGATTAATAAATGTAATGGAGGGATGAAGGGTTTGTTTGAATGATCGATTGATCGATTGGTTACATAATTAATTAAATCGATTGATTAATTAATCAATTAATTAATTAATTGGGCAAATTAATTGATGAATGAGTGAATGGGATGGATGGATGGATAGATAGATAAGGTGATGAATGGATGGATTGTAGGAGGAATGGATGAATTATTGGATTGAATAGTTTGCTGTTTCTTTGGACAGATGAACAGATGGATTAATTGATAGATGGATAGTTGCAGGGATGGATTGATGGATGTATGAATGAATTGATGGAAGGATGGAGTTGCGGACGTACGCGTAGACTGACTGACGAGCAGACATGCGTATCCATGATTGAATGGATGAATAGAACATGAATTCATTTGTGTTTGGATCGCTGATCCTATAGCATAACTTCCCTTTATTATTGTTTATTTATTCATTCAATTGTCCTTCATTAATTCAAACCTTTGTTCGTTCGTTTGATCTGTTCTCCGCTTTCTCGCCATTTTTTTACGTTCACTCATTCGAATATTTACTCTTGTCATGCTGAACCCGTAATATTCCTGTTTTTGCAGTAGGTATAGGCAAAGATCTGGCTGCACGTATGTGCAGTCTGATCTTTGTCTACACCTACTGCTTGTCCCTTTTAAGCTAGAGTTGTTTGTAAGTTGAATTGTCAAAAGAATTAATCACCAACAATGTTTGCATCTGGTACTGCCAGCCCTTTGATTTTAGTGCAATTCTGAAGAGGATTTTATTAAGCATGACAAGGGTTAAAACTATAACAGTGTGGTAGTATAAGATAAAATAAAACTAGCTAGAATCAAATCAATTCAATTCAAATGCAAATCAAAATTTTTCAGTTTTTTTTTTAATTCTCTCCTTTTTTTTAACTTTTACTCTCTCCCTCACAATGTCTCTTTTTACGCCACTAAATGGAAAAGAAAAGTTGAAAATGAAGAAATTGTTGGTTAAAAGCACTTTCTTCATTATCCACGATGCTTTCTACCCAAATTGATAACATCAACTAAAACTTGTCGTCTGTAACATCTTTGAACTTGGACCAGTCTAAGCAATTGTCGTCTGGTAATGGATTAATGTCAGTCTAAATATCTTTTTTTTTAAAAGAAATGCTAAAAAATTCGGACACGTTTTCATAAATATGCCTTGAAAGTCCGGTAGACTGAAGCTATATTCGATTTAAGATGTCAAACAATAAGGTCGAGTTCAGCCAAATTGTTTCAAGGTAAGTTGTGAAGATCAAGGTCTAATAGCTCAAGAAGTGTTGAAGCACGTTGAATAACCAGTAGGTTTATCTGAATACTTGATCAGTGACGTAGATAAGAGAATAAACTTGAATGGAATTGAGACACTGTTTGTGGGCCGAGAGAGACTTGACCAATTTATAGATAATCGTAAGGTCAGCGTTTTGGCTGCTTCGACTTTCGACTTATATTAGACAGACTCTAAATGGAAATAGGTTCAGACGACAACTGTAAATATCGGAGGTCAAAAATTTTACATCCATTCCAAAGATTGAATATTTGATCGATCAATTGATATTTTAGATATATTTCATATCATGCATTAAGATTTATAGTACAAGGTTGAACTCCGATACATAGCCTTTGTATTACTCTTATGCTTAAGACGACTCGAAATGACGGATCGCACACTTCAACTGACTGCCGATAGGATTTTCCAATTCCATATTAACCCTTTCCTGGTTAATCCCTGGTTTTTACGTCCCTGGTTTTTTGTAATTGAGAAAACATTGTGGAAAAAGAAGAAATTACTTGATACAAGTAATTTCTTCTTTTTCCACAATATTTTCTACCCTACTTAATGGTTACTTTTCAAATAAAAACAACTTTAAATTTTCGTCTGCAAAGCCTTTGGATTTGGACAGGTCTAAAATTTTGCGAAACAGGAAAAGGTTAAACGTCGTTATTTTGTAAAATTTATGGCCATGAACACGTAACAAACTTGAAAATTATTGGGTGTTGACCTAAACATCGTAACTAAATCCTGATTAAGCTGTAGAAACGATATCTAATTCGACGTTAACGGCGTAGCTAAAGATTGAATGAGCTGTAGATTCGACATTTAAATCGACGAACTAATTAAAAATGTATCACAGAAATGACGGCAAACGTTGGAGTTCAAAGTTTACTTCCAATGTAAATGAATACTTTGATTGTTCGATTGATTCTTTGATTGACAGTCGCGATCGGTCAATAAAAGCTGTATTTCGGGGGGGTACAGCAAAAACATAGTATAGGTCTATACAATGTATGGACCCATACAATGTTTTTGCTCTAACCCTCGATATGTCGAGCTGAAGTTCTGACGTTTATGTCGACCATCAAGGATTTTTTTTTTGTATTTAAACATGTCTCCGACTGAAGTTACGACATTTTGTACGACTGACGACGTTAAAACTGTGTTTAATTTTATCGATTTATGGACAAAGATTGGCCAACAATCGCCGAAGTCATTTAAAAAATCGATCGATCAATAAAACCATTCATTCAACCCATTCCACTCAATGACGCTTTTAGACGCCCCTAAGAAAAAGAGAATTGGAAAACATTGTGAAAAATGAAGAAATTGCTTGTTACAAGCAATTTCTCCATTTTTCACAATCTTCCCTATCCAGATAGTTAAAAAATCTAAAATTTCATAAAGATTAAAGAGTAGTCAGCAACTTCTTTGAATTTTGGCCAGTCTAAGATTTTGAGGTCTGGTAATGGGTTAAACATTAGGTAACGAGCTGATCTTCGACATTATTTGAGGCTTTTTTATTGGTTGGCGATTTAACTTTTGTATTTAGTCACGACGTTAAGCCCAGTCACGAATTGCTTGTTCTAGTCCGGAAATTTTTAAACTAGAATCGTTTGATATCTCAGAAATGCTTTGTCGGAGGTTAGCGGGCGTGTCCAGCGATCCTCAAATTATGCAGATAACCTGGTTTTGCACAGTTCATTTCTAAGACAATGTGGGGAGGGGAGATTGTAATCTCACCAGCACATATAGACCAACTGTGAACTGCAAAATTATCATGGCCAGTATTTAATTTCAGACTTGCTATAAGCAGTTCTCGACAAACTAGGTACATATCTCACAGACTTGATTGTGCCGACATGCCATCGTCGGTCAACCAAGACAAGATCTCGTTACTATAGGAATTACTTTTCGCACAAGGATTCAAAATAGTTCCCTACTGATAGTTCTCATACAGGTAGAATACATTTTTCAGCCAATCGGAATGCCAAAATTTCGATAGACGAAACTAAAACTCATGATAAGTAACGAGAAATTGTAGAAATTGTTTTAAGCAAAATTAAATAAATAAATCAAAGTCGGACAAAAGTGACAATATAAGATATTGAAAATTGTTGTAGAAAAGCAAAAACAGTTGTCAAAAATTAATCCGTATCAACAGAATCCCGGTTTTTGACGCTCCTCAAAAGTGAAAAATTTTGTGGACAATGAAAAATATTGCCAATAAATTTCTTCATTGCCAACAATGTTTTCTACCCTAATATACAAAGAAGTTTAAAATTCTATTTACATGGAACCGCGTCTGCAACTTCTTTCCCTTTGGACCTGTCTTAGATTTTGTCTTCTGGTAAGGACTTGAGCAATATTTTGCTGTCCTAGCCACAGGAAACAATGGCCATTTACAGTTAGGCGAATAGTTCATGCTTCAGATATATAGGCCTGCGGTCAAAACCTATGAAATGACACGTTGTTCTTTTTTTTTTACTATTTTCCTGTCCAAATTTAAAGGTTTTGTAGACGAAAATTTAAGGTAAATGTAATTTTGAAAAATAACAATCTAGTACAGTAGAAAATATCGTGGAAAAAGAGGATATTGCTTGTTACAAGCAAATTCTTCTTTTTCTACGATTTTTTCTTATTTATAAAATCACATGGACGTTAAATCGGGAATTGAACGGGAAAGGGTTGAAGTGCAGAACCTGTAACAAGAATATCCACCAACTTGATCACAGCAACTGGTCTCGTACAGATTCCTTTCATCGCTTTAACCCATTCCAATACAAGCAAATTCTAGATTGGTCCAAAGTAAAAGAAGCTGTAGATGACAATTGCAAGTTGATAAGATTTTACTTATTTTTTGTCTTTTTTTGATAGAAAACAGTGTGGATATTGAAGAAATTGCTTGATACAAGCAATTTCTTCATTTTCCATTATGTTTTCCGAAGCCTGTTCCTTGGGGAGCGTAAAAGGGAGGGGTAGTGTGGGAATGGGTTAATATGGTAGAGGTCTTAGCATAGTATACGGGGAGTTCTATAAAATAAGAATAGTCTTTTTATAACTTATACCAGTATTTTTTTTATATATATTTTTCCTTTTGACACCTCTTTAATTTCGATATTTTAGGTTGGTCGAAATAAAAATTTGGGGACTTTATAAAAAAAAAAAATAATAATAACAAAATCTCAAATCTGAAGTAAGGCAGTTTTAAAGTCGAAGGCTGCCTATTCATTTTCCAGTAGCGTCGAATATCAACTAATGCAAAAACATGTTAGCGTATCGTCGGGTAGCTAGCAAAATGTCATAACTACAGCTATTAAACTGTTGTTACGACATTTTCCTCGCGCTCCAACGGTATGTTCTATCAAATATATCCATTTATAAATATTCTGGATACTTTAAGCCTTCATTAATTCTATTTACCTTATCTGTTCATGACCTTAGCGGTTGAAATCGGTCTAGAGGCACTGAATGGCTACTTACATTTCATTCATTTTAAAGTTGTTCTTAAAAAGCCTCTAGAAGTTTCACCCATTTAATTCTTCACCTGTTTAACCCGTCTGGGAAGTGCGAAAAAGTGTCGACTGAATTCAGCCTGAACGGACTGATTTCGCTATTAAGGATGATCATTCTACCTTACTGTATATATAATTTTAATCCCTACTAGACCATCCTTTTTTTTTCAGATATCTGTTTAACCCATTTCGATTCTAAATTATTTTTGACCCTTCTGAAAACACTGGGGAAAATGAAATAAAAATCAATTTCTTCATTTTCGACGATGTTTTCTACCCAGTAAAACAGAGATTTTTTTCTTATTTCACCAACTTGAAATTTTCGCCCGCAACGTCCTCAATTTAGGATAAATCTAAATTTTGTTGTTTGTTAATGGGTGAACGGAGTTCCCGTTAGGGTAAAATTTGCCTTACAGATAACTTATGTTTGTCTGAATTAAGACCAACCTTTATAGGGGTTGTTTTTAAATGAAAGATAACATTCATTCGAGGTCGACTTTGCTTGAACGACCACCCATGTTCAGCCACTTTTTCCCTCAGCAATCAAAATAACATGAAATTTTCCAAAATCAAAGATCCGAATTATTTTCTTCACATATGACTAGGCACTCGAAAAAGGGCATCCAGTGAGAAATAAGGACATTAATCTACTAGGGCTGCACGAAATGCACAGACTTATCAGAGGTGAAACTTTTCACGTTTATCATGTTTATCTTTATTCCTGAATGTAGGATAGCAATTCTATCTACCTGTCCATTAGTTATTTAAGAAAATCCAATACAGATTGACCCTTGCTTGGTCCTGGTTTCATATTTCTAATTATGCCTCGCATGACGAGTTACACATTATCATACCTCTATGTTGTTGGTCTTCGTGATTATTATCCCGATAACAGTATTTCTTGGAAGTACAAACAACAAGGATCTAATGTAAATAATAGATTTTTAAAACATTTGGCTTCAAAAATCGTAGCTACAAGCTGTTAGAATGGACCAAACGCGGCTATCAATCTAATAACCAATCGACCAAATAAATAAGTCATTTCGACCGGAAGTAAGCTATGACCTCCGGTATTCGCCAACATTTATGTGAATGATTTTTGATGTTTTGTCGACTTATTTTGCAAATTGGTCAGTAACATGAAGAACAAAATGAATGATTGGCGACCTAAATGTCGTTATTACAGCTTGAATAACAAAAATGAATTACAACGATGTCGCAGTTCAAAGTTCACTGCAGTTTTAAATGATCAATCGATTTTTTGGTTTTCCGTCGTGATCCGTTAATAGACGGTTCGATCACCAGGTCCAGCTCGACCGACATGTCAGTATGTGAGTTTGTCCTTGATATCGGACCAAATTATTTGTTTGACTTTGGAGACTAAATACAAGATAATTGACCAATCGCGACGTCAATCAAGGATTCAATCGACCAATCAAATGATTTATTCAGTCCGGACCTGAGTTTATAAAATCCCAACATTGGCCGCTATTTTGTTTACCTTTATTGTTGGTTTGCCGACCTAATATCGCCAACCAACCATTCGACTTATTTTTTTACATGCTACTGGCCACACATTTTGCTAAATAATGCCGTAAAATCGAAGCAGGACTTCCTTTTGGAGTCAATGGGCGTGGCTAAAGGAGAAATTGGTCGGGGCAAGCGATTGGTCAATTCTATGTGGGATTCGCCAACCGACGAAATGGCTTCACACGTTCACATACAAAACATATTTTCAAGCAGTGGTGAAAAGAGACATTCTTAAAAAGTTCATACTGTCGTCTGCAACTTCTTCTCATTTGGACTAGTATAAAATTTCGTCATGTGGTAATTATCATTTTCACAATAACAAAATGTTTTACGGTAAAGGCTCAACATTTTTGACAAGTTTGCTAATTAGTGTATATTGACGGATCTTAATCTAGGTTCGGTTGCACTGTTCAAAGATCAACGAATGCTAATGTCCGACACACTATCATTGTATCGTGACTACTTAGCACGATTCTATGACTAGCAGTGGTCAATGTAATCTTACTGAAGCCTAGATGACCGTCAAGTACAATCGATGCTTTTTCCTCGGCGTCAGCGTACTGTAGAGAGGGAAACACAAGGACTTAATTTACTCTCATATACACGGGTACTTTTTCGATGGCTTGGAGCAAAAACATAGTATGGCTCTATACATTGTATAGAGCCATACTGTGTTTTTGTTCTAAGCCATCGATTTGTTGACTTGAGAGGATAAACCGACGTCAATATTCGAAGATTGATGCTTTTTCTGACCCCAAAAAACGGCTTCGACGGCTTTAAAATTTGCGGAAAAATAACCAGAACATCAAAAAAAAAAAAAAAAAAAAAACCCACTCCACCCAAACAAATAACCACCAACAACAACATATCAACCAAATAAAAAAAACAACAAATTAATAAAAGAAAAAAAAAAAACTTCGAATTGAAATTTTTCCATTTCTGCTTAGCGCTGATTTAAATGAATGGTTTTAGAAGCTTGTGCTGCCGTTAGCCCGGTTAGCTCAGTTGGTAGAGCACTTGACTTCAAACCTCAAGATCATGGTTTCGTGCTCTGGGCGGACCAAACTCACAAACTAGCTGTCTTTTGGATGAGACTTTAAACCAAGGTCATGTGTGACAGTGCGGGGCACTCAGCAGTTTCGTCCTGTATCCTTGCACTATCCTCCATAACAACTAACCGTCTTCTTGGGGCGTCGCTCACATGGTCATGTGCTACGGTATCGAAGAAAAATAAATGGAAATACAAACATTTGTGTTGCCAAAGAGTATGCGCAACATAAACTACTTTATGTATTTATGTTTAAAGAGTGAAGAAATTCAAACATAAATTCAAAATAGCGTTACAAAGACCTTTACAGTCCTTGTGATACGAAAACCAATAGAATATACGTGTAATAAGCATGGATACAATTTTGGGAAAAACCGAACCCATTAACAGACATCACACCTTTTTTCGTGTCCAAATCAAAGGAAATTCAAAGTGGCATTTCAAATTGCGTCTTAATTGAACAAATAAGCGAAACTTTATGATAAATGTTTATTAATTTTCTTTTCCCACAAAAGTTTCCTAAACCCTTCCCTGGTACAATCCCTGATTTTTATGTCCATGTGACATTATTTTTGAGAAAACATTTTGTAAAAAGAAGAAATTGCTTGTTACACTCACTTTCTTCTTTGTACACAATATTTTCTATCATATTGGATGGCTTATTTTTGGATTTAGTTACTTTATAATGCCGTCTGCTATTCCTGAATTTGGACAAACCTAGCATTTTGGGGGGAAAAAAGAAGCAGTAAAGCGTTAACATAATAATGGTGTACCAAAATAAGAAACTATGTAGTAATAAGATATATCTTCCTGTCTGCTTTTTCCTAATGATAGAATATGCGATGGCAAAATCTTTTTGCGTAGGAAAAAGTGCTCCCTACCTCCCTTCAGCATATTTATACATTTATCTATTTGGCCGACTAAATATTGGGTTGTCTGTGATACAGAACAGAACATAAGTTTATTACAGACGTTGAGCATATAAGCTCATAGTCCAAAAAATAACATGTTATTTAAGAGATGAAGAGACTATTTTTGTTTTCATGGAGGTATGAACTGAAAAACCTAATCACACTGTATGAATACGCGAAGCGGATTCATACATTGTGTGATTAGATTTTTCTGTTCATACCTCCATGAAAACAAAAAATATTCTCTTTATTTCTTATAATTTAATAGCATCGAGCGAAAAAAGCAAATATTTTACAAATTCTGATACCTCTTTGTATGGGACTACTTTGTGCGGAAGCATACGAAATCGCCGTGTGCTCATAATTTTGTTCATGGAGTTATGAATAATTTTTTTCGACCAATCAGAAAGCTCGTTTTTGATAGACGAAACTAAAAATTCAATTATTAAACATACAATGGAAAATACAGCTCATGTAATATCCGAAATTAGATTTGTTGGATCGTGATTGCCAGTTAGAAATGGATTGACCTGTCAAATCGTCCATTTACAGCGGAAGAGAACTCCGAAATCCGACACTTTAGTTAAGCATTTTGTTGGTTTGGCGACAAAAACTTCGTAACAACAATTAATTTAAGCTGTAGTCACAAAGTTTAAGCCAACAAACAACCATTTTACATTCTTGTTAAATGTTAACCCTCGACATGCTGAGCCCGAAATATTCCGGTTTTGACAGGGGGTGTAGACTAAGATCAGACTGCACATATGTGCAGGCTGATCTTAGTCTACACCTCCTGCTTGTACTTTTCCTGCCAGAGTTGTTTATGAAGCTGATTTCTAAAAGAAATATTGATTTTTAAACAACAAGTTCTATCAGTGCTTTCAGTCCTTTGATTTGACAGCAAATCAGTAAGGTATTTTATACAGCATGACAAGGGTTAATGTCTACTCAAAAACGCTGTTTAATATTTAAAGTTGAGCTTCTTGTCGGAGTCAATGGGCGGGGTAAGTGATCAATCCATTGAGGCTAATTTTGCCGCAGAGATGAAGAAATTGAAAATTTACGGGAATGCTTTAACAAGCGCTATTACTAGGCTTTTAGTTTATACCTCTATGAAAAATAGGCTCTTAATCTATTTTAATCTACTTTGTTCAAGGTATGCGTCAATTGACCAATGGCGGCTGTCAGTCGAATAATCAGTGGCCCAATGAAACTATTCATTTAGACCAGAAGTATGTTTTGAACTCCGACATTGCGACATTGACATACATTTTTGTTCAGTTTTTTATTTGTTGTTGGATTGGCGACTTAAACGTCGTAACTGCAGTTTATTCTAGCTGTAGCTACGACGTTTGGGTCGACAATCGACTATTCTACCTTTTTCTTACATGCCACTAGATATACATATTGTAAAATAACGCCGATAAATATTCTGTAGGAGTGAATGGTCGGGGTCAGCGGAGTAACTGGGCGGGGCCAGTGATTGGCCAATCATTTCATCAATGATGCTATAAATCATTTCTTCTTTTCGTCAGAGAATGCCGTATCTTTTACACTTGTGCAATTTAATCGAACATAAAGATAATCATTGTGGATCAATAAGGAAGTATTTTAAAATAGGACAAGCAGATAGTCACCTGTAGTTACATGTGAATTTACGATTACAGTTTCATTACTTAAAGTCCCTATGTGATCTTATAAAGCTATTGACCCGATTCGTTTGATGCTCAATTCGATGTCACGGAGAGATTAAACATTACAATTGACGATGTATAGTCCCAATGGACGAAGTCGAGAGGGGCTATTGTCATGGAAGTGTGTCAGTCGTGTCTGTGTACGTGCGTCCGTCCGTTAACTTTTCATGGGAACATCTCCTTTTGAAAGTACTGAGTAGTATTCAATCAACTTTTTCGGTAATACTACTTCGGACGTCCTCTTTTAGATTCTTTAAAGAAATTATTGCCGGGAGAGAAATATAGCGTCGTTTTGCTCGCCCAACGATTGACTGATTTAGCGAGGTTTAACGCCACTTTTAACAGTATTTCAGTCATATCACGGCAGGTCATCTAACATAACATATGACCTTTTACAAAAAGAAAAGAAAAGAATACAACAACACCGTACCGTATGAGTTTAGATTTAAAGAAAGACCTTAATCTCTGAGACTATTCATGTGATATAAATGATCTTCGCTGGAACGTTTCTTATCGAGCAGTCTTCTTTCAAATTCTTTCAAGAAAGTAAGAACAGGCGAAAAAGACGTGAATTACTATTTGGAGCACCGTATGCAACCTATAGTGGGATGAAAACATCTTCTTTTATGAAACGAACCATATATAACTGCATATGAATGATTTGGGTAGGAGGTTTCTAAGATGAACGTATCTCCGATTTTTTAAAGATTGATTGATTGATTGATTGATTGATTGAGTTGGGTTTATAGCCGCTTTAAAAGTATTTCAGTCATATCGCGGCGGCTGGAGCACCTAACAATGGATTCCTGGTATTTCTCACACCAGTACTACCACTACATCCTTTCCTAGCCTCCAGCCGCTATCCCACTTAGGTTTACGATTATCCACCCATTGGTGAGATACACATGCCGGGAAGAATATTTGCCGCCGCCGGGGATCGAACCCATGACATCCCATGATTGAAGATTAGGATTCTGAGCTACCGACTGCGCTATGACGGCGGACCGATTTGTTTAAGGACGATTTCCAGAATTAGATCTCTCCCATAGAAATATCTTTATTATATTGTAGATTAAAGTATTCAAATTCCAAATAAGAAAATAAAAAAGAGGGTCACGTATTCAGATCTTGCGTAAAACTTCGCCGACTATCATAGGGATCTACCGTTTTTTATGACGTCATCCAAATAGGAAGATAATTGAGTTTCTTTATACTGTTCACCATTTCCCGTTCATACACGAGAATTTACGTTGCTGTGATTTCATACCTGATAAAACATTGTGGAAAATTGAGAAATTGCTTGTGACAAGCACTTTCTCCTTTTCTCCAATATTTTCTACAAAATTGGATGGTTTAGATTCAAAGTGCATCCAATCTCCAGTGTTGTCTGCAACGTCTTTCAATTTGAACCAGTCAAAATTTAAAAAAAAAAAAAAAAAAAAAAACACAAAAAAAAAAAAACAAAAACAAAAAACAAAAACAAAACAAAAACAAAACAAAAAAAAAATACGGGAAAGGATTAAACTATCTATCTATCATAGTTTCCTTTACACATTATTCTTATACACCAAAAGAGGTGAACTATTTCTTACAAAGATATTTACATGTGTTTTCGTATTTTCTTAGATAAACGCTTTAAAATTGAATAGGTCCTTTTTAACTCATTGCTACACAATGTCACTTTCTGACGCAATGAAGAAATAAAATCATGGAAAATTTCGTGGAAAAGGGAGAAGCAATTTTTCCTTTTCTCACAATGTTTTCTCCCCTATTTGGCACTTTTTCCAGTATTAGAACATATAACCACAAGACTATAAAATAGGAAGAAAAATGTACGATTTCAGAGGAGCCTGAAAATAAAGTTTCAGTTGCTTCTAAAAATATGCCAAGCCGCCGTCATAGCACAGTCGGTAGCGCATCAGACTCCCAATCTTCAATAATGTCGTGTCATGGGTTCGATTCCCGGCGGCGGCACATATCCTTTTCGGCATTTGTCTCTCACCAATGGGTGGATAATCGTTAACCTAAGCGGGTAAGCAGCTGGAGGCTAGGAAATGATGCAGTTGTAGTACTGGTACGTTGTTAGGTGCTCCAGCCTACGCGACATGACTGAAAAATTGTTTACAGCGGTGTTAGACCCATTCAAAGAAACAAATCTGAACTATGCCGTACACTCTGATTTGTCCACTTTTATGTATATGAGGGATAAATTACTTTGACCTTACTAATCAGAGTATTAAGATTCCTGTCGAAAAGTCGACGTAATCCCGTCAAATTATTTAATCGATTCCCTCACAACCCCGCTTTTTGACGTCCCTCAAGAAAAAAGGTTGTGAAAGCATATAATAAAATGAAGTAACTTCCTTCTACCCGAGAAACAAATCTTTATAAAAATCAAAAATTATGAATTGTAGACTACAGTTTCTGTAAATCTGGACTAGTCTAAAACTTTGTCGTCTGCAAATGGGTTTATATACAAAAACAGTAGTAACTTTACGGTGTTTAATATGATGACATTCTCTTTTCATTTTCGTGGACCAGAAAGATAGTTTTTCTTAAGTTTGATTTTTTTTATATACTTTATCAATAAGGTGTTTTTTAAGGATAACAGATCATTTTATCTCGTGAAGTACTTTAAGCATCATCCAATGATGGCAGTTTAACTGCTCCCGTTTTAACCCATACCAGACGACACATTTTTAGACTAATCCAAATTTGAAAAATGTTGCAGACTTCAAATTTTAGTTGATGTAGATTTAGATTTGATTTACTTTACGGGTAGAAAACATTGTGGATAATGAAGAAATTGCTTGTCACAAGCAAAATTTTCATTTTCCACATTTTTTCCCAAAGCTTCTTTTTCATAAGAGCGTTCAAAAGTGTCATTTTGTGGGAATGGGTTATAACAATATGTGTTTAAAATAGGGTTAAGTTTCATGTTTGGCAGTCGTAAATGATTAAAAAGGAAAGCATTAATGATAATAATCAAATTGTCTAAATCATACAGAGTAGTCTGTTATTAGAGCTGCAAAACATTTGATTCGTTGCAAATCCCAGAGAAAGGATGCTGTAATAATTTAATTTCTAGTTTCGTCTATCAAGAACGGGCGTTCTGATTGGTCGAAAAAAATATTCATAACTTCATGAACTAACTTTGAGCACGTAGCGATTTTGTATGCTTCAACACAAAGAAGTCCCAAAGAAGTCCCATACAAAAAGGTATCAAAATTTGTAAAATATATGTTTTTATCGCTTGATGCTATTAAATTATAAGAAATGAAGAAGATATATGTTTTTTTTCATGGAGGTATGAACCGAAAAACCTAATCCGCTTCGCGTATTTATACAGTGTGATTAGTTTTTTCGGTTAATACCTCCAAGAAAACAATATATATATATTCTCTTCATTTCTTAAACGAGTTTTCCTTTTCTTCTTTTGTTACACAATTATTAACGTTTTCTTATTCGTTTTGTCAATATTATACCGAATAGTTAAATCTTTGATACACCGATTTTGTTAGAGTGGATAAGAATGCAGTGGTGTTAATCCAATTAATCAGGAATTATACAATCCAAATTTTAACAAGATCGAGTGTATTAGTGGCTATTTTCTCACAGATCAAGTGCCAAGGTTTTATTGATTATGCTCTGTGAAAAAGCTCCTCGTATATTTGAAAATAAGATCTACCAACAAGAATACGCTTTTTCCGCCAGAGAATCATATCGAGGAAACATATTGAGAAAAAAGACAAATTATACAAGTCTAGTATTTCAGAAATGAAAGTTTAGTAAGGTAGAATGTCCATTTCACTTCTGAAATCCTCTTAAAGCGAAAAGAAATGTTGGGGTCGACATTTTTCGCACTGTTGTAATAGTCAATTATCGTATTTGACCAAAGTTTGATCTTGTTATAAAATTTAGGCTTATAGACTTTTATCACGATCCTTGAACCGTTAACACGGAAAGACGTCATCTTAGAAGTGCAAAAGTATCGACACGACCAGACTGCGCGGACTCACACGTAAGGGGCTAATTTTCAGAGTACGGTAATTCTTTGAAGTATTTTGGTAGAGGATTAATGGATGATGATTTATACCAAATATCAAAACTCTAGGCCTTATTGATTGGAAGAATAAGATTTTCAAAGATTTCCATCTTTATTCCTATGTCAAATCAGGGATCACACAGAAATTGCTAATTTTCGGAGTGCGGTAATCCTTTGAAGTATTTAGGCAGAGGGTCAGTGGATGGTGATTTATACCAAATATCCAAACTCTAGGCCTTGTGGTTTTAGGCGAAAATTTTCTTCAATGATCCTATTTAAAATCCGGGATCACAAAGAAAAGGGATAATTTTCGGAGTACGGTAATTCTTATATATGTTGGTAAAGGGTTAATAGATGATTACATTTACCAAATATCAAAGCTCTAGGCCTTATGGTTTGAGAGGAGAAGATTTTTGAGTTCTTTTTCATTTGGTTGCCTTTGCAACCATTGTTTCATGGATTTCAATTCTTTGAAATATTTTGAAAGAGTAGAACCTAAGTAACATTTCTGTGAAGTTTGATTGAAATCCCAAGATTTGTGTATAAATTGTGAACGATTAGACTGGCAGACGGAGGGGCGGACCGACGGATGGACGCCGGACGATAACCGATCACAATCGCTCACCAAGAGTACTTGCTAAGGTAAGCTGAAAATGTGAGCGCATATTTAGTCATTTCCAATTTCTTTCAATGATGTATTCTTTATATGATCAGGATTGTCCAGTTTTGTATCATGATCAAAATTCATCAACATTCTGAATATTAAACAAACAGACCATGTTTAATGCCTTATTTTTCATAACAAAATCGACCTAAAAGGTCATTGGTCATTTTCCCAGGGATTAAACAAATTCTTTCCAAAACAAAAACCACCTACATCTCCAACTCTCTTATTATAGAACAGGTTTCCTTTTCGTGTTGCATTAAATTATCCTGTGAGGTAATAAGTCGTTATTGCCAGTGATCATGAAATAACAGTTCTAAGGTGACTTATAACTCGGATTACTTGTGTTATCGTACGTGTAAACCCCATAACCAGACTTAAAAACATTAGAATGTTCCAAATTCACAAAAGTTGCAGACGCTAATTTTCATGAATTTTTAAAAAAATGTTTGTCTTTTGGGGAATTTTTGTTCGGGTAGAAAATACATGTATTGTGGATAATGAATTTCTCACAATAACTTTCTAAAGATTATTTCTTTCAGGCGTCCAAAAAGCAGTATTGTGTGGGAATGTATCGGTAAAAGGTCTTAAATCATAAATAATAAGACCCCTTTTACTCGGAAATTGTGTTCACCAGGTAGTATATTACCAGACTACAAAATTTTATAATTGTCTAAATTCAAAGATGTTGCAGACGCATTTCTTAGTTGGTAATTTTTTCTTTTGACTTTTTATAAAGTATCTTTTTGGGTAGAATACATTATAGAAAATGAAGAAATCGCTTGTATATAACATTGCTACATTTTCCATAATGTTTTCCAAAACACTTTTCCTTTTGGCGAAAAAAAAAGCGATTGTGTGGAAACGAGTTTGATAGTATAAATCTTTATTATTCGTGTGATGATGAATAAACCCTCTAGTTTATTTCAGCAAGTTAAGTGAATAATTCCCATGATGGACCAAATAAAGCCAAGGAAGAAGATCATTGATAGCACCGCTGTCGCTGTAGCTAGACGATCTGACCGAAGGTTTTCTTATTGTGTCAGTAAAACTAATGGATTAGACACGTCTATGTGTAAAGGTGGTCTGGGTGGAGAAGGAATCACAGGCAATTTTGGTTTCGATTTTCAGTATGGAAGTTGTGCGGCTAGGCGAAAGAGCCACCAGTTATTTTACGTTGGAAATAGACTTGGGAAAGAAGCATTCGATAGAAGAAATAAAGATGATTGTGAGTTTTTGAAACCTTTGAACAAAAAACGAAGTAAATGCCTGGAAGACCTCGCTAATAATGATTATTACAGAGATGAGTTTCTTTGTAGAGATTTGGAGGCCAACACCAGTAAAAATGTCTTGCGAGCTAAAGTTTACCACGTAAAGCTTAATCCTGATAGGGAACTTGTTAATAAGGAAAACAGTCTTACGAGAGAGATAATTCCACAAAGGAAGAATGTAGGACCATATAAGAGTTCAGTTACCATCTCTAGTGATTCATCTAGTGTGTTTGCTTCAAGATCAAATACTAAAAACATGACCAATAACATGTACAATAATAAATGTGTGAATGAAAATGGACATGATTCTGAAGATAAGGGAGAAATCAAAGATGAAATAAAAACAAATCTAGATCTATCTTGTGATAAAGATGACACGCACGGTAAAGTTGAAAATCGTATAACTGCTTTTGGTGCGAAACTTTTTGGTTTCTTAAATGATTCAGACGAAGAAGATGTTGATTATGAGGATGGAGAGGACAAAGAAAGTGTAAGTATACTCGTATTACATTTCTGTAAACTGGCAACCTAAAAATAACGATTTGGGAATGATGAAAAGTGTTTTCCCTGAATAAAATAGTAAAAATACAACTGTTCGTATGAACCTCGTTAAACAAGTATGACGTTCAATCTGTCTTTGAGTAGTGTTAACTGATTTTATTAACCCTTTCCTGTTTTAAATTTTTTTAGACCTGTCCAATTTCAAAGGTTATGCAGACGACAATTTAAAGTGGATTTAATTTTAAAAATAACCATTCAGTAGGGTAGAAAATATTGTAGAAAAAGAAGAAATTGCTTGTTACAAGCAATTTCTTCTTTTCCCACAATGTTTTCTCAAGTACAAAATCACAAGGACGTAAAAACCAGTGATTGTACAGTTAAGGGTTAAATCGCAGTCTACTAAAATATACGTTGTAAAACAAACAAAGTTACTTAAGTAAACTATGTAAAAGATGGATTTGTGAAATAGATTGCGTCCCTTGTACATGTATATAGGTACTCTAGACATGTGTTGACTTATGTTATAGATTACGGGAAAACGCATCGGTTTAGAACGAATGTGCAGTCGGTCTTGCTCGAGCGGCCACTTCTATCAAGGGACCACGTCCTTCAAGGAACCATAATAGAAATCACCTTTTTAGAAGCAAAAACACATAAAAAGTGAAGGCATTTTGCTTTAAATAAAATCACAACTCAATTCTATGTTGTTGGAACGCAATAGAATTCTAATGAGTCCCAACAACAAAGGAGCACCCGAGAACTCTGTAATAATTTATGTATGCTATCGAATCAGCCCTTCACATCTTTGACAAAAATGTGTATCAAGCAACCATCCTCTTAAGCGACCACTTTTTGGTCGTCCCTTAAGTGGTCGCTTCATACAAGATTTACTGTAATACAGCTGGAAAAAATAACGACAATGGAATCGTTTGCAGAATGCGATATTCTTGAAAAACTTTGCAATATAACGAGCGCCGTTTAATATCGAAGTGGAACTTCCTGTTGGAACTTAGTCGGCGGGCTAGCTATTCGGAAATTATCTACATCTATCATATGTTACGGCTAACGCCATTGTAACGTGCTGAGGTCTACCTGCCATTACAATTAACCCTTGTCATGCTTACCCGGATTATTCCTGTTTTGGCAGGAGGTATAGACAAAGATCAGACTGCACATAAGTGCAGTCTAATCTTAGTCTACACCTCCTGTTTGTCTTTTACAACCCTGACTTGTTTATAAAATCAATTTTCAAAAAAGACTTTGTCCCGTAACTAGTCCTCCCAGTCCTTTCAATCCTTTGATTTTAATGTAAATTCAGATAGGGATTTCATTTAGCATGACAAGGGTTAAAATTAACATAGTTCGCAGGTTCGGTATGTCGAGAACGGTTATGGCTTTGAAAAGGGCTAACATAAGTCATTTGCGAAACATTGTTTTCGCGAACATAATAGGTATACAGTATTTTTTTTATTATTATTTACTTTATAGTATATTCATGTAGTATAAGACTATGAATTTAAAAATATGTGACCGGCATGGTTTTCGATATTTGAATTGCTCAAAAATCTAAACTAAAATTCATCAAAGTATCGACCTGGAATTTTGTCGAAGTCGCAAGCCCTTAACCCTTTCCTGTTTTTCCCCCAAAATTTTACACTGGTCCTATTTGAATGAAGTTACAGACGACAATTAAAAGTGGATGCAATTTGAAAGTAACCAACTTACAGGCTAAAAAACATTGTATAAAAAGAAGAAACTGCTTGTTACAAGCATTTTTTCTTTTTCCGCAATGTTTTCTCAAGTACATTATCACAGGGACCTAAAAAAGGATCACATAATCACATTATGGCACAAGTGACTCGAATATAGGCCCAACACACAGTCATTCGGTACATTACAACAGGAAATTTACGACCCAGGGGGGTCACAACTAACGGCAAAATTCAAAGTGCGTAAATCATAGTTTAGGCAAGAGTAACCGATATCCTTAATATATTACTATCATACATTTTTTCTTATTTACTCATATATTATATTACTTTCATGGTTGATTCGATAACTCATTTCTCTCAAACAAACGCGTCGAGTCATACTAAAGACAACATATCCGCTTACCATGAACTACATTATAGCGAGTGCATGTTTCTGTAGGCCACATCTGTATTATCTCTTTTTTTCATTATGGTCCCAAATGAGGGATCGCGATGCCTACCAAAATACCGTTTGACCAATCAGAGACCTGGAGTGAACTTAAAACTCTGACATTGATCAATATTTTTGTGAATCATTTTGTTTGTTTTGAGACTTAAAATAGGGTCAAGATCAGAGGGGGTAGCAGCATTCTAGAATGCTTATTTCTCAACGAAATCCTATGTTGTGAGTACTCATTTGAATCGTTTCGTCGAACCGATTCAAATAAGTACCGACAACATAGGGTAAATGACAGTATTGGTGAAATATTTAAATCTAAATTACGAATTACACCCTCTAACAGTAGCTCTGCACTTTGAAACAACAGCTTATTTGTTCTAAAAATAATGTCCTCAGTTGACCTCTGCTAGACTTTATGTTTATTTCAAATATCATTATCAAAAGCGCCGGGACGATCCTTTTTGCGAGAAAAAAGATAGGATCGAGCAGTAGTCAATCAGAGTTATTATGTCTGAAAAATAGATTCGGAAATTTTCCTGATCCGAAAATAATATATCGGTATGAAAGGCTACAACATTCTTAGAAAAACAGAGAAGGGTAGTGTTGGAATGCTTGACAAATGAAATATTCAAAGGCATAAATTGCGCGTAATGGCCTCTATCAATGGCGTTAACTCATGACCTTTGAGTCCAAGTTACGGATCGCTTACCTCCGACAAGCTAATGTGTCTAAGATAATGAACGACGTACATTTTGTAAAATATGTGGCCTGGGACAAGTAAATCGTCCGTGGGCGATTTAAATGGCATTACTACAGCTTGAATAAGTCGCCCAGAAAAGATTATGTTTTGAATTAATACCGGAGGTTAGATTTCACTTCAGATCTAAATGAATAACTTAACTGGTTTATCGACCTAAGGATTGATATTAGCGATCCCCGATTGAGAATTTATGTTATTAAACAAACTCCTTATTCATTTTCGGGTAGCGTAAATGTCGATAGTATTTAAGAGATGAATAGATTTTTTTGTTTTGTTTTCCTGGAGGTATGAATCGAAAAACCTTATCACACTGTATGAATACACGAACCGGATTCATACATAAGTGTAATTAGTTTTTACGTTTCATACCTTCATGAAAACACAAAAATTTCTATTCATTTCTCGAATTTAATGACATCAGGCAAAAAAGCACATATTACAAGTTTTTATGGAACTACTTTTGTATGGAAGCATACAAAACATCTGCGTGCTCAAAATTTTGTTCGTGTATGTATGAATAGCTTTTTATCGGCCAATTAGAACGCTCTTTTTTGATAGACAAAACTAAAAAATTAAATCATAGAAATTATGATCATGACTATTTCTAACATGAAGGTAATGTATTGGTACATCAATATATGGCGTTGTTTATACCTGGATTCACTCGAATATAGTAATAATACGTTTGATCAATTCACGACACAGTTAATTAATATTAGCTGTGAAACTAATTAAATAAACATAAACGATAACTATACGGTATTAGGATTCGATCATTTGATACTTTTTTTTATTCGAATTAGCCCAAACATGTTCGCGTTTTTATAGTAAAACTCTAACAAATGGCGTTAGATCCGTCGCAATTTTCTTTTGTAAATTGACGGATTGTTATCCACCCACTGAACTCCGACACTGCAGTACGACTGAAGTAATAACCCGTTACTGGGCGATAGAACTTTAGACTGGTTCAAATTTTAAAACGTTACAGACGATAATTTTGAGTTTAGGAATTTTAAATTATTTGTCTTTTGATGTACCAAACATAGTGGATAAAAAAATTGCTTGTAACAAGCAATCGTTTATATTCCACATTTTTTCCAAATTTTATTTTCCTAAAGGGTGTAAAAATCACATAAAAATGGAAGTGCAGTAGAGAGACGCTAGCTGTCTCATCGTCGCAGTCTCGTACTCTCCATTCTCATTATATCCTTCATTATCGAATTCTCGCGATATTACCGTTAAACTCTCACGTTCTCGTTTGTGTATTCCGGTAGTACTCTCGCGGTCTCGATCCCCGCTAGTGCTCTCGTTTTCTCGTTGTCGTACTGTTGTACGCTCACAATCGTACTGCCGCGAAAACACGATTACAAGAAAACGGTAGTTCGAAGATAAAAACGGGAAAACACGAAAATTTGACCATACGAATATGGGAGTGTGAGACTACAAACTCGATCCTATGTATGATCGTACTGTTGAGTCACTGATAATTTTATCGAGAAAAAAGGCTAAAAAAGAACCACCAAAATAGTCAGATAATTCAATGATAATTAAACTTTTTTGATACATGTAGCCAGCTTTCGTACGTTTCGTACTTCAGCAGGACAAAAAAACTCTTATGAAGTCACTACGTAACCATTTAATTTGGAAGCGTACTTAGCCTCTTTTGAGTTTTTTCTCCGAGGAAAAAGTCATTCTTTTTCGTATAATACAAAAAAGATTTCTCGTTTGATGTTCATGAATGGTAGACATGTCTGTCATTTTACGAACAATACAGGCTATATTTTTCCTCGTGTCTCTACCTCTCGTGAAGGTATAGCTTTAGTTGTCACCCAACGGAAATTGTTTAAAGCTGCATTAACTTATCACCAGACAATCAAATTTTAGACTGGTCCAAATTCAAATGAGTTTCAAACGATAATTGATTGTTTATAAAATTCTAGATCTTTCCCAATTTCCTTGATAGAGAACATTATGGAAAATGATGAAATTGGTTGGTTCAAGCAATTCCTTCATTTTACACAACCTTTTCTTGATTATTTTTCTTGATGGGGCATCAATAAACGTCGGTCTATGGGAATGGGTAAAACTATTTATACCGAAAATCATGGGTAATAAGTACAGTAAAGTGATTTCCAATCGAACATTTATGTTAATTTAATAGGCTGTCATTAGGTGTTTAAAATTTCACCTTTAGTGGGTCAAGTTACATGTAGGTTGTAATTGATATCTGTCTATCTGTCAAGATCTTTTTTATGGTTTCAAAAAGTTTTGTCTTGTCATTTTTGGTCTTCTCGAAGCGTTATAAACTAACTGACGGATCGCTGGCTATGCCAACTGACCTCCGCAAGGAAGTTCGACGTAGAAGTTAAACGGCGTGATTTCGCAAGATTTATGGCTATCAACATGTGATGAAACGGTAAATGGTTGGTTTGCGACCTAAATGTCGTAACTACAGCTTGAAAAAGCTGTAGTTTCAACATTCAAGTCGCAAAAACAACAAAGATGCTTGACATAAATGTGGACCAATTTCATGGTGCAAACTTCGTTTCCAATCTAAATTGGTGGTTTGATTAGTCAATCAATTTTTTTGGTAATCCGTCAATTGACCAACCACTGGCCCCGCCCACTTACTCCATTCACCACGCCAATCGCCCCAGACAGGAAGTCCAGCTTCGATTTTAAATTTCGTTATTTTCAGAAATTTATGGCAAGTAGCATGTAAAAAAAGTGGAATAGTTGGTTGGTGACCTAAACGTCGTAACTGCAGCTTGAATAAGCTGTAGTTACTATGTTTAAGTCTCCAAACCAACAAAAAGGTCAACAAAAATGGCAGCCAATTTCGGAACTGAAAGCTCAGATCCGGGCTGAATAAATGATTCGATTGGTTGGGTGATTACTTGATAGACTGGTCAATTTAAGTATCGCAGGTGAGGTCAGTACACAACACCTCGACGGTGCTGTTTATTGGAAATAAGAGACTGTATTAGTCTGTTGTATGTACTTGGTGCCGAAAGAAAAATCAACCTAGCTTCAATAAGATGATATTATGAAGTTCTTGTCAACCCCGGACGACCTTGTTTTTTATTAATTGTCTACGCACATAACAGACGGCTTGCTACTGTCGGTCAAAGGATCGAACAATCAAATAATTCATTTAGACCGGAGATGAACTTTGAAATCCAACATTTATTTGTACCACTTTTGTTGATTTGCTTGACAACGTATTTAACGAAATATTGCTTTTTATTATCTCAGTCGAACTGCCATATCGGAGGTCAATGGGCGTGGACTAGCGATCCTTCAATTTGGGATTTGATTAGTGAATCGATTATTTCTATTGAATCGTCAATTAGATAACGTAATTTTGATTGTAAATTTATTTATCTAGAATATAGAATTCTACATTCTTTTATCTGACATTTGTGGTAAGTAACACTCGTATCAAGGACTATGGTTATCGCCTAGCCGTAGTAAAACAGGTGATATAGTCCATAATCAGTCTTTACCGTACGATACAAAAGCCACTTAAGAGATGAAGAGAATATTTTTTGTTTTCATGGAGGTATGAACCGAAAAACCTAATCACACTGTATGAATACGCGAAGCGGATTCATACATAGTGTGATTAGGTTTTTCGGTTCATACCTCCATGAAAACAAAAAATATTCTCTTCATTTCTTATAATTTAATAGTATCGAGAGAAAAAAAGCAAAAACTTTACCCTTTTGATACCTCTTTCTACGGGACTATTTTGTGCGGAAGCTTACAAAATTGCAGCGTGCTCAAAATTTTGTTCATGGAGTTATGAATGATATTTTTCGACCAATCAGAACGCCGGATTTTGATAGACGAAACTAAAGATTAAATTATGTTCATTTAACATAGCTTTCTCGGAGAACATAACTGAACGCAGATTTAAAAAAAAAATCTAGTCCATAATCAGTCTTTACCGCACGATACAAAAGCCACTACAGAGTGCAAATTTTGAGGAAGATATTATGATCAAAAGATATGTGTACCATTAGTTCTGATTACCGGACCTTTGCTTTTTTAATATCATGTTTTCAAAACCTTTGTCTTTTCTGGTAATGTGTAAGTATCGAATGCATCCCTTTTCCTAAAAGTTCTGTAATCTGGTACCCGTATTTCACACTTGTAATATTTACGCCTGTGGAACACTACAATAACTGGCGAAAAGAGGACGTGATGCTTTCGTACCTCTCGAATCTGACCTGAATACTGTGGTCTTTTTTCTTTCTGTGTTGTCAGTGTTATAGTCGACAAATAGTTCCAAACTATATTTTCTAGACAAGCAATTATTCGTTCTCGTTTTTATTTTGTTTTGTTTTTATTTTGTTTTTTTTGCAAGAAAGGCGAAAAGATAGAGAATTGCAAAAATCAACCTCGAACTGTCGTCTGCATCCTTTTCTATTTGGATTATTATAAAATTGTGTCGTTTTGGAATGGGTTGAGCAAAATACTCACAATGGCATGAGGTCTTGCTATGAATGGTACTCATTAAGTCTTAGTGTCCCTACTTATACCCCCTATTCAAGTTGTTTGCTCGTACTCGAGGACTTAATAATTCCTGGATGATCTGTATGAACTACGGGGACAAAACAATGTAAACTATGTAGACATGGGGATGTGATACTCTATATGGTGTCTGTACTAATCCTTATGTTGCTCATCTTAATGACAAACAAGGCGGGGAGATACGCCTGTTTAATCCTATTGCTTTTGAAAGGATGTTATACAATTGAAGTACAACTACGACCTTTTGTTAAACCGTTTTATATCGACGTCTGTTCTGCTTTTAACAATTTTACCACTGACGATATGAACCGTCGATTGAACAATCAAATCATTCCTTTAAACCAGAAGTATTTTAAAATTAATGTCAAATGAAATAGTGGTTGGGCGACTTAAGCGTCATAACTAGAGCTTATTCAGGCTGTTCTACGACATGAAGGTCGACCCCCAACATATTGTTGCTTTTCTTCATGACGGCATTATCTGCAAGCATTGTTGCGACTTCGTGTTCACATAGCCACACTCTCTCGTTCCTGTAGTGATTTCTTGTGCTCCATGTCGAACACATTTTTTCTCGCTTTTCGGGTTTTTGATTCGGATGACAATATGCGTCATTGTAATTCAATATTCTCCTCTAACGTTTGAAATTTCAAGTAACTTAGGCATACCAACCGTAAAAGTAGAAAATAAGTGAGTTCAACAATGACAACTCGAGAGTATGACGATAAGAACACGTGGTTTCGACGGTAAGAGCACGGCGGTATAGGCCATTGCGGTAGTGTGAAATTACGACGAAGGTAAATCAGAGTACTACAACAAGACCAAGAGATGATCTCGTACTTCCGTGTTTCCGTTTTTCTGCGTTCTCTCGTTCTATTTGTCTTATTTCTGTGCTCTCTTTATCGTTTTATCTTGCCAATCTTTCACGGAAAACAGCGATTTTCCAAACATTTCTCAGTACTGCCTTGATATCACCAAATGATGTACTGACTCATATACAGAAATTTTGTAATTAACAATGACCGAATGAACACGGAAAGTAAATCGTGGCGTCGTACAAAGCCCTTCCTATTGAAAGTTTTAGACATATCCGTTTTGATAGCGCCATATGGACAATTGTTACAAACAACGCTATTATCTGAATCTAAATGACCCTATGTGCATACCTGTGAAGTTAATGTAGAAAGTTGTTTCTCCAAACAGTATCAATTGACCTATCGCTGACAATCAACGAATCAAACGTCAAAACAGAAAAATTTATTTAGACAGAAGTATATTAGTTGGTTTGATGACTTAAACGTCATAACTACAGTTTGAAATAAGCTATAGTAATGGCGTTTAGGTCAAAAACCAAATATTTAACTTTTTTGTTGCGTTTTACTGGCTATTTTTTTTTTCAAAATAACGCCGTTTAATATCCGGGTGTAACATAATACTGGAGTCAGTGGACGGAGCAAAAAGGCAGGTCCAGCGATTATTATCGAGAGACAATGACAACATCAATATAGTACAATGAATATTTCCCATGACAAAACAACTTAAAAAAGAAACATAATTCATATGACGGTGATGTTCACTTATTCGTGTACTTCCTTGGTATCCTTGGTAACGACCAGCGCAATCGGTTATCGAACCCGCGACCCTCGACACCCTTTCGTACTAAGAGTTTGCGCCCTTACTAGAGGGCCACGCAGGAGCCGAGCAACTGTCTGAAAACTGATGAAAATACCAGATAGGTAGGCAACAAAGATCTATTATATTTAAGAGTTTCTCGATCAACTGCTAGTAAATTTGTGTAATTAAAAAAAAAACAAAAAAAACCCCATAAATCCCAAACAATTCGTTAGGGCGGAATACCTAATGCGACTGAAACCAAATGTATGGCTATGTGTGTGTTCGTTTAACTATCGCCGCTGCCTTAGGACGCTCCCAGAATGGCCATTTTAGTATACGGGGCGAGCCTGATTCGGTTTTAAGCACCGTCACAGAGGCCTTGATCTAACGTGTCACCAAAAAGACAATTAAGTCTTTTGTTGGGAGAGGTCTGGAAATAAGCCGCTGTCTCGAAGTTTGAAGTCGTGTTCTTTACAGGCAAATCCAGTCGGCCCGTTTGCATGACTTTCATCTTTATAGAGTGATTGCTTTAAAGATCGTAGCTATAGAAGACTGGTAAATTCCGTGTCAGCTTTTCTACAGTTGGAGAAGCAAGCCTTTTCATCTTGAAAATATAAAGTAGTCTGTCGATAGAACGCAAGAATGTGGTTAATTCAAACTGTAATTACGACATTTTAGTCTTCCAATAACGAAAATCTATTTGCAGAACTCAGGACACAGTGCGGTAACAGCATATGTACGACACAAATATAGTGTTATTTGAGAGCTTGGCGGTTACATGTATTATGGGAACTCTCAGTCTGTTTTTACTTTTCTTTAGCCTTTCAACCTTGGACGTTTTGTATCGTTAGTCTTTACTATACAATAGAAGACAACACTTGAGTGACAGTGACTGCTGATCTTTAATAGATAAAAAAAATACCCACCATTGTTAGAAATCTACTTTGCACAAGTAATTGGGACACTTCTATCCTTTTTTTTTCATTTCGATAGATTTAGTTTGAATTTATTTTATTTCCTTTAGTGTTTGTGTTGTGTTTATTTGCTTAGGTTATTTGATATATTGATTGTAGTTACAACTGTACCACATGCACGTATCAGTTTGTCATAACGATATAAGACATTCAAAATACAAACGAAACAATCCTTATTCGGATAAAACGATAGTGCCATGATCTTAAAATAAATAAAATAATAAAGGCAAATAAATTAAGAAACGAGGTTGAAGAAATTGTTTTAGAGTAATGCACAGGCACTTCGACTTATTGACCGAAGGTAAAATTGAATGATCGCTAACTCTGCAAACTGACCTCTGCAGCTCGACTCAGATTTGGCATATCTTATGGACAGTAACATGTAACGAAAATAGGGAAATGGTTACCGACTTAAAAGTCGTAATTCGGCTTAAATAAGCCTCAGTTACGACGTTTGTGTCGCCAAACCTACAAAAAAAGTTTAACGTAAATGTCTGACTTCAAAGTTACTTTCGGTTTGAACGATTTTTTTAAATTTTTAATCGATTTTTTTGATTAAGAGCTATTAAGAGTTCACATTGTCCTATTTAGCGTAGCGGGACATTGTATATAAGTACATTCTAATTAGTAGATAGCTGTTTAATTTGAGTAGATTTTAGAGAGTGTTTATCTGTATAAAAGTATACTAGTTTAGGGCTGGAGCGTTCAGACTGTCTAATAAACGTCAGTCGACCCCGTGTTGTGGCAACTAGATTATGTGAAAGGACATTTACTCTGGTGGTCAAGTTTTATTAAAAGAGTGTACTTCATAAGGAAATGATACATAAGTAAACTTTTCGAAAAAGGTATCCGGTCGCAAATACTTCTAAGTCATGAGAGGCGAGAAGTTTTCTGAAAGTTAATCGTTTACAATTTTTCAGTGGTAGGCGACCAACTTTGAATTTGAATTACCCACACATTTTCACAGTTCTTCACTCTTTTTAAACACTGCAAACTTGTCAAAATGATCACCAAAACTATATTCAAACTAGAATACCCTAGCGGTTCATATGTTTTATTATACAATAATTTAACTTTTATTTTCGTCTATCAAAAACAAGCGTTCTGAGTGGTCGAAAAAATTATTCATAACTCCATTCGTTTTGTCTGTTGAACCCCTTAACACACAAATCAGCATTTGCACTAAAGAAATACAGTTTAGGAAATTGTGATAAAAGACGAAATTGCTGGTAACGAGCAATTTCTTCTTGTCTTACAAAGTTTTCAACCTCATATGGTCCCTATTTTTTTTTAAATTTGAGTCAACTTTGTTTTGTCAGTCTGTATCCTCTTTGAATTTTGGCCAGTCTTCAATTTCAGAATTTGGGATTTGGAATGGATTAAAGGGTATGACCAATTATTTACAATATATTCTAAAGAAGGGAAAGAACAGAATGGGCCTGAGAAGAGAACATATTTTAACGTTTTCTCTTTTCTTTCTTTCTGTGTGTAGAATTAAACGTTATACTTGTACATATAGTAATATATATGCAAAAGGCGTGATTTATGTATAATTGATCACTAGTAATTAATAAACCAATTTTTTATTGCAAAAATCATTATGTAGGGCCTAACCAGGACCCTAGTAGTAAACGGGCAGTGTTCGAACCCACATTTATCATGTCTTGGCCATTGTTTGTTATAGAGTAGTGTCTAAAGGTGGTGACATTTAATGTTGAAAAACACAGGATGTTTATGAATGATACAGGACTTTTGGACTTGATATCTAACATCTTTATATATGTCGGCGGATCTAACATTCTTTCTTTACCTTAATTCAGGTTTTGTGAGAAAGTCACGTTACATTGTCATCTTTAAGTTCAGTTTAAAGAAATCCACAATAAGCAAAGCTCATGCCAGTGAACGTTAACAGTCGAGGTTCAAAGCCTGATTTAATAAAGGCGAAGTTTGTGATATGCCTCCTACCCAATTCATTACAGAACGATACCAGTTCTTTAAACACAGATTTTCTTGATCTAGGACTTGTTAAAGTGCTGTCTCGAAGATAAATGCTCCAAATTACCGAACGTACAAGCCAGCATATATTATATACTGTGGGTATTTCTTCTGTGTATTCGTATATTGAACGAATTATATTTTGTGAGATGTAACAATGGTTTGTCATGATGATTTTAAGCAGAGCAAGATTGGATGCTTAAAAGTGCTATAATGTTAGTGGAACGTACAATAGTTTAATGTCGACAGCAACAACAACAACAATGTCATTGGTGATACATAATGATGCGGAAACTGTCAAAATGGTAGGTTTGATGACATTTAGTAATCCCATTACCACACGACAAACTTTTAGACTTGTACAAATTGAAAGAAGTTGCAGACGACAATTTCAAGTTGATTGAATTTATAAATACTTTTAGGGTAGAAAATATTGTGGACATTGAAGAAATCGCTTGGTCCACAATGTTTTCTAAACCGTTCACGTGAGGAGTGTCAAAGGTCAAGTAGACCAACTCGGGATAAGTTAGACAACTGTCAGATTATGATGGGAGTCTCCGATTTTTTAATAATGATCTTTCTGCTTACAGGCAAACGATATTTGAACTTTAAAGTATTATTGAAAAAGAAAAGGTAGAAATCAAGTTACTATCAATGCTAATAGCTACAAAGGGTAACCAATTAACAACAAATAACCATTTACGTGCGGTTATCTAACGTGGCGATCAATTTCCCCAACAGAATGTAAATATTTACAGGGCAATTATAGACTTTTCAGCCATTGTCAGGTGACAAGAGTGGCTTGATGGCTTTCAGATTTTCGTTGTAATGATTTTTGATCCGAGGATCAATTACAATCCGAACCCATTTCTTTTCTTACGCGAAGATATATGATAATATTATTTACCCCATGAATGATTGTAGATGACGGTTTTACGCTGTCAATCAAGAAACCGACTGAACAATCAAATAATTCAATTAGACCCCATAGAGAACTTTGAACCCCGACATTATGTAAAGCATTTTTGTTGGTTAACCCTTTCCTGTTCAATCCCTGGTTTTTACGTGCCTATGATTTTTTAATTGAGGAAACTTTGTAGAAAAAGAAGAAATTGCTTGTAACAAGCAATTTCTTCTTTTTCCCCAATATTTTTCTACCGTACTGAATGGTTATGTTTCAAATTAAATCCGCTTAAAACTTTTTTCTGCAAAACATTTGGATTTGGACAGGTCTAAAATTTTGTAAAACAGGAAAGGGTTAAGCGACTTGTTTAAGCTGCAATTAGGACGTATAAGTCTTCGACAAATGATTTGCTCTTTATTTTTCAAAATTTATAGCCAGTTACCATTAACGAAAAAGTAAAATGGTTGGTTGGCGACATAAATGTCGTAACTACAGCTTTAATACCATGGTTAACAAAAATAGCGGCTAATGGTATAAATGACAGATTTGATTGGTCGACGAGTCATTTGATTGACAATCGCGATCGGTCAGTATATGTATAGCAAGGTAGAATTAACCCTTGTCATGCTGTATAAATTACCTTACTGAATTGGTGTATAATCAAAGGGCTGAAAGCACTGATAGAACTTGTTGTTCAAAAATCAAAATATCTATTAGAAATTAATTTCATAAACAACTCTGACAGGAAAAGTAAAAGTAGGAGTTGTAGACCAAGATCAGACTACACTTATGTGCAGGCTGATCTTGTTCTACATCTCCTGCGAAAACCGGAATATTCCGGGTTCAGCATGACAAGGATTAAGTTCATTTTTGGGATGGATCAATTTATCACCGCAGTTTTCATTTACAACTCTCGAATAACCCTAATATCGAAACCTCAAAAGGTCATGGCAATTCCTTACTAATTCCTTTACCTATTGTATCAACCAGATTGTTATTGACTATCTCGGATGACAGTCAATAGATGGTAGAGTTGTGAAAAACTCGATTTCTATATAGAGGACTTTCGATATTGATTAACGGGCCGATTTTAGCTGATTAAACGATTTCCATTTCTCGGTTAACCTTCTATCTGATTACTTATTCTGTTTCTGAAGAAGAATTTGTGCTTGGATAGTTTTGTACATTCATGTGACAAAATTGACGGGAAATAGGTGAGTAAGTTTACGAGCTGATTTAAAAATATTGTGTCATTATTTTCATTGCATTATTTAACCTATTCCAACTCAATCCCTTCTTGTTACGCCCCTCAAGAAAAAAAAAAAAAGCTTTTAGAAAACATTGCGCAAATGGAAGGAATTACATGTAGCAAGCAATTCCTTAATTTTACACAATGTCGTCTATCCACTAAGGTGAAAGAATGTGATATTCCACAAACTTTAAATTGTTGTCCTCAACTCTTCAATTCAGACCAGTCTAAAATGTGTGCCGTCTGAAAAAGATTTATCTTACTTAGTCATGCATGTTTGATATGCAATCATATCTTTATACATGATATCATTTTGCACGTTTTGCCAAATTTGAATTTAATGAGTTTAATTACAACAAAGTTCTTTGCCCATCGTCGATAAATTCTAAAAGTTTACATGTATAGGTCAAACTGTTGAAAAAATGAAGTTTATGAGAATGGATCATTTGGTGTCAGTTTTGGATTGCATAAGCGATTTTTAGTTTAATCTGTCCATGTAGAAACCCGGTATTTTACGTCACTGTGATTCTATATATACCTAAGAAAACATTGTGGATAAAAGGAGAAATTGCTTGTTACAAGCAATTTCTCCTTTTCCAAAAATATTTTCTCCCATATTGAAAGGTTTTATTTCTAATTGCATCCGATTTTCATTGTCATCTGCAACCTCTTTTAGTTTAGATCAGTCAAACATTTTCAAAAGAGGGAAAGTGTTAAAGTAAGTGGGAATATGGAATTCTATTTTCTGGGTGTTAGGATAACTACATGAAACATACGGTAATCTTACAGACAGACTAATTCATCGGAGGATCAGCATTTACAAGATAATGAAATATTACTAAGTATGAATGCCACATCCAACTGAAGAAAATAAGTGAAGAATGTAAATATGTTTTCAAACTACTTTTGGTTGATGGAATTTCTTTCGGGGTAGAAAACGTTCTAGATAATGAAGAAATTGTTGCAAGCAATTTCTTCATTTTCCTCAACGTTTACCTGAACATTTTTTCCTAAGGAGTATAAAAAGGCGTCATTGTGTGGGAATGTGTCAAGACTTTCCAAGAGGACTCTCATCGTAAACAGAAGCTTTTTACACTGTTTTTGCCCCTTTTTCACGTGTGAAACTGATCGAAGCAATGATTATGTTTCTTGGCTGATACAAAACTATCCTTAACTAGTAGATTTAAACACACAGTTAAGCCATTTTCCACCATTCTCCCGATATCAATTTCGATTCTAACACATCACAAAGGAATCCCGCTGGGAGTTCTGTAATTAATACGCTTGTTACAGATTCAATTATATCTGGAATTAACACCTCCTATGGACAAGTTTCATTACTTTCCTTTTATGTACGTGAGTTATATTGCTTCATGGCTGAACTATTCATTGATTCTGTTTTCTTTTGAACATAGTGTCCAGGTTCGTTGAACAGTACTGAAATATACAATACAATACAACATTCTTTATTCGACTTAAAAGCCTGACGCTCATTGTCGACACAAAACATTTACATGATAATTACAACATACATGAACTAGAGGTACATCAAAGAAATGGAAACAAACAAAATCACAGATTAACACGACAAACATTAAAGACAACATAAGGAACAAAGTAAGAAAGCGAAAGAGGCTTTTAGTTACACAATTTTTGGTTATAATCATATGTTCTTTTCTTAGCCCAAAACATGTATTGCAATATAAAGCTAAGTTGTTTAATGTGATTATATTAATACTGTTCAGTAGTTCCGTTAATTTATATACACTCGGACTGCGAAAAAATATTGTTTTATATATTTTTTTTCTGATAGGGGTATGGAATGGACGACAGAGGATGAAATGGTATTCGCCCCCTATGTCATTCAAGGTACACACATAACAAAATCTTTCATTACGTACCGTTTTCGATATATACCATGGAATCGATTAAGAAGGATCGAGAAATAGCCACAATTTTGAAACGGGAACTACTGGTCAACAATATTTCTCTGTAAAACTTCTGTGATGTGTTTGCTCTCACCGACCAATCTAATTTAGAAGTCAAAACAAAAGTTTCAATACGAAGTTTCCGGGGACCTCATCATAAATTTTTTAAAAAATCCATTGATACAGACTGGGTAGTTTATATACTAGAACAGAATCCTTTTATCTAACTTTTTCCTGTTCAATCACTGGTTTGTACGTGCCCGTTTTTTTTTTATACTTGATTAAACAATCTTGAAAACGTAGAAAATGCTCGTAACAAACAATCTCTACTTTTTCCGTAAAATGTTCTATCCTAATGGGTTTTTTTCCAAATAAAATCAACTTAGATATGTCGTCTGCAAAACCTTTGAATTTGGACCAGTCTAAAATTTAGTAAAATAATAAAGGGTTAAGCTGTAAAAACGACAGAAAGTGTAGCGATTACGGGAGAGAAAAATGACAAATCTAAAGCTGAACACAACGGGAATGTGTTTCACACTGGGATGTAAAGATTTCTGTCCCAATTTTCTCACTTCACTTAAGTAATGGATGAAAGATGTCTACATCTCGAAATCCTTCTAATGAGCTTTAACATTTCTTTCGTCACCTCAATTCAGTTGAATCGCGGATGTCAATCGAATAACTAGTCGGTCACTGAAACCATTTATTTAGACTGGAAGAGAGTTTTGAACTCTGACACTGGCCCCCATTTTTATCAGGCTTTTTAGTTGCGCTCGCCATTAAAACATCGTAGCTACAGCTTCTTCAAGCCATAGTTGCGACATTTAAGTTTTCAACTAACCATCCTTCTTTTTAGCTATCAAAACGCCAGCTTTGATAGCTTAAGTTAACAGACAAAATTTTGAGGTCTTCTCAAAGTTCAACCAGTGCAACCTGCCACTGGAGGCGTAACCACTTATTCCATTGAATGTCTACCGCGGCCAAAAAAGTAGTTCTTATGTATTTCAGGAGTATTGCATACTATATGCAAACTGTAGAGAACTGTCAAAAGCATGCTATCTAAACCATTCCCACTCAATTCCGCTTTTTAAGCATCTCAAGAAAAGGGCTTTGAGAAACATTGTGGACAATGAAGAAATTGCTTGTAACAAGTAATTTCTTCATTATCCACAATGTTTTTTGCCCGACAAGGGAAAGACTTTCTAAAGTCAACTAACCTGAAATTGTCGTCTGAAAGAAGTCGTTTTTTTTTTTGACGTAAAATTTTCCTATGGAGCACAATATGGTGTATTTGTCAGACACATATTCTTGTTTGTAACATACTATAACTTTATTTGTGCCAAGTAGTCCTTACAGTTTTTTCCTTGACCCTTGAAAACTTGAGGCTTTAAAGCTCCTCGCTTTCTTAAGTGATTACTATTTGACCAACTATTCTTGGTCTGGAGTTATGATTGTTCTTAACCGAGTCCGTAGATAGTAAATATCAAATCAGATGAAGTTACAGATACTACGGAATACCGTAATGGCCATCGCGTTTTTTTTATGATAAATAAATGCGATGACTCGGTATATCGCACCATGTTAAAGAGGGGACAAAACAAAATTAGTGAGAACGTGAGGGACACGAAAATACAGGAGAACTGTGGTTAGAGCAGACCTATTGATCTAGTTGCAATTCTTTCTCGTTTTCACCGTCGCTCTCTCGTACCCTCACCATGCTATCTCCGAGTTGTCACTCGCTGTCACTGTTGTCGCTGGACCTCCCATTTAATCCGATGGCCCCACCCATTGACTCCGACATGAAGTCCCGCTTCGTCTTAAACGGCGCTATTTTACAAAATTTATGACAAGTAACATGTAGCAAAGAGTCAAATGGATATACGGCGACCTAAACGTCGTAACTACAGCCTAAATAAGCCTGTCATTTAAATACATGTGTCCTATTAAATTCGACCATTCTCCCTCGACATAGCAGGTACTGCCTTCGTAATCCATTTGACAAAAACAGGTTGCACTAAAACATCAAATTCAACATCTCCATATCGCAGTTTTGTCTATCACCAATGGGTGGATAATCGTAAACCTAAGTGGGATAACAGCTTGGGGCTAGGAAAAGATGAAGTGGTAGTACTAGTTTGAGAAATACCAGGAATCGATTATTAGGTGCTCCAGCCGCCGTGATATGACAGACATACTGTTTAAAGTGGCGTTAAACCCATTCAATCAATCGATCAACCGTATCGCAGTAATAGTAAGTAAGCTCTCTATTTGTTGTCGGTGGGTCGGAAGATGCAAATTCGAGGCCTACATATATCATAATAATGAGCCTAATTAATTATTATGGAAGGGTAATGCCCCTTGCACGATATGTGGTGTATAGTTTTCACATTTACGGTTTAAATGTGAGTAAACTACAAACCATTTTCAAACTACAACGCATTTTACTGGAAATACTCTCGCGATTATTATCGATTTTGTAGATCTTTGTGAACTCTTAACCCATTACCACACGTCAATATTTTAAGTGGTCCAAATTGTAAGTTGAAGATGATAATTCAAATGGAATTGAATTAGAAACTGAGGGGTCAAATGTGGAAGAAAATGTTGATACAAAAGGAGAAATTGCTTGAATCAAGCAATTTCTCCTTTTATAACAATATTTTCTTAATTATAATTCTTCAGGGGCATAAAAACATCGAGATTGCTTGGAAATGGGTTCAAAGTTTTGTGCTGGTACACTGTGGCTAGTAAGACGCGATTTTTGTATGTTTTTGTTGTTGTTGGTGGTGGTGGTGGTTGTAACAGCTGTTGAGAAGGACTATTACCTGTTAGAGCAAATACACAACACGACGGTGTATTGTTTATTATCTCTATCCGGATAAATAATATCGTCGAATAAATAAAATAATAGTTCGCGACCGGGCATCCATCCGTCTGTCCGTCTTTTCGCTTTAGATTTTATCGGGGGGAATATATCTTAATGTATAGTAGCTGTCACGGGTAAATAGATCTCATTTAAGAAGGGTGCAGTGCACAGGAACAGTAACTCTGAACGATTAAATGACGACGTTGATAGTTGGATCGTATTAAGTAGAAGTACGGTGCACAAGAACGGTAAGTCCGGCTTGCTTACTTTCTGACTTATTTTTCTATGTTTTCTAATTTCAGTTATATTTTATCCAGAATATATCTCACAATATATAGGAGTTATATTAGCTTGAAATTTCATCGGTATATGGATCTCATTGAGGAAGAGTGCAGCGCGTCTGGTTTCCTATTAGTAATTTCCCTTTGTTGCTTTTTTTTTACATTAAATTTAGTCTGATTTAATTGGCTTGTGTCTAAAATAATAGAAGCAATCAACTTGAAACTTCTTTTTGATTAATACCTCTTCTCTTTTTGGCACGAGTTACTGCAAATTTATTAATACAGTTGTATGTTTAAAAAAATGCAGTATTACATCTAATTGAGATCCAACTTCAATTTGTAATATCGAATGGAGACTAAAACGACATAACTACAGCCCACCTTGTCTCTAGTTATGCTATTCTAGTCCCAACAAGCATAATCATCTTTCCCCCCGATACTGGATTTAGTAACCACAACTTCATTTTAGCGCATCTATCCCTCGGATGAGTCTAAAATTTCCTCGCTGTTGGCATACACCCATTTCAGTGTTTTTACCGGAAGCACTTGAATTACTATCCTATATATAATTGCTGTATATTGTCCACATTGTACCTCTATGTACTTGGATGAAAATAAAAGATATGTTCTGTTCCTTTTCCACAAAGTGATAATGATGGCAAATTCTTAAACAGTACACATCGTCTTTAGGCGACCAAAATGTCGTATATCGTCGTTGTCGTTCTAAAACGTCGTAACTACAGCTTGATTCAAGCTGTAGTTACGTCGTTTTAGAACGACGACGACGATATACAGTTTTGTTCAAGCCGTATATACGATATTTTGGTCAACCACCGACATGCAATAATGAAAAGAAACTACCCTGTAGTAGTACTCTGGCTACATGAACTCATTCGCGGATACGCTGGTAAGGACGGCTTGTGTTCGTAAATACGACGATTCGATCTTTTTTTTCAATTTAGTTCAACAGCTATTTTCTATCTAGAGCAGACCAGAAACAAGTTTTGACCAATCGCGGCTTTCATAGAATCAATCGGACAATGAAATAATTCATTGAGACCTGAAATGAACTTTTAGCTTAAACCTTTATTTGAAGCATTTATGTTGGGTTCGAGCCTTGAAAGCAATAACTACAGCTTAATAAAGTTGTAGGTACGACCTTTAGGTAGCCAATCAAGCATTTTGCATTCTGATCTCATGTTACTCGCCACAACGTTTTAAAAAAAGGGGGGCCAGCGGAGTCAGAGGGCGGAGCCAGAATCCGTCAATTCTCAGATAGCTTCAAGTAAGAGGCCACAAAAAGGGACAAATATCAAAATTTATATAAATTGAGTTTGTCCGGATAACCAATTCTTGATTCATGGTTGGATGTAAAAAGTATGTAGATCGTTTGTTTTGCATCTTAGAACCAATTATAGGAATGGATAATAGCCAATTACGGAAGCGTATATCTGTTCAATGAAGTTATTTGTTTTCTACATAATAAGGATCCCCTATCTAAAGTCTTTGCAATTCAAATAGACATCATATACGTCTTGTCTCGCGAAATAGACCTGTAAAAAGATTTCGACCTCTACCAGTCTTATCGGGTTGCGCATGCTGACTAGATCAAGTTATAACTTTCCCCTTATCAGATGCCCAATAAATTATTTATTCTAGCTACTTTGAAATACTCCAATTTAAAGTTTTCTGCTGGCTATGATCTCTTTTCCTATTTTTCATTTTACAATTCTCCGATGTTCCCTTTTCGTTTGAAGGATCTCTTGCATGTATAAGTTTATGGGAAATAATCTCGAATATAATACTTTAGATTAAAACATATTTGATTTTCTTTGCATTTAAATGAGTAAGAATGCTTTGAAGTTCGTGTAAATAGTATATGAGTAAAACGTGTATGTGATCGGAAATTAGTCGATTAAATACATCTAGTCGATTATTAAATGTAATAAAAACATGACTGTATTCATAATTCAATGTTCCAATTTCGGTATGTGCGACATGTTTACGAAGACCTGGTAAAACGAAATAATTCTATCTAAGTGTCGTCTATCGAAACTCAAGCCGTTTGAATGGCTGATTTTTCTTCATACTTTCACCAATAAAATTTTGAGCAAGTGTTTTGTAAATTTAAGCGCAAAGTAGATCCACAAAATTCTACTCAAAATAGTAAAATATTTGCTGTATTTTGGTTCATGGCATTTACCCAATACCAGGCGGCAAAATCTTAGACTGGTCCAATTTGAAAGGAGTTGCAAACGACAATTTAAAGTTATTAAATTTTGAGTTTTTTTACTCTTGGGATAGAAAACATTGTGCCAGTGAGTGTTTGATTATGAGAGTTCAAAGCCATCATTAATAAGACAATATTATATTTTTCATTTGGGGTTCAAGAAAAGGTTGTACAAATGCAATTGTTTTTTAACAGTAAATGTTTCACTAGCATACCACACAAGGGGGTTTCAAGAAGTTGATAACAGTTTCAGAATGTTCGCGTCAACATGCCTAGTGAAGAAAGTGTTGTAAACATGTAACGACTTGAGTCCAAATATAAGTCAACAATTATATCTGTGTGTATTTCCGTTTATTGATCGTCTCTACCATAGCGCCTGCCCATATGAGCGACGGTTAGTTGTTAAGGTGGATGGTGCAAGGATACAGGACGAAACTGCAGAGAGCTCCGCCTTGTTTTTTAACGTGCTCGGTGGATAGCACCGTAATACGGGCCCTCGGTTAAACGTCTCTTCCGAAAGACAATTATAGTTTGTTAGTTGATATGGTCAGCCCAGGGCTCGAACCCGTGATATTGGGGTTCGAAGTCAAGTGCTCTACCAACTGAACTAATCAAGCTGATAAACAATTATGAAATAATCGACCTAAGTACCAGTTGAAGTATGGTAGCCAAATCCACTGATTTCAACACGCAAATCTTATTCGATATTAAACGGTAATTTTTACAATATTATTTAAAAAAAAGTAATATTGTTGCATGGTTGGCGCCCTAAGCGTTGTAACTATAGCTTAAATAAGATGTAATTACGACGTTAAGTTGCCGAAAACAACGACAAAGGAGTTCAAAGTTCACTTCAGGTCTAAATGAATAATTCTATTGGTCTATTATTCCTTTAATTGACAGCTGCGATTGGTCAATTGAATTAGATCTCAGCCGAAATGTGTATTTACGGGGTTCAAATCAGACAATGTTTGGTGTCGATCGAATTTGTTCTGAAATAAGTCGACACTAGGATATTTTCAATAATTTTAGAAAGCCCTGTTGATTTCGACACAACAAGAACGGATTGTATAGATCTGACGTAAAGGGAGGACTATCTACCGACATTGAACTAGGATAGTTTTCCACACTCTATTATTTAGGTTGGCTATATTGTCCAAATAATGACAATAAAATCTTGATCTTTCCCCAATCAATTTAAATTTGGATTTAAATCGATTGAAAATCTATCCTTTAAATTGTAACTGGAGGATACCACGTGACATTATGACATTATTGATAGGTGACATCAAAACGTGTCTATTTCACCGAGTTTACGTCGTCATGCGTAAAAAAGATATTGTTAGCAATGGAATAACAATGCTGGAAATGAACGAAGGCACTTTAAGGAATTGAACAAGACGTCTTAAGTGTGTGTGTGTGTGTGTGGGGGGGGTAGTTATTTCGTGCAGCCATATGTACTATGGTCGATATCTTGCCAATAAGATTGTGCTTTTTACACAAATTTATGCGAAAAATAGTCAGTCTAAAGATCTTTCAAGTGACTAGTCACTGGCCACGCCTACTGAGATCCGTAGGCAAGTTCAACAATGTCAACGGCGTTATTTTACCAATTGTTTTGCCTGTTACAGGTAGTTGAATAAGCTGTAGTAACGATGTTTAACCCATTACCACACAATCCTTCCCTTTTACGCCCCTTAAGAAAAAAGCTTTGGAAAACATTGTGGATAATGAAGATATTGCTTGTTTCAAGCAATTTCTTCATTATTCACAATGTTTTCTTTTCAAAAAGGCAAACAAATGTAAATTTTCATCAACTTGAAATTGTCGTCTGCAGCTTCTTTCAATTTGGACTAGTCTAAAATTTTGTTGTGTCGGATTGGGTTAAGTGCCACGAACAAAATCGCTTCACGCAAATGTCGACCAATATCAGAGTCCAAAGTTTGATTCATTTGATTTGTCCAATGATTCTTTGAAAGAAAGCACGATCCCTCAAATGTTATGCTTACAAGTATCGAATGACAAGACAAGGAACCACTGCGCAGTAACCGAATAAAGGGCGGGTAAAACGCCTGAATCGCAAGAAAAGATAAAAAATAGAATTTCAAACGAAGTTAATGGGATTTGACGTGCATCACTGTAAATTTAGAATTGATGTTGTAAAATATCGCCCATACTATCGAATTCGTATTTCAAGGATTAATTTACTCTGAATATTTAAGCATATTTTTGTTTTTACCCAGTTAGAAATATTTTTGTGAAGACTATAAAAGAACATAAAGACTGGTTAGTGCAAAAACATCGACACTTACAATGTTTTTTTTTTTTTTTTTTTTTTTTTCACTTATCTGTTGATATATAAGCGACCTATATACGATGTAAAATTAATCTTAAATGGTAATTAGATAATGAAGTATGATTAATGGACGTTATAAGATTGTTTTAACTACGACTGGTATTTCAGGACTTCGATAGCTAAGCATGTTTAAATAGCGAATAAACAGTATTAGATTCAGTTAAGAGACATTCATCCATCAAGACACTGCGTCATTTAGTATACGTGTGCTAAACGATGTAAATTTAATTTAAAGCGCTTTAGGGTGAAATCTAATCGTATTGTTTGAAGTTGTGAGTTCGATATTTGTGATTATACGACGTAGCCTCTTTGGATACTATTGGAATTCAGATTAGTTATGTTTTGGCAGAGTGAAATAAGCTGGGATGAATCAAAAGAGGTACATAAACTGATTGACCGTCACTGTCACTAACAAAAAACAATCGACCAATCAAATCATTTAGACTAAAAGTGACCTTTAAACTCCGACATTTATATGAAGTATTTGTGTATGTTTGACGACTTAAGCGTCATCCAAGGTGTAGTTAGGACGATTAGTTCGGTAGTTTTCAATCTTACTTTCCTTATTGTTACAAGTCGGAGTCAGTGGACGGTGCAAGCGTCCGCCAATCTAGTAGTATGATATCAGGTTTTATAGCATCACTAACAAAACAATTTCTTTCTCGTATATATTTCTGCTATTATTCCCTATGTTCTTCTAAAAGAATTCATAAGGCTTTGGCAACATTTTCATTTATTCAAATTGTTTATTAACCCTTTCCTGTTTGGTTCCTAGTTTTTTCTCTCCTGTGATTTATAGTCGAGAAAACATTGTGAATAGAGAAGAAATTGCTTGTCGTCTGCAAAATCTTTGAATTTGAACAGGTCTAAAATTTTGAAAATAGTAAAAAAATACTTTAAACCTGACTTCAGATCCCTTTATTCAAGCTGTAGTCAAGATGTTTAGGTCGCCAACCAACCATTGTGAATTTTTTGTTACATATAATTGGCCATAATATTTGCAAAATAACGCCGTTTAACCCTTTCCCGTTCAAATACGGGATTTTACGTTCCTATGATTTATTACTCAAGAAAACATTGTGGAAAAAGAAGAAATTGCTTGTAACAAGCAATTTCTCCTTTTTCCACAATCTTTTCTACCATATAGGATGGTTTCATTTCAAATGGAATCCAGTTTTCATTGTCGTCTGCAACCTCTTTTAATTTGGACCAGTCTAAAATTTCCAAAAACGGGACAGGGTTAATATCTAAATGGAACTTCCAGTTGATGTCAGTGGCTGTGGTCAGCAAGGTCAGTGAGAAGGGACCAGCGAACGATCAATTGTTTGGTTACACGTATTGCTCTATAAATTTATAATTTTAAGTTTCAGATATTTTCTTTAAATATAAATGTGACAGATGAAGCGAAAAAAAAAACGACCCTTTTCAAAGTGCGAAAGGGGTTCAGGCTGACTGGGGTTCACGTTTTGGCTTTTAGCATTTTTTTCTACATTTATTCTTCGAAATGTGACCTCGCGTTGACCTCTTTTTGGTCCAATCATTTTCTTTGAATTTTTAAAATGCTCATTTCATTGAGCGTCTATGAGGTCCACTGTCACATGATTATCCACATTTATCTTAGTTCATCAATATTTACTTTCTTTCATTGAAAAAAAAAAGAATAAAAAAAAATCAATATTTACGGATACAGTTTAATAATTCAAATACAGTTTCGTCTATCAAGATTCCAGTGTTTTGAATGGCTGTATTTTTTTTTATATTTCCATGACCAAAGTTTGAGAAGGCAACTATTTGTTTGCTTGCGTACAAAGTAGATCCAGATAATTCTACTCCAAACAAGTAAAATATTTGCTCTGTTTTTACCTTATGGTATCAAATGAGCCTATGCGTGATATTTCAAACCATTTCGCATGTGCGTGACTCGCACTTAATGAGCACCCTGGATAGCCATTCGGGACGATTAGAATATTCGCTGATTGTTTAAAGAAGCTTTGGGTCAGTATCCATCTCCAGAGCGCAGAGTGAAGACTCTGATCAGACTGTGCGAATGCACAGGCTGATCTGAGTCTTCACTTGGCGCACATGTGTAATGGTTCGAAATGTCATGCATGCGCTCAAATTATATGAAATGACTTTTTTGTTTTCATAGAAGTATGAACCAAAAAACTTAACCACACCATTTGAATCCGCTTCATACAGTGTGATAAAGCTTTCAGGTTTCCACCTCTATTACAATAAAACTATTTTCTTCATTTCTTAACATATTAAACATCAGAAACGGTTACAAAATATTGCTTCTGAATAAAAGAGGCTAGTCAAATGTCCCGGTACAAATACCAGTTTCAGATTGGAAGGCCGGAAAATGTTTCCGTTACTGTATGCATGGTCACGAATTTGGTGTTATAAAGTATCAATTTAAAGTGTATCTTTATTGCTTCTGTGCATGTTAATTCTATACATGTCATACGAAATCTCAAGACGGTTAGAAATGTTGTCTAATGTATCACCTTTCTAACAACCCTTTGGGAAAAGAAATAAACTTAGATACTACAGCTTCGACAAGGTTTTGTTAGGTTTTATACGTTCTCTGTTGCTGATGCTGTGTCAACGCTCTTAATATTTCCCGAGTCTTTCAGATAATTTCTTTCTTTTGTATAATGCACAGTAAGTGTTACTTGATCCATCACCTCTATTAAACGACCACTCCCGTTAAGCGAATATTGTAGAAAATTACCTTTTCAAAAGTAAATGCACTTTAGAAATCGATAAAATATGCAACAAAAAGTGTATTGAACGACCATTCTCTTAAGCGGCCACTTTTGGGTCGTCCCTGTTTGACTGCTTAATACAAACTTTAATATTATTCTATTTTCGGCCACCTTCCACTCATTCTATTCTAGTAGATTTGATTTAAAAACAACAGCGTCGACACAATCTGCTATTCGAGGTAAATGAATTCGACAAAACGAACGTCATTTTTTGTTTATTTTGAAAATGGCACTATCACCAAATTTTCGTTCGTTTTTCTATTTTCAGGAAGACTATTCCAACATGACCGAGAAGATAGAAGGATCTCCCAGACTGCTTTCAGTTGAAGAAAAATGGCAGATTATCTTCAATGAGGTAAACGAACTTTCCCTTTATACAAATCAGGCATGTACATTTTTTGAGGCAGCCTCTTCGTTTAGGTCGGGGTCCCGTGTTCGACCCCCGGCCGTGGCGACTATCCTTTCTGACATCTCCCAACAATGGGTGGATAATTGTAAACCTAATTGAGTTGAAGGCTCGTAAAGGATGTAGTGGTAGAACTGAGAAAAGCTAGGTATCCACGGTTGAGTTCTCCAGCCGCTGTCTCCAGCCGCTGCGATATGGTTAAATACTGTTAAAGTAGCGTTAAACCCCATTAGTTCGTTTAGGTCCACATTAGGTATATTTATATGCCGGTGGAGGACAGCTTTTTGATGGACTCCGTATGCTTCTATCAATGTTACCCAGTTTGGAAAATCCAGTAGGGTGTTACTATGCTAGAAGAGAAGTAGTGCCAAGTTAGGTTTATCAAAACCTATGCCCCCCCCCAACTCCTGTACATTTTGAAAATTATATTATACGAGGATACTATAAATTCGTAGAACGCGTAAAGACGCCTCTTAAAGATGAAAACACCAACTCATAACCCGCTAAGCGTAGATGCGGTGAGTAAATGGCCTTAAAGATGTATATTGTTATTTTGAATTAGTCTTTTCAATCCATTACCAAACGACAATATTTTGGACTAGTTACAGACGTTAATTAAAATCGCGTTGAAATTGAAAATTAAGGACCAGATAGGGTAAAACATTGTGCAACAATCAATTTCTCCTTTCTCATAATGTTTTCTTTAATGCAATTCTCCAGGGGCGTAAAAAAGTGATCGTGTGGGAATGGGTTAAGCTTCTACTGGATCAAAGAAGGGTTAAAAGATATACAAAATACCTCACTTGTTACTTACAGGTAATAATTCTCAATGGATATTGCTAGTCTAATAGTGTCCATGCGTCTTAAATGGTAGCTTATTAACTTTGTTGAATGTCTTCGAAAAAGGATAATCTCGGAAAATTTAAAAAAAGTATTGATTTTGAAAGCTAGTTAGACCGCGATAAAGTGAATTTGGTCTAACGTGAATTTCAGTGGTATTTCAGTCAAAACCCAGTTGGTATGTGCACCAAACTATAGCTTCCTGTATTTTTTCAAACCAGTAACATGTAAAACTCCAACAATAAATTTGGGTCATTACATATGTAGCTACTAATTCAACTTAACAGGCAAATTACTTATGATAGTTCCATCGGTGAAAGATAAATGACATGACGTGTGTTACACTGGCATCTTTTTCCGAACTTGCGATTGTGCTTAGGACTCTACAACGTCCTGTATTATATGTACCTATGAAACGAAACAGTCTAGGCGATGCTTAAAAAAGAATATATATAAATTGCCAGCTTTTACGCCAAAAGGGGCATGATCACTTTTCTATGCCACCACGGACGTTCATCATCAGTATTTTCAGTGCTTTGATTACTTGTAACTGACCGGTATTGTGTTGATTGTCTTTTACTTTTAATTCAATACCAATCCCTACACTATCAAGCTTTTGGAACCCCCCCCCCCCTAAAAAAGGCTTTGGTACAAACATTGTGGAAAATGTAGAAATTGCTTGTCAGAAGTACTTTCTTCTTTAATGTTTTCTACACCAAAATGTTTTATTTTTTAATTTTCATCAACTGAAAATTATCGTCTGCTATTTCTATGAAATGTTGTCTGGTAATTGGTTAAATCAATGTTGATCCTCATACCACTCTTTAGTAAATCTATCTAAAACTTCAACTCATTACCACACAATCCTTTGTTTTATCGCGCCAAAAATGAAGATATGGAAAACATTGCGAGAAAAGAGGAAATTGCTTATTACAAGCAATTTCTTCTTTTCCCACAATATATTTTTTCCTCGTATAGCCCTATTTAAACTAAGACTAACTTTGTTTTTCGTCTGCAATTCCTTTCAATCTGGACCAGTCTAATCTTTTTCGATTGGGAAAGTGTTAAATGACAAACATGTCATTTTCAACAAGCCTCAGTTATAAGAGAGTCTTGGTATTTTCAGATACTTCAGCATAGAGATCAGACTTGTATTGGATTTTACATGTTTCACATGACCTTAATCAAAGTACTGAAAGTACTGTAAGCTCGCAAAATTTGTTAAGTCTTAGGCTGGTTCAAAATGAAAGAAGTTGCAGATGACAATTTCAAGTTGGAGGAATTTGGAAAACATTGTGGACAATGAAGAAATTGCTTGTTACAAAAAGTTTCTTCATTGTCCACCATGTTTTCTAAGGCTTTTTTTCTTGAGATGCGTAAAAAGCGGGATTAGGTGGGAACGGGTTTAAGAGCATACTTTTGAAGGAGTTCTCTACCATTTGAATAAAGTTAATTCATGTGACCATTCAAAGCAGTGTGCTTAGTTAAGACTGAACAGACTCATTTTGATACAATATGCTCAAGTGAGCTAAAAATACCTAGGAGATGAACTTGCAGTCAGAGTTTGCAATATTCCTGAAAACCATTAAAAACTATTTTTATGGCGTAGGCAATCATTGAATTTAGTGGTTAAGCCTCTAGTGGCGGTTTGCACTCGTTGAACTCTGAGAAGACCTCAAAGTTTTGTTTGTGAACTTAAGCTATCAAAGCTGAGGCTTTGCTATTTATAGACAACTTTGTTATATGTGTCCACAGCTTTTAAATGATAGGCCGCGGCGAATATACTTTGCGGCATTTGTCTCTCAATTGGAGGATAATTGAAAACCTATGTGGGATGAGCAGCTGCAGGCTGGAAAAGGAAGTAGTGGTAGGTTGGTGTGAGAAATACCAGGAATCTATTGTAAGGTGACCCAGCAGCCGCGATTTGATTTGAATACTCTTAAAAGTGACATTTTAAACCCCATTCAAACAAAGAAACTTAAAAGATAGGCCCCATGTCTAAAAAGGAACAGGTAAAAGCTGTCGATCTTCTGTGGTAGTTTAATTCAGTAATGATATCCTATTGAGCCGCAGAAGGCTTATCAGTCAATTTTGACGCCCTAAAACTGTCACTATTACATTCCTAGATGACAAGTAATTAGGATCGCTTTACTTATCATAATTGTTATAAAATTACACGCTCCATTTAGAAAATATCATATCCACGCTAAAAGGAGATTTTAGTCTAAAATGTTGTTTTGATGTCTATGATGATTTATGACACGCCCCCATTCCTTTAATCCTAAACTTTGCGTAATATGTTTTTCGTGGTTTACTTTTCTGTGAATCTGGATACTTTTGAACTTCGCATACTTGTTTTTGTTAAATTGTATAAGATATTCACTAGAGTTTAAGAAATCGAATACTTTGTCATCTACCTTTATCTTCTGAATCCAAACCAAACTGTTGCGATACTATGAATTTTTTCTCGTGTCTGACGCAATTATGATAATTTAAAATAAATAAGCGAACATGAACAGACTGCACCGTACATCGTGAAGAAAGGGCACACTACATTTCGGTACATTGATTCTTGAAATACCATTCTGTCTGACCCACGATGGAACTCATCTGTGTTTTCAAATACAAACGGAGTCTTTGCGAGGCATACTTATACAAGGAATTTTAAGATAGAACAGCCTGGGCATCTACGTAGAGCATTACAATATTTTTGAAACTTTGAACCAACAGCAGGCTAAAGGACGCATAGTGAAGACTCCTGATAAGCCTGTACGAATGCACAGGCTTATATGAGTCTTTTCTTTGCGCCATTGGTGATATTGTCGACAGCGACAAAAGCAGGCCCAGGATAATCACGGATTCCTAGCCCACACCCACTAACTCCTAAAAAAGAAAATCGACTTATTTCTTTTTTAAAAATGCCAGTAACATATATCTGAAAAGAAAAATGGTTCATTGGCGACCATAAAAGCTGTAGTTACGGCGTTTAAGTGGCCAATCCAACAAAAATACCTATCCTAAATGTTGGATTTCAAAGTTCACTTCCGGAATAAATTATTGTTTTGCTTGGTAAAACACCTTTTTGATTGACAGCCGTGACCGTCAGTTGTCTTAATTTATTTGTATGATTCCATCCACGCGATAGGGTGAATCTATGTTTTATTTTGATTATTTCAGAAAACCCGAGCCCCAATCTATGCTGTAAGCCAGTATATCCAGTACCTTAACCAGTTTGTAGATGGCAAAACAGTGACGCCAGTACACAAAAATGACGTCACAAAGAAAGACGGCATCAGTCACGTGACCTACTTACTACGAAAACTCAAGCTTGATTTGAAGATGTCTTACGATAGGTAATTATCTTTAAAATTTGTTAAAATGTCAAAGCTAGTTTGAAAAATGTATATATAGGATAATAAACGGATTGTGTTTATCAATAAAAAAAATATTCCACCAATCAAATTATTAGACAAAACTTCACCGATATTTATATGAAGCATTTTTGTTTGTTTGGCGAAAGAAACGTCGTAAGTTCAGATTTTCAAGCTGTAGTAACGAGGTTTAGGTCACCAACCAACCATTTTATTTTCCTTTAGATACATATTACTGGTAACAGATTTAGCAAAATTACACTGTTTAATATCGAAGTGGAACATCCTGTAGAAGTTAACGGGCGTTGACAGCGGCGCCAGTAGGAGGAGCCAGCGACCAGCCAGTTGTTTTTTATGTTTCATAGTAAGATCTTTGATCCTTGATCCTGCGAAATGAAGGAAAGCAGGGCTAAATCTATAATATATTAAAATAAAATAAAATAGAATAAAAAAAAACCAATGGATTTATCTATTTTATAATTTCGCTGGTTTGTCGGTGAAAAGATCCACCTAGCAATGATCCAACTTAGATAAATAAGGAAACGACTTTTATTTATCTATCTTTTTTTTGTAGCGAAGAGAAGGGTGCTATTACGAATAATTTCTACCTCTATGAAACTGCTTTCCAAAAATAACGCTACTTTGTCCTTGTGTGGCTTTGAATTAAAAATAAACGTTATTTTTTTTTTTAATTTACCCAAAACCTGACGACAAAATTTAAGACTAGTCTAAATTCAAAATAATTGATATACATATATTTTTTTTTTAAATATTTGTCTTTTCGGGTAGACAACGTTGCGGATAATAAAGAAATATCTCATTTTCCACAACGTTTTCCAATGCCTTTTTTGCCTGGAAGCGTCCAAAGGCGGGTTGTATTTCAAATAGCTTAAACCTATGTTGTTGATACTCATTGGCTGTTCTCGATGACACGATTAAAATGAGTAGAAACAAAAACAACAACAGTAGTAATTAAACTCAGAATTACTGTCTGTTGTAGCTTTCTAGAAGAATTTCTGAAGGAAGAAAACAAAGGACTAGAGTTATTGGTAAAGCTACTTAAATCTCTTCAGAATACAGGATCCCAACAATCCGGGTCGACGAATATGTCTCAGCTTAAAAACTACAAGAAAACTTTGGTAAGAAAAATAAATCCAGGGTTTATAAAACAAAAAAAACACTTTTAATATAGTAGAAACAATTTGAAAAAAATGTATGACAACTATCTTCCGTCTAGGTTATACGGGAACAATCGGGAACGTAAACGGAATTAGCACAATGAGCATCTCTAACCGAAATATACTCTTTCGAGCCTGTTTGAACATATTCTAACAAATTTCAGCTGATGTGGACTCAAGGAAGTTTCCCACAAAGATGTAAAAATAAAGAAACAGCTTGTTACAATCATTTTTTTCATCACCCACTATATTTCCTACCTAGACAAAGACCATTGGAATTTCATCAATACGTTTGCAACTTCTTCCAATTAGGACTGTCTAAATTTCGTCGTGTGGTGATGAGTTTACTTTTTTTGAAGTTATCAAACTATATCAACTATGGCCATTAATGCCAATCTAAGCGAGAAAAGTCAGCAATGTCTATGTATTGGATAAATTGGTCGTTAACTTCACAAACACCTTAAGATTGACAAATATTTGTTTAATATATAATAAGTTAAGTAAACTATTAGTTTCAATACATTGTTATAGCACGTGTTTAAGCGACCGAAAAACATATATCCGGTGTGTTAAAACAAGCCCATAGAATGAAGACAGAAAAGTCAAAACAGAAAACAATATTCTGATTCTTCACAAGTCAAATGATGGAAATTGTTTGTTGATTTAACGACAGGTGAACACAATTTTAAGTTGTTTACTGGTTCTGAATGAAAACTTATTTTGAATCTCATACATATGCTTATATGTTTATATTCTTTACCCATTCCCACACAGCGACGCTTTTGAACGAGCATCAAGAAAAATAATTGGAAAATCATTGTGTAAAATGAAGAAATTGCTTGAAACAAGCAATTTCTTCATTTTTCACAATGTTTTCTACCTAGAAATTCGTAAAATTTGAATAGTCGTCTGCAACTTCTTTCTATTTGGACCAGTCTCAAATTTTGCCGTCTTGAAATGGGACCGCCGCCATAGCGCATCAGACTCCTAATCTTCAATTACGGGATGTCATGGGTTCAATCCCCGGCGGCGGCACATATCCTTTTTGACATTTTTTCTCTCACCAATGGGTGGATAATCAAGAACCTAAGTTAGATAGATTGTAATGGTAGTACTGGTGTGAGAAATACTAGAAAACCATTGTTGGGTGCTCCAGCCGCCGGGATATGACTGAAATACTGTTAAAAGTGGCGATAAACCCCATTCAACCAATCAAAAACTTGACATGGGTTAAATCAATTGAAGAGTATATAAATGACCGGTCGCGATTGTCAATCAAAGAATAAATAGAACAATCAAATCCACCATTGGCTTACATTCATGTGAAGATTTTTTGTTGGTTTGGTGAAATAGATGTCGTAACTAAATCTCATTCAAGATGCAGTTACGACTTTTAGGACACTAACCAACCATTTTAATTTGTTACATTTTTCTGGTTATAATTTTGCAAAGTAACACCGTTTATTTAAGTGGACTTCATGTCGGAGTCAGTGGGCGTGGCCAGCGATCCGTCAATTATCGGATCGCGCGGATCGCAATATCGCTCAACAACTCGATCCATCAATTAAAACATTAACCCTTTCCCGTTCAATCCCTGGTTTTTACGTCCCTGTGTTTACATTTTTGACAAAAACATTGTGGAAAAAGAAGAAATTGCTTGTAACAAGCAATTTCTTCATTTTCCACAATATTTTCTACCCTATTGTATGGTTATTTTCCAAATAAAATCGAGTTTATATCGTCTGCAAAACCTTTGAATTTGGGCAGGTCTAAAATTTTGCTAAACAGGAAATGTTAATGTAGCCCGGAAGTGGTTTTTGACCTGCAGCACTTATGTCAATCAATTTTGGTCGCTTACTTGGTCACCTAGCACGATACAATCATTTTTTAATGATCCTCACCATAAGTTATTGCAGATTAACGTCGTGTGATATCTAAGTCGCACTGCTGTGACGAAAGTCAATGGGCTCGGGCAGCGACAAGTCAATTCTTGATAAACAAGACCCGATTTTAAAACCGCAACAAACCAAAGCCCAGTTATTTATTTACTGAATAACACTTCATTGTTGTTGTTTGTTGGCTTGATGCTATAGTTTGTATATCATTTCTGTATTCATTACCCAACCTAAAAACAATCGTCTTTGATTTACATACATGTTATTGGATCCAAGTTAACTATAGCTTAAACATTTAAATGTTGCTTTCAGACGGATGAACATGACTGCTTGCTTTGCATCAAGTTTTCACTCAGGATGAAGGTAGGGGATTTTCTTTTCTTTTTTACGAATTAGTAGATAGAATTCGTAATATAAATAACACAACTACCGAGTAAAATAAATAAAAGTCTAACGATTGAGCATTATTAGAGGAACTTGATATCTTACTGTATTCAAGCCAAATTTGCTTATGTGGCGCTTACCTTGACTTTGCACTTTTGCGAAAGAGCCCGTTACATAGTCGCCTATAAATCTTTTCTTATTTCATACAAACTGTATTAACTATCTAAATTATAGAAAAAAAAAAAAAAAAAAAAAAACGCAGTGAATATCGTCGTTGTCGTTCTAAAACCTCGTAACTACAGCGTAAACCAAGCTGTAGCTATGAGGTTTTAGAACGACAACGATAATTTGGGGTGGATATTTTCTTCAACGTACTTTTTCATGACAATTTAAAGTTAGATCAATGTGAAATTTAAAAAAAAATAAATGATATTTTCAGAGTGCTCTATTGAAGCTGTTAGAGATTCCATATGGGTTAGAGACGGTGTCCATGGGTCTGTTGAGCACCTTTACCAAATCTAGGGGAACCGCAATAGAGGTATGTTCTTAGTTTCAAAGGGTTTGCTGAATTCTAAGCCACATGTTTCTAAAGCTGCATGTCTTAGATATGAAATTGAAGTAAACGGCAAAAAACGTACGTAAATTCCAGTTCGAAGTAAAAGAAATCCTTATCAAACTATTAAGGATGATTTATAGGCTTTCTCTATAATGTATCCATTTTTATCAAAACAAAGAAAAATACTCCTACCAACAATTAAATGCATACAGGCTGTTAATGAATGGTTAACAAATATACATTTGTACTTTTATCTAACGAGACATTGAAAAGTGATGAAAACTTTCCCATTTTTGTCACCTTTAGAATGATGAGTAGAAAAGTTATATCATAACATTTAAATGCTGTTTTTGTTTACTCTTTAGACTGCAAAAGCAAAATAATCCACCGATAAATGAACCTTTACAAGAAAGCCACCTGTGTAAAATCGCCTCTATGAGTACGACTCTCGGTGGTTGTTTTATACAGTTTTATCGGTGTAAACGCAAGTAATGTTGTTGATAGCCTTATAATTTAATTTTAGTTTCTTCTATCAAGATCCAAACGTTATGATTCGCTCACTTTCTCTGTCGATACTTCCACGAAAAAAGATGATTGATTACGCAACTATCTTGTAGGGTTCAGCAAAAAGTAAATCCATAAAGTTTTACTCAAAACTAGTAAAATATTTACTCTGTTTTGCGTGATTTCATTAAATTAAAAGAAACGAAGAGAATATTTTTGTTTTCATTGAGGTATGAACCTACAAACTTAATCACACTTTCGTATGAATCCGCTTCTCGTAATCATACATTTTGATTAACATAAAACATAATCTTCATTTCTCAAACCAAATAAGTTTGTATGTGTCATTTTCAGATCCTGACAGTGTCTCTATCGGAACCAGAAGGGTTCTCAAGAACATTGGAATGTTTCACCTTTCTCAAGCTCAAGATTGGAGAACCAGTCCGATTCAAATCGCTAATGAATATGATGAATGTAGACAGTCAGCAAAATGCTATATTCAAGGTTAATTGTAAATTTCTACTCAGGGCGTTCTATCAAAATACAAGGCAAAAAAAAAACAAAAGAAAAAAAGGTCTTTTGACAAACATTACAAAATACTTAAAGAATGTAACCACGTAATCTATTTTAAGAAACGGAGAAATTATATATATCCACTTCTATTTTTTTAATATATATATTTATTTGTATTTTGAACTAAAGCTTAATTACACTGTATGTAACCTAAAAAACAATGTCCTTTCTTTATGATTGAATACTGTATATATAGAAATGTCACAAAGGAATTTGAATAGCCCGGTTATATCAGTCGGCAATGCGCTTTGTTCTTAATCTTTGAAGTTTGAACCCCAGTTCGGCCCGTTGGCCATAATTTGACTTTAGCCATTGCGACATGCGTCATTTGTCTCTCAACAATTGGCGAATGGTATATATCGCAAAAAAGTGGGGTGCGCAAATGATAGCTTTGATCAAATGTTGTTGTACTTAATGTAATGAACGCCAGGCAACCATGGTTAAGTTTCCGGCTGTCCCGAAATTACTGAAATATTATTGAAAAGGGCGTTTAATCCAATACAAAAATAAAAGCAATGCCTTTACTATTTGGACAATTATTTTAGAGAAATAACCTTGTACGCAAGCCTTCAGAACAGTTCCGTTCCCAATTTTCTTTTCATAGAGATACGAATAAAAAACAATCAAAGTAAAAGAATACCTTTAATATGAACCAGAAATATCTCCTATTGTATTAATACTAAACTTGATAACGTTGCTTGGTTTTGAGAAAGTTTGAAGGTCTTTCTTAAATGATCAGTAATAGAAACACTTTTCGGTTCAAAGTACTTAGAAGTAGTATCTGTTTATAAACTGTGGTTTTTCAACAATCGGTGGCCTAGTGCAAAAACATCATAAGTGTCTATACAAAGTATACACACTTATGAAGTTTTTACACTAGTCGAACGTTTGTTTAGACACTTATGATGCTTTTGCACTAGGCGAACGAAATGCTACTCACCTTTGTCGACGTTTACTTCGAAACAATCCGTTTATATATCATAGGTTGCGTGTATGAAGTTCTTCAACTCGTTACTCGACTGTTCACCAAACTATAACCATCGTGTGTTCCTGCAGCATGAAACAGAGTCAGCCGGATTGGATATACAAGAGATGAATGAGGTAAAAAAGCAAGCGTGTTTAAAGCAATAACAATAAAACGAATAAAATTATGTTGACAAAGCTTTGCCTTTTAGCTCAAGACTAAACAAACCATCCTATTGACACAGTTCAATAATTTGACTACAACAATAATTGTTTGATAGGATGCAAATACCGATAGCCACACATTAACATTAGTCTGAACTTCTCTCAATTAGGCCTGGTCTATGACTTTCATGTAGGATAACGGGTTGAATGATTATTTCCTTTCTTCTCATATTCCATTTCGAGTTTGTGTTAAGAAAATTACTGTTGTTTAGCCATATCTAAAAGACTTGATTGCAAAATCTATTTTTTGTCGATATGTCGATTGACTGCCTCGATTGTCGATAGGTAATTGCACTTGACTTGGGATATGGATGCCACAGGCTCGATCCTCATCGTCACCGGGCTGTGTTAATGGGCAAGACACTAAAAAGCTAGATCCAGTCTACCCAGATGTACGTGTTGGTAACATTGGGTTTTAGGCGCAGATTCTTACTCTGGGTTCGTGAAAATCTAATTAAAGTTTATGAGAGCGACAAAGCTTTAGCCGTAATCGAATTAAAATAAATTGGTATAACCCATGCCGACTCATGTCCGCTCTTTACGCCCCTCAAGAGAAAAACAGCTTTTGAAAACATTGTGGATAGTTTAGAAATTGCGTGTAACAAGCAATTTCTTTATTATCAACAATGTTTTCTGTCCCAAGATCAAAGCGAAAGAGGTTTTAAGTTTAACCCACTTGAAATGATCGTCTGCAATTTCTTTCAGTAAACACAAGTCTAAGCTTTTCTGGTTTGGTAATTAGATAATTGACCGATTGCTGGCCCCGCCCACTCATTCCGTTTTTCACGCCTACTGACTCTGACAGGAAGTCCCACTTCGATGTAATACGGTGTAATTTTGCAAAATTTACGGCCAGTAGCACGCAGCTGAAAAGTAGAATAGTTTGTTGTCGACATAAACGTCGTAACTACAGCTTGAATAAGCTGTAGTTACGACATTTAGGTCGCCAAAACTAACAAAATGCTTCACATAAATGGCGGCCATTGTAGGAGTAGAAGCTCAATTTCGGAGTGAATGATCGATTTGATTGTCAACAATTTCCTTGCTTGATAGCCGCGATTTGTCAATTAAACAATTCTAAATGACGGGGGTTGTTTTTCTTTACAGAAGGTTTCAGGAATGACAGGTCTAGAGTACGATGACCTGCGTTATGAACTCGATTTGTGGAAAAGAAAGTACATCAATGTGGATGATATTCTAACCAACAATGTTTCGCCCACTGAACATCAGCAGCATTTGGTAAGTGAGACCAGGTTTTATAGAACTATTGGTCCATTGTCAAACGACAATTTTTAAACTTGTACAGATTCAAACAACCTACGGACGGCATTGCTCGTGCAGCCAAACCTGTTTGAATAGCCACCTCTCTCAGAGATCAACTTGCTAAGGAGAATCACTTTTATCTTTTACCAGACGACAAAATTCAGACTCAAAGCTCATAGAAGATACTGAGGACTAGTTTACGTTGGTTGAAAGCCTTGTATTTTTGGTGTTTCTTTGTATAATTACTTGTGAATAATAAATAAATTTCTTGTGATAAGCAATGTCTACATTCTCCGTAATGCTTTACAAGGTCTATTTAACTTGAGGGTTGTACAAAAGTGGGTTGTGTGTTAAGAGCGTTACTTATCTGACCTAACCAACAGCCAGTACTAGCCGGTCAGAAAATGGATGGAAAACTGTCGTAAGAGCTTATGCAATAGACAGTTGTACGGTACTGAGAAATTGACTTTGGTAAAGATACTGGCACAATCATTTTTAATCTTTCAGAATCAAGTCTAGCATGTTACGACATTCATCAGCAACAGCCATATATCAAAAGGCTGATTTTGTAGAGAGAGTAAAACTTACCCATCGTAACCCTTGTCATACTGAACCCAGAATATTCCTTCTTTGTAGAAGGGAAAGGCAGAGATCAGCCTACACACATGTGCAGTCTGACCTTAGTCTACACCACCTGATTGTCCCTTTTCAAGACAGAGATGTAGGATTAAAGCATTTCTTTTGAGGATTTATAGTTATGAATTACTTCTCACCTTGATAATTTAATAATTTATACTTATTTATTTTAGTTTGATTGCGACAAAAGCTTCAAGCTTATAGAGTCGCTCTCGAATACACAAACCAGATATTTTCACGTCCCTGAAAGAGTGGCAGTGTCTTAACCCCACTGCTACCCACTTCTATAACTGGGTAGACTGGGGCTGGCTATTATTTAGTGTCTTGCCCATTAACACACCTCGGTGGCGGTGGGGCTCGAACCCATGACCTTTCAGATCACCATTGAAGCACATATACTACTCAGACATCGCTGCAGTCTCCTTGATAAGACAGCCACAATCATAAAAGAGCCACTTTGGGCTAGAGTTTTAGTTATTTTACCTTAAAATGCATTCTGGGCTTGAGAAAGAAGAGATTACTTGGTACTTGTACACGTGTAATATTTATGGGCGTCAAAAGCAAGGGTTATAAGGTAATGGTGAAAACGATCTTGTGAATACGCCTATAAGCAATTTACATTAGGGAAACAAACGTAACATTTCTGAGGAACAGCGCCCTGAGAATTGTGTGTACTCTTTTTGTTTACAGATAGACGAGCTGAAATTACAGATTCAGGTAGTACTTTTCTCCATAGTAATAAAGGGAAAGAAAGACAAACCATTGTTCTGAAAAAATGATGTTTTAGTTATTTTCTCTATATATTTCCATTAGAGATGAACATTCAATCATTTAATATCCTCTCCATAGCATTAAAGAGTACGATCAAATATACTGAACACAAATAACACCTTAAAAGCGTCAGCGTAAGGTTAGAGAACACCAAAACGGCATATCTTTTCCCTGTCTTTGAAGGGAAGTTAAGGTTTGGGATAAATGTGTTTTTGACAATGACTGCGATAAGCATTCAAGAAAAAACATCTGATTTAGAAGACATGTCTATTTTATACCAAGTACCTTATTCCACCATTTCAACTCAATTTTTACTTAACTGAGAAGATTGATTACCACACATTATTGCTGTCATGTATCATATAATATCATTTCTTCAGGTTTTGTCCAAAGAGAAATCCTACCTCGAACGTCAGTTAACTTCAGTAAGTACATTTTTGTTACCTTCAAGTCAATTCTAGACAAGATCTAGTAAAATTTTTGATGTTATTACCGACGTGTCAAAATATGTTGACAATGAATTGTGCAATCAGTGTTTAAATAAGATTGACCTTGAATATTCAGTGATTATGCGAATCTTTATAGTTTTCTCTGTGGTTCATCGGTACATTTGGATATGGAATATGTAAGATAACACCTCTTTAACTTATTCCCATCCAATGACGCTTTTTGACGCCCTTCAAGATAATCAAGTGAGAAAAATTGTGTAAATGAGCAATTTCTTCATTTTATGCAATGTTTTCAAACAAGGAAAAATCCAAAAACTCCACTAGAAATTGTCGTCTGCAACTCTGTTTTGCAGTTCAGACCAGTCGAAAGGTTTTGCCGTCTGACAATGGGTTATAGAATATTTTCATTCTCTCCCCTCCTATTTTGTTTTGTTTTATTTTGTTTCCTTTTTCAAGTCATGAAATACATTTTACAATCAATATTTACATACGAAAGACCGGTGGTTACATCATGTATTCACAGTTCACACTTCAAACTTCATACATATTAAGTCTGAAATGGGAAGTGTGAAATATGAATTATGAGACCCGTGGTGACTTCTTACATTCACAGTACATAATCAAACCAAATTAAATATGAAGTTTGAAATGTGAAGTTGGAAGTTTGAAGTGTGAAGTTGGAAGTATGAAGTATGAAGTGTGAAGTTTGAAGTATGAAGTTTGAAGTTTGAACTTTGAAGTGTGAAGTTGGAAGTATGAAGTGTGAAGTTGGAAGTGTGAATTGTGAAGTTTGAAATTGGAAGTTGGAAGTTATAAGTGTGAAGTGTGAAGTTTGAAATTGGATGTATGAAGTATGATGTGTGAAGTTGGATGTTTAAAGTGTGAAGTTCGAAGTTTGAAGTGTGAAGTTGGAAGTTAGAAGTGTGAAGTTGAAAGTTTGAAGTTGGAAGTAAGAAGTTTGAAGTGTACTTCAAGACTTCCAACGTCATACTTCAAACTTCTTACTTCACACTTCAAACTTCACACTTCAAACTTCATACTTCCAACTTCACACTTCATACTTCCAACTTCCCACTTCAAACTTCCGACTTCAAACTTCCAACTTCATAATTCCAACTACCAACTTCATACTTCGAACTTCACACTTCAAACTTCCGACTTCATACTTCCAACTTCACACTTCATACTTCTAACTTCAAACTTCCGACTTCATATTTCACACTTCAAACATCCGACTTCACTCTTCCAACTTCATACTTCAAACTCCCCACTTCAAATTTCAGACTTTAGACTTCCAACTTCACACTTCACACTTCAAACTTCCAACTTCCAACTACACACTTCATACTTCCGACTTCAAACTTCATACTTCCATCTTCACACTTCCAACTTCCAACTTCACACTTCCAACTTCCTACTTCACATTTCACACTTCATACTTCCAACTTTACACTTCAAACTTCCGACTTCATACTTCCAACTTCTCACTTCAAACTTCCGACTTCATGCTTCCAACTACCAACTTCATACTTCGAACTTCACACTTCAAACTTCCGACTTCATACTTCCAACTTCACACTTCATTCTTCTAACTTCAAACTTCCGACTTCATATTTCACACTTCAAACATCCGACTTCACTCTTCCAACTTCATACTTCCAACTCCCCACTTCAAATTTCAGACTTTAGACTTCCAACTTCACACTTCACACTTCAAACTTCCAACTTCCAACTACACACTTCATACTTCCGACTTCACACTTCATACTTCCATCTTCACACTTCCAACTTCCAACTTCACACTTCCAACTTCCTACTTCACATTTCACACTTCATACTTCCAACTTCACACTTCAAACTTCCGACTTCATACTTCCAACTTCCAACTTCTCACTTCAAACTTCCGACTTCATACTTCCAACTTCCAACTTCTCACTTCAAACTTCCGACTTCATACTACCAACTTCTCACTTCCAACTTCCGACTTCACATTTCAGAGTTACTATGTATGAAGTGTGAACTATGAATTCTTGATGTCAGCACCGTTCTTTCGTATTTACAAGTATAGGTAATTACATGTAGGTGTTCTCCTTTTAAGCCCAAAGTTAGCACGAAAGGAATTAATTTTTCCATTTCAAGCACTAGTAAAGTTCCTTTAGTATACGACCAAAATATCGTAAATACAGCATCCATAAAGCCGTATTTTCGATATTTAGGTCGCCATCAGCATTTTTTTCTTATTAGGTCGGAGCAGAGTTGAAAAGCAAATACGAAGAAATTCAGAAGCGAAATGTTCCAACCCGAGAGATGGCAGTGCAATGTAGGATCAATCAATGTGAAACAAATAGTAAGTTTCTTTTGCATTCGTTTGAGCACGGCTGTCATTTCAGGAAACAGTCGACCAATCGAATCGTTCATTTAGGTCGGAAGTTATCTTTGAACTCCAACATTGGCTGACATTTGTGTGAAGCATTTTTGATGGTTTGGTGACGAAATAGTTGCAACTAAAGCTTATTCAAGCTGTAGCTACGACGTTAAGATCGCAAGCTAACAAATTTACTTTTCTTTTACATGTCAATGGCCATAAATGTTGCAAGAAAACGTCGTTTAATATCGCCGTGGAATTTCATGTTGGAGTCAGAGGGCGTGGCAAGCGGAGTCAGTGGGCTGGACCAGCGATTCGTCAATTATCATATTCAAGATTCAAATATTGAATGAATGAACGATAAATAGATGTGAATAAACACCAGAAAGTTCTATTTTTAACCGTAGAACAGTAAGTAATGATGTATTTGAAGCCATTTGAAGCCATTTGTCTGTTTCAATTTCATCTTCTCTACTACACAGGTATTGGTTGTCAGTGTTCAGATTTTGACGATTTCGGCAACCCTTTGAAGACGGCGGCTTTATACTTTGGATGGCAGGTGAGTTACTTGACTTACACAGAACAGAATTTGTAGTTAAAGGCAATGTTAACTCATTTAAACATATAGGGAATATTACAGCAGTGTGTTTTTCTATTTGTTGTTATCGTGTTCGAGAATCGTGTGTAGGTATTTTTTTTTATTAGACCGAAGGTCGAATCCAATGAAAAATACCTACACACGTTTCGAGAACACCATAACAACAACTAGAAAAAACACACTGTTGTAATAATATTCCTTTTATTATATACCTTTAGGACATGACATTTAGAAAATTCTTATAAATGATTCAGAAATAACCAACTTTCCGAAAAACAAAACAAAACAACAACAACAACAAAATAAACGAACGTCAATACACAAAAAAGCAGATACTCGACGAATACGGTTTTTTGGTACACGCCGAATATTGATTTTTTTGTATTAGATAGCCAGATTTTAATCAATATCATTTATAGGTCTTTAATAAAACAAAATATTAGAGTGGTCCAAATTGAAAGAAGTTGTAGACGATGATTTCAAGTCGGTAAGTTTTAAATTCTTTGTCTTTTTAGGGTAAATCATGTTGTGGGTAATGAAGAAATTGCTTGTTACAAACGATGTTTTCCATACTTTTTTTCTTGAAGGGCGTACAGAAGTAGGATTGTGTGTTATTTGGGTAAAAATAATTAGATTTTAAATGTGATCGAATCGTTAAATTTATCGCTTGACCTTGGTATCTTGTAACTATGTAGACCATTTACTATAATAATACGTGAACTTTGGTGCCATTTTTTTCTAGACTAGCAATTCTGCCCTTTTTCTGATAGAGGTTCGTAGAGGGGCATTACTTAAGATTAAATATTAAAGACAGTGGCAACTTTATTTCAATGCAGCTGAAGGTAGCGACCTTTTTTATTCCAAGCCTCTCATTTTCATCTCACATTATCATTAGAATTTAAACAGGATATAGAACGAGAGTGACTCGGCCGGCGAGACAACGTGTCACCACAGTTTGCTGTTCAATCGGGATATGAGAAATGACTCGTTATCGACTCATCAGCCATTTCATCCGGTCGATCAAACTTGGCGGCATTCGTGTCGTAAAAGACGAATAGAGAAACATTTTTTTCTAATTCATTCCTCAAAAATTATTCACATTTTTTTTTTATTTCTTTTAGATAGCTGGTCGATGTGCCATAAATCACTATTTATTAATCAAGTTCAGTTCAGTACGTTTGTAAAGGCAGAATTTCAAGAAAGTCAAATAGGGTTGTCTAAGAGAGAAAAATGACTGCCCTGTTTTTACACACTTAGTCCAATAGTAACATATAAAGATGCCATACTTATTTTTTCAGGAGTCTGCAGAGAAAGATGTAATGACGTATTATGACTATAGAATAAACATAGAAGGTCAAGGTAATGATGAGGAATCGGAGACGGATCACGTGATCAAGGTTGAAGACTGGTTACGGACACATTGTGATTCTCCTGAACGGAAAGTTATTTCAAACAGTTCAACAGGGTACGATTACCAGTCAAAACAATATTTCAGACGTCAGTATTCCATTCGTCATAAACAAAAGAAAGCAAAATTTTCAGGCAATTGGAAACTGGCACCACGACCAATAAATTATTACCCTTCTCGGTTCGAAAACCAACAGTGTCATACGACTAACTGTGATAGGTGTCGTGTTGAGATTGGCGAGGAAAATTTAAAATTGAACAGTGATGCTATGATTCCAGATATAACACATACCAAGGATCCAGGTTCAAGTCAGGTACATATAAAATTACAACTGGAATCTCAAAGTTCGGACAGTGCAATCGGTGGTTCAGGTGAAAGGCTATGGAGTGGTAAACACCAGGAGGTCAGTAGAGAGAAATCCGAGGAGGAAAGGCTGCAGGACTTAGTAACACCGGACGATTCGGCTAGCGCGTGTCCAGAAGTTGAACCATTTCCGGATTATTCATCTATCGCTACTAGACTTGACAAAAGCTACGATGCTGAGTTATCGGAGGTTCTACGCGAGTTCGAAGGACATTTAAGTCGTTATGATACACCTCAGGAAGTTTAGTGATTTTTCAACAAAGAACGCACAATGCATTTAATTTTTTTTTAACTAGAATTTTTCAGGTCTATTATAATTACGAATAAACAATCATGGGTATGTCTGTCTTGTTTATTGTGTTGTCCACGAATTGACAGAGAGCGGCTGTTAATCAAAGTTTGAACTGACCAGTCAATTCTTTCAATTAACTCTAAACTCCGATATTTATTCTAAGACTATCTGTTGGTTTGGTGACTGAAACGTCGTAAATAAAGCTTATCGAAATTTAAGTTGCTACGTTATGGTCGCCAGCCAACGATCTGCCGCTTGTGTCCCGACCAAAACATTTAAAACAATGAAATGATGTTGTTTTATGTTTTATTGTGTCATTTGTTTAAACCAATGAGGAATATTGAATGGGTGGGTTAAACCGAATTTAATAAACTCGTAATCTATAAACAGATAAAACGAGCCTGGGCTCCAAGGCTCTTTTTTTATCTGTATTAGATTACCAGTTTAATAAAATCGATATTTAAGGAACACGAATTTCTATGCATAGTACAACCTTAATTCTTGCGATCAGTCGATACAATTCTTGAAACTCGAGGAGTTCTTAGTATCATTCGGTGATACATATATCGCCCTGGTCATGAATAAAGTCATTATAAGCATTAAGTGACGTCGTTTTTATTGTATCGATACGATGAAAATGACGTCATTTAAAGCATGTTTAAAGGCTAATTATAACACTTTTGTAAAACTATTTCGATCTCGCGGAGTAGGTCATGTGTGTGTGGAGGAATTATATGCAAAGCCATCGGATTTTACTTGTTGAATATAACTCCTCCCAATCAAGCCTTATTCAAGCATACGTAATGCAAAAAGGCTATAATTTAATAAAGTACATACAACAATTCTGTTTTAGTGTCTCGAATTTAGTCAGAATGCGCGACGTGCGCTGTCGGATCAGGGTAGTTACTTTTTCCACTACCAACGCCATCCTTTACGAATCACGTTTTTTTCCTGCATTAGAAACAACAGAAACAAACACAAGACTAAGGCTTCGATCAAATGGAATGACTTAGTTTATATAATTAATTTTAATTCGATTGCAACGAAAGGTCCAAACATATGGAGTCGCTCCCTAACACTCACAATCCAGATGTTTGTTCGTCCCAGAAAAAGAGGCAGTGGCATAAAACCAATGCTAATTTACATCTGGGTGGAATGAGGCTGGTTATCAAGTGTCTTGGCCATTAACATACCCCGGTGACGTAGGGGCTCAAACCTGCGACCATCAGATCACGAGTTAAAGACCTAAACCACACGGCCATCGAGACAGTCTCGAAAAGAATGGTTTATGGACAAACTTACATTTCAGAGACACCTCGTATTATACGCTATGTTGAAATATGACACAATGTCCAACCCTTTACCAGACGGCCCAATTTTAGACTGCTCTAAATTGAAAGGAGTTGCATACAATAATTTAAAGGTTATAAAATTTCAGATATTTCTTTTTGGGATAGAAAACATTGTTGATAAGGAAGAACTGCTTGTAACAAGCAATTTCTTTATTTTTAACAGTATTTTCTAAGACCTTATTTCTTGGGAGAGTCTAAAAGCGTCTCTTTGTTAGAATGAGTTGACTTTCCAAGACAAGCATTCGGTCATATATTCAGTTTATTTATAATAAGTGATATCTAAGATTTGACCGTGTGGTTTAAGGCTGGAAGAATTATTTCTTGAAGAGTCCATAAAGAACGCATTCAGTGGTCTCAGATGATCGTATGCATCTTTTCTAGACCGCATCTCACAACCGACAACAACAATTTTAAAAAAATATCACGAATGGACCAAATTAATTATTATCCCCTTCCCGTACAATCCCTGCTTTTTTATGTTCCTGTTATATTATACTTGAGAGAATTTTGTGGAAAAGAGAAGAAATTGTTTGCAACAACCCCTTTCTTCTTTTTTTTTCCCACAAAGCCCCTGTCATATAGGATGACTACTTTTTGATTTGTACTTACTTTATTTTATCTGCTACCCCTTTGAATTCGGACTAGTCTAGAATTTTGAAAAAAAATCAGTAAAGAGATAAAAGTGGAAGGGATTAAAGAAGTGGAAACAAGCAAAAGAAATAACCTCATAATCTGTTTATTTACATATGAACAAAATTACGAAACATTCACAATCAACATCGGTCGATTTAGAAAATGACATTTGGAATTAAAGGCCCTCAATTGACCAATCTATGGCCCACCCTCTTTCTTCGTTGGTCCCGCAAATTGAATTCAACAGGAGTTCTGTTTCTATATTCAAAGGCGTTATTTTGTGAAAAATATGAACAGAAGCACTTGATAAAAATGTAGAATGGTTGGTTACCGACCGAAATATCCTTATTCAAGCTTTAGTTACGACGTTTAGGTCAAAAACTAACGATTCATATCATATACAATTGGTGTAGCAATCCGTCAGTCACGACGACAAATGGTAAGACAAAAACATAATTATGAGTACATTGGTAGGTGCTTTTTCGAAATTACATTTCGTTTAAACCATTCCCACACAATAACGCTTTTAAACGCCCCTCAATATAAAGACTTGGGAAAACATTGTGGCAAATGAAGAATTTGTTTATTACAAGAAATTTCTTCATTATCCACAGTTTTTTCTTGCCCAAAATACAAAAATTTCTGAAAAATTCAACTTAAAATTGTCCTTTACAACTTCTTTGAATTTGGACTGGTCTAAAATTTTATTGTGTGGGAATGAGTCAAAGTGTTACACGACGACGAAAACAAGATTTCTCGAGACTTCATCAAAATACATATGAAATTGAAATGAAATGAGAAGTAAGTATTTTACATAGAAGAACTAGAATGGGTAATGAAGAAAATTCCTTTTTACATTGAGGCTCGAAAAAACACACACACAAAAAAAAACAAAAAAACAAGCACATAAGGACTTTAAGATGAAATCTAAACAAAAAGATTTTGCGATCTCCACTTTGAAGTTGAGGCATGATAGTTTGTTCAAGGTTGATGATTATACATTAAACATTTTTTAGAGTCAATCCAACAAGCCTCTTTTATTTTAAACAATAATTTGGTTTCTATGGGCAGCGCATATCAAAAACATATTCTCATTGGGCCTATGTATTCAACGCCACTCTGAACAAATTTGAAAACAATCTTGGAAACGGGTTTCATGTGCATACTTCTTTAAGGTGTGTATGTCTTTGTGTTTGCGTTTGAACGTGTTTTCCTTAAAAATATTAAGATATTTCATAGTCAAACCCTAAACCCCTTTGAAGCCTTGGTGCTTTACTTTCGAATGTCCAATAGAGAGGAATCGTCGTTGGGCGTACAATTGTCGTTACTATAGCTTGAATAACGCAGTAGTTACTAAATTGTGCTCGCCCAGTATCGATATGTAAGGCTTTAGTACACATAGAACGTTAAAATCACTGTACTCTTAACATTTTGTATAACAAACTATGTCTGTTTTTAGCAATATTAAGAAATGTAAAAATAGTATTTAGAAAGGATCAGAGAAAAGGTTATGGTGTAAGTTTGAAACATTTTCACACAAGAATTATCTGTTTATGCTGCTACGGTATATGTAGCAACCATCCCATCACGTGTGTGTTGACCCACGTGACAGTGTAATAGCCAGGTGCCCGGATTGGAGGCAAACATTTCGACAGTTTCATAGGTACCTGGGAATACCTCAACCACATCCCCTGCGTGTGTTGACCCAGATCTGTAGGTGTAAGTCTGCCCATGGAAATGCGCCGTGTGAATGTCTTCACTTTCACCAAGACCCATGATGTACCACGCAATGTTCTCTCCTGCTTTTGCAAATAATCCCCTGACGTTATTGTATATCAAACCATTAATGGAATCATATTTGTTGCTCTCTATAAAGTCTGCGGTAGATGTATCAGCAGTGGGACAGTTTTCTTGTATATTTTGGTTTATGTACCAACTCTCGTTTTCGTCGAATGCTTGAAATAACAGGGCATATTCCCTTTCAACTGAATCAGTTCTTTGTCCATTTGAATCCAATATATTCTTTCTACAAATAACAATAGGACCTGCTAATCCTGAATATGTATCCTTTACCGGGTCAACGGCGGAATGATACATAAGATTTTTACAATTCGGCTCATTCGGCGCAGGTCCGGAAGTGGAAGGTACTTCCCATCGATAGGTGAAGGTAGTCCCGGGTTTAACGCTGTCGCCAAAGTCTGCCGAGCTACCATCTTGATATTTCATACCCTCGTATGTTTTATTGTAGCGTAGACCTTGAGCATGGATAGAATACGGCCTACTTGCCATGTTTTTGAACACAACTTCTACCACATCCCCGACTTCAGCTCGGATGAAAGGACCAAGGACACCCAGGTGAATTGTTTCGGTAGTAACTGGTTTTTCTTTCGTGAACGTCGCATCTGTGAATTCTCTATATAGAGCTTTAGTGTAAATACTTCCAACGAATTTTCCACCCTTTTGAACTCTGTTGTATAGATGCCTGTGAAAGAAAGAGGTGAACACATCCTTAAGTATACGCAAATCGTAATATTCATATTACCTATTACCAGATAGCGATGTTTAGTCTTGTCCAACCTAAAAAAAAATGCAGAAAACAATTTTTAGTTGATGGAAATTCAAAAATGTTTGTAGAAAGCTCTGTTGATTTAGTAGAAATTCTTGACCATTCACAGCGATTTCTAAAGCCTTTTCTTCGGGAGAGTAGGGGGGTGTGTGTCGAAAAGCGGGATTGTGTGGGAATGGGTTACCATGCTTTTATACATTTTTATGAATGCTGTCAGTTATGCAGATTGGGTTGATATCGAGACAGCCAACACTATCGTAGGCTGGTATCGCTGTCGACTGCTTTAGTAGCCTATCGACCACTATCAGCTTATACAGTCTAAATAGTCTGGCAAGAAAGTAAACTCTTCCTTTAAAACATATGTTTTGCATATTTATTTTTGAGATTTAGTTTTTCTTTGAATACATATATCATAACCATATAAAACCTTATGTATGAGCCCATTCGCACACAATACCGCTTGGTGCCCCTCTAGAAATGTGTCAGTCTAACCGCTTTGTTCCTGTCTGCCTGTTATATGTAGTCCATTCTGATATATTATCTTCTCATAGAGTCATCGTACATGCATCAACAAAGCGAAATGGGGGCTTGATTTATTTAAATACTTACGAAGATCTATTGCCGAAATCTTCTCCTGTCAACGGATGTATAGTAGCCGGTGCGAAGTTCCATTTCCGTTCTACAGCCGCGATGTAGTAGGTTCTCGTTATGCCACTTGTCTGAAAGTATGGCTGTCTTGTATTACCACATGTATTCACACTGTATATAGCCTTCATTCCACCAGCAAAATGATTGTCGTTATGGCACACAATTGACCAATTCCCTATTGAATACATATATCGTATTATAAATTAAATTCAGTTGCGTTTATAAAGATTCAATCATTTTGATTGGGGTTGATATCTTTCGCATTTCCGCGAAAAAAGATTTTTAGATTCAATTATATTTGTTTGATTGCGCACAAAGTACAGATCCATATTTTTGTTTGCTAAAAGTTAAAAAAAATCTGCTTTTGTCTTGGTGACATTTAATAATGAGAAATGAAGAGAATATGTTTTTCCGTTAAAGTATGAATCGTAAAACTTAATCACACTATGTATAATTAAATTCTTAGATCCGTCTATCAAAAACGGGCGATCTGATTGGTCGAAAAAAAAACCAAACTCAATGAACAAAATTTTGTATTCTTCCGCACGAAATAGTTCCATACAAAAAGGTATCAAAATTTGTTGTCAAAATTTTTTTGCTTTTTTTGCTCGATGCTTTTAAATTATAAGAGATGAAGAGATTTTTTTTCATGGGGGTATGAACCGAAAAACCTAATCACGTTTATGTATGAATCCACTTCGCGTATTCATACAGTGTGATTAGTTTTTTCGGTTCATACCTCCATGAAATAAAAATATATTCTCTTCATCTCTTAAATCAGATCTACTTCGCGAATCTATACAAAGTGTTAAAGTTTTTAGGATCATAATTAATTAAATAAATAAATAATAAACAAAAAGTAATAAGGGTCAACTGATATTATAATCAAGCATATAAGACCCGAGGTGATCAAATATATATCACCCTTATAACAAACGTTCGGGCTAAATTTTCAAGGCATTTGGGCTAACATATATCAAGTAGAGTATATACAATTTTTGCTATGACATTTTTCTTTACTCAAAAGTTTTATGTATGTATTTAACAATTAATCTATCCACGGTTTTCAAAGTAAGTTTCAAGAAAATCAAGCTGGAAATGAAAGCTCTAGAGTACCCACAAAACATTTACAAGACTTTACAGAGTGTTATATGGTTGCCAAATATCGAAAAAGTCCGAAATATTACTGACAAAATCAATATGACCATGCTAAAGACAGAGAACCAAAATTTAGCCTCTAAAGTATATACAAGTTATAAATAGACTGAAGCTTAAATCTGATACATGGCGTTCACTTTGATATGAGGTCGGTAGGCGTGCAAAATTCTGTAAATATAGCATGAATGGAGCTGAATTTGCGACATTTTGCTCGCATATGACGATAGGTGCACTAGAATTATATCGTTACACGCTAATCTTTTGTCAGGAAAATGGATTCGGTTAACGAAAATAAATATGTATGAAAAATTATTGTAATAACATGTTATAACAAAGCCGTCGCTAATATTATTCAAATAACTTGCATTAGTTTTTTACAAATATGATAAAAAATAGAGTTAAGGTAAGCGTTTTACAGATAGTTCTATTTTTCACCAAAAGAATCCAGAGAGAGATCTTAGTCATCTCAGTGATATACTGTGGGAATCCCCCACAAGAACATTCTCTCACAAACTTGTATATCTTATTTTATTGAGCCGATCTAAATAAAGTCTACTTAAGATAAAATCTTTTATCTAAAATACGGTGTATCCATTGGCATTGTAAATAGGATAAAGATGCATATATCATGTAGATAAAAATGGCAGTAATACAAAACTGATGAATATTTCTGAAATCTTCAGATATCTAGTACATTACATATGCATAATGAGTGAATATAGTTTAAAATTGATTATTTGTACAAAATATCCGTAACATGTAAACTAAAAATTAATTGTTCAAAACGCAGGTAAGTTTGCAAAGTATTGGAAATATGATCGAAGCGACCATTGGCAATGCCGTCAAATTTCAATCATACGCAGACTTACATGTAACTAGTCAGTACCAGAAATATGGTTGTTTCACTGATGAAATTGAAGCTCTTTGTTATCACGTAAAGCAACTTCATTCGAATTTGGCCCGAAACAAGATCCTTTAAAAAACTTCGTCCATTCATTCGCAAGATAGGGACGTGATTTTGAAAACTCTAATTGGTCAAAGTAAAACAATTTTTAGTAAATAAGACGACAGTGGATGTCTCGGAATCGCGGTAAGTAAGGGTATTCCAGTACATCGACGCTGTTGTACCCACAAATTTCCGAATTACTCCAACTATGGTTTAAAAAAAAGACAGTAGTAACATCGTTACGTGACAATCATTTATCAAATATAAAATTGTCGAACGGGTGTTAATTACTCCTGAGCGTAAAGTTACGAAATGATGATGATAGTAATAATAATAGATTATGATTTGAATTGCAAAAAATAGTACTAAAGGGCCTTGTCACTCTTTTTGGAGCCTGTTTATAATTTTTCTTCTGTTTTAGATTTCTTTCTCTTTTGAATTCATCTTACCGACATTATCTGGATGCATCATAGCACTAAAGGACCAGCCAGAAATAGTAACATGTGAGTCTCTGTGAACCCCGTCTATCATGACGTTATTTCCGTTGAACGTGACGCCATGGAGACCGTCGGTCTGGCCAAAACTCATCACGTGCCATACTACGTCATCACCCTTACAAAGGTCTAGGCCCTCCAAGTTACCAAAGGATCTTCCGTTAATTGCTAAAGAATATTAAAAAGAATGATAAAGTATTGATTTTATGAAATAAAATGATAGAACTTAAAAGAAGATCAATGGCGGCTCGCATTTGTCATTCAAAGGATCTATCAATCGATCAAACCATTCATTTAACCCTTTCCTGTTTTTTGGAATTTTAGACTGGTCAAAATTCAAAGGTTTTGCAGACGACAATTCAAAGTTGAATTTTTTTCATAAATAATCATTCAGTAGGGTAGAAAAGATTGTGGAAAAAGAAGAAATTGCTTGTTACAAGCAATTTCTTCTTTTTCCACAATGTTTTCCCAAGTATAAAAATACAGACACGTAAAAACCAGTGATTGTACGGGAAAAGGGTTAAATTGGGAGTGAATTTTGAATTCCGATATCCACTTAAAACTTTAGTCAAGCTGTAGCTTCGACGATTCGGTCGCCAAATAACCAATTTACTATTTTGGTACATGTTCCTGGCCATATATTCTGAGTAAATAACGACGTTTAATATTTTTGCGGAACTTACTGTGAGTGCTTGGCGAAGCAAGCGATTCTTTTATTACCTCTTATGGTATTTTTCATACATTTAGTCTATCTGATTAAAAATGAAGCATAAACCCATGGGTCATAAGCCTTTAAAAATCAGAAGTTTGTAAAAACTGTTGTCAACAAAATGTTTGAAAATTGATTTTCTACTCAATATACCTCTAATTTCCGGAATTATTTAGTTTCAACATGTTGGACAATAATATATGGGTGTAAGAATTCCGAAAAAATTTTGCCAACTGAAAATATTTTATATGAAAAAGTACATAAAAAATCGATTTTTGAGTGCAACACATCCGTTCAATATTAATCCAAACCTACATTTCATGACATTCGATTCAACAAAGTCCTCGTCCGCTTTATCTGTCCGTCCGGGAGCGTACTGGGCAATGTTATCATCCAGATACCAGGAGAAATTCTCGTCAATACTGGCGTAAAATAGGAACATCTCCCTATTGACATATTTCTGAAACACAGAATGACTGCATGTACGGATAACAGTGGGTTTTTGGGCTATCTGATGTAACCTATTACCTGACGCCAAAATTTTATACTGATCCAAATTCAAAGAAGTTGCAGACAGCAATTATTGATAGAGATTCTTTTGTCAAAAATATGTCCTTTGGGGAAGGAAACATTGTGGATAATGAAAAAAGTACTTGTTACAGGCAATTTCTTCATTTTCCACAATTATTTCCAAAACACTCTTTTTGTTTTGGGGCGTCAAATGTGTTAAAAGATAACTACTCGATCCCGCCTTTTGATGTCCTGAAGAAATATAGATACAGAAAACTTTGTGGGAAAACGAGAAATCGCTTGTAAAAAGCAATTTAGCCTTTTCTTAAATTGTTTCTGCTTATTTTGTATCTATTGTTCGCTAAGACATTTACTTTGGAATGTCATCTTCAACTTTTTTTTTCAATTTAAACCAGGATTTGGACGAGTCTAAAATTTTGTCGTCGGGTTATTGGTTATGCAATCAGATCTTTGTGCCCTAAGCCTTTGTTTTGTATATTCACTCGAATCGTATTGTGAAGCCCATTACATTACGATAAATGAGAAATACCGTATAACACTTTATTTCTTCGGGGTCCTAATTCTGCGTTTTATCCCTAAACGAGGAGGTTTAGATATCTACGTAACATTTTTTTGGGGGTCTTTTACCTTGCAAAAAGAAAGATTAAATTTCTGCGCTATTGAATAAAATGATGAATAGATGAATAAATAAAGTGCCATGAATTTGGAAATTAAAATTTCATGATGTTAAATTTCGCCTGCTTATTAGGTAAGACTAGCCAAAAATTTTTAGCTAGCAAACCGTCAGCTTTGATAGCTTAAGTTAACAGACAAATTTTGAGGTCGTCTCAAAGTTCAACGAGTGCAAACCGCCACTGGAGGCTTAACCACCAAATCTTTGGAATGCCTACGCCATAAAAAATAGTTCTTTTATATTTCAGGAATATTGCAAACTCTATTCAAATTGTAGAGAACTCTGTCAAAAGCATGCTATTGAACCCATTCCCATCCGATTCCGCTTTTTAAGCGTCCAAAGAAAAAAGCTTTGGAAAACATTGTGGACAATGAAGAAATTGCTTGTAACAAGCAATTTCTTCAATGTCCATAATGTTTTCTACCCAACAAGGGAAAGATTTTCTAAATTCAACCATGCTTTGCTAGCTTACAGTACTTTCAGTACTTTGATTACCACTGGTAGAAGGATATTCTGATACAATTAATCTGTAAACGCGATGCAATATACAGATAAGTGTGAATAGAAAGACGTGCCAACCTGTTATTAATCAGTCAAACTTGATTATTTACAGGAGAACAAAATGTCTCAATTATAGCTGAAATAAGACTGTAGTTACGCCATTTTGGCCGACAAACAACAACACTAAAATTGCGCCTTTTAATGTACATGATAAGTTTTCATACACTGAACAACATCAAACTCTATATTCAGGCTTAACCTTTTTGAGGATTTTAATTCTGCGAATCCGTCTATGACCGCAGAAATAAAGTACCACAGAAAATGATTGCTATACGGTTAAACTTATCAATTTGCGCTGCTCCTTGTATTCTAGACATCTGCACAAAACGTGAGTTTTGATCAAAATACATGTGAGCTGTGAGCTGTCAAAAAGATGTTTAGATCTTAGCTAATTTGTTGTTGTTGTTGTTGTTGTTAATGATGTTGTTGTTGATTGTATCTAAAAAGAGGCAATGTGTCTAGTGCAGGATGGTAAATGAAATCGTCTCTAGAGGATCATTTAGAAGAAAACTCGATGTCTTCTGTGAATAACTTAATTATAAGAACTGACAAAACCACTGCTCTTTTCTTCTCCATATGACTGCTATAGACAAACGTGGTAAGAATCTAATACAACGTTATGTTTTATTACTACACTATAGCTTTCCATTTATAATATACCAACGAATTTTGACTGTAAAAGATAAAAGAAACCCAACACTTTTGTCTAGATTAGCCTCCTATAGTCCTAATAACGTTGAATTCAATGTAACGTCAACCTTCGTTAGAATATTCAAATTTTCCTACGCAGCTCGAATCCAATAAAAGCTTTTGTACCACAACTGTACAACAATATTCCTGATATACTACTCACTTGACGTCCAGAGGACACATCCAATGATCCCGGCTTACAGATCAGCAATGGTCCCACCAAGCCCGTGTTGACATCGCGTTCAAAGTCACTATCAGAATGGTACATGTAAGTTAGACACTGTGGGTCCGAATCTCCAGGGGCCACAGACCAGGGGACAGTAAATGTGTAGACCTTTACTTGTCCCGACCCTGTAATTTTGGATGGATTGGCAGGATCTATGGATGCATAACGAGATAGAATAAGACCAAATTGATCAGATCTATTTATTCCCAGAATTGACATTTCGTGGCTGAGTCATCTAAGCCTCGTATTTGTAGCATTCATACGCCGAATGCCAATATCACAAAACTAGTGGACGAGTAATAACACTTGATTTCAAAATCATATAACCCTTCCCTGTTTTTGAAATTTTAGACTGATCCAAGTTGAAAGCGGTTGGAGATGACAATGAAAATTGGATGCAATTTGAGATAAAACCATCACATGTTGTTGAAAAAATTGCGGGAGAATTCGCGTGTAACAATATTTTTTCAAGTATTAACTCGGAGCGCCGTAAAAATCTCGGGTTTGTACAGGAATGGGTTGATTAAAAAAGAAATGAGTTATGCACTATGCGTTATGACGTTAACTAATTTTCCTTTGTTCAAAATAGTATACATTTTTTAATATATTAACGCCGTCTTTTCAGTCGTCTTTTTAGATGTCTCTTCATACCTGCTTATCATAGCATAAATTAAAACCCTAAAACGGATCGCGATTTGTCAATCAAAGAATCAATCCACCTATCAAATCATTCATTTAGACCGGAAGCGAACTTTGAGCTCCAAAACTGGTCGATATTTATGTGTAGCATTTGTGTTGGTTTGGCAACTTAATCGTCGTAACTACTTATTCAAGCTGTAGGTACGACGTTTAGGTCGCAAACCAACCAATTTACCTTTCTTACACGTTACTGACAATAACAGCTGCAAAATAACTGCGTTCAATATCAAAGGATAAGTTCCCGTCGGAGCTAAATGGGCCTGGTCACCTATCCGTTAATTCATTCTGAAAATGAAGCCATCAGAATATCTGACTAAAATTATTATTTTAACGTTACCTGTAAACTTCAAATTCTTTCCATTTTCTGTTTTATTCATACTGGTTCCCTGTAGATAGATCGAGACAGGGTGTGGGGTTCGATTCTGTAAGTATATCTTTATGGTGTCTCCAACCTCGGCCCGAATAACCGGCCCAAGAATGCCAAGATGCTTTTCTAACGAAGTTCGTACTTTTTGTGTAATGAAATTCCCATCTATATACTCGAAAAATCGAGATTTTTTATAGGTACCTCCTATCCGATTGTTGCTTCGTCCAAAATATATTTCAGATTCACTGAAATAAACAAAATGATTATTTCAATGAAAAGTTACGAAAAAGGTGAATGAAAAGTGTTGAGATTAGGTTGTTAACATTGATATTTGTCTTTTGAGAAAGAAACGCTATACTACACTAGCAATGAAGAATACACACAGTTTCCGCCATCACAGTCTATCAGGCTTCGCGAGATACACGAAAAACTCCCCCAAAAGCTAGACAAAAAGAGTACAGCCATGCAAGTGATTGAACGCATCTCATAAATGACCACAGCTTGGTTCTCAAATATTTACATAAGATCAGCAGTGACAGGCATTTGAAGGAACATAGTCTGTCTCGATGACTCAACATTCTATCTACCAAAATCATTGACACTTCGAAGTCAAACATGCCATTCAGCCGGACACTGGTATTGAATATTGAATAAATATTGCTTACAATCTGCCATGAATCTATATTTATCGCTGCCCCAAGTTTCGGAAAGATCATTGGGGAGTGTGGTATAGTGATCAAGAACTTTCACTGGCGTAGAGTGAGCGCTGTAATAATTATTCCCACCAGCTAGCCGTTTAGACGACACTGCCAAACATGTCTGATTTTGATAGGGGGTTACTCTATGTGTCCGTCTCGGTGTGGAGGAAAGAGAGTCAACCTAGCTTTACATCTTTTTCTACAAAATCATTTGTAAGTATGCCCAAAAGTGGCCCGTGATGTGTTCTTTTTACTTCGAGAGAGATGTTCAACAAGATACTAGAAAAAGACAAATTTGTCTTAATTTGGCATTAGGAACAAGCATGTAGTGTACTTCGTGAACCACGTACCTGTTATGCAGGAGGTCACAAGAAAGGCTCAGTAAGTGTCCGTCAAGGACTACCAAAATAAACAAATTAGTGTTCGCTTAGAACGCTGGTATGCAAACGATTTCACATGCTCTCCGTTCTTCATAATGATAATGCTGCCTGAAACGCTTAAACAACTATAACCTAAAGTCCTAAATAGATTTGAACAACTACTTATACTTTCTTTTTATATCCATATGGAAAACATCATACCTTTTGGTAGCAATGGTCTTATTTGAGAACAATAATATATATCAATTGATTTATATTGTCTTTTGGCATTACATATTGCCATATCTGGTACATGCATTTCGACCCGTGACAATACTTAAAATGCGCCAGCACAAATGAGCTTAGATGACTCTTGTGTGCAAAGGGGTATTGTGTACTATTGGTTCTGTGATTAAACAACAAATAATACTCAAGTCGCATTGTGAATCCGGCTTGTATTTCGTTTACAATCAGCAAATCAGAGAAACATAATTAGTCCTACTCCAAACTAGACTTTCAGTGAGAGAAAAGATACTGACTATGCCTTTGGAAAGAAATTGACAAAAACAATATGGATAATACTGTTTTGATATATCAGTGCAAACCCGTTTTAAAGGCATTAACCTATACGAGGGTCTGGTCTTCTGAGATATGTCTACGACGTTGATCTTTCAATTCATAAAAAAGAAATTATTGTTCTCAACCTACATGCAGTAATGCCAGTGAAAAGAACATTTGAATAATTTAGAAATACAGCCATAAACGTAGGAGTTATACTGTAGGCAAGCTTAGTTGTTTTTTTTAATCAATGGTGAATATTTCCCATGATAACTGACTGATGGAGGACAGCAAGTCGCATCATTATTTTGAATTTCGCTCACCGATGTAGAATTTTCTTTATATAAACAAAGTCTGGTAATCAAAACTTTAAAACTTTGAACTCGAATTTCATTCTTGATATCAATTCTCTTAGGTTAGCCAAATTTTGAATTTACACAGGCATTAGAAATTCAAGTTTTAAGTTGTGGATTATAGTTTATGCCCTTCTGTACACTATTTCATCTTTCACCAGTTTACATTTTGACGTTTCCAACTGTAGAGACCTTGTGTCTAGCGGTAGTATAGACATCATTGCGCAGTGACTTTAATAAACGTTCGTGCTTACCTTCCGGCTTGGATAATACTTCCACCGTCAAACATGTTTAACTGTGATGGGGCGTAGTCCCATGTATCAGTTTGGGCACTGATGTAGTAGGTTCGAACATTTCCACTCAGCGGTTGATGTACGGTTTTGTTACCACAGTCTCTTATGGTCATAAAGTTTTTCATTCCATCTTCAAAATGACAATATTGTATGTTACAGTTTTGTTTGTAAACCATTTTTTGTGACAATATTTCATTTATATGATATTTTTAATATAAAAAGAATTGTTTCAGAGCCCTTGCAAAATAGGCACCTTGGAATTCTAGTTCTATACTTATGCATGTAGGTATTCAATGCGCTTGACTTCTATGGAAATAACTGGTCGTCGCTCGACCAATCGACCAATCAAAGAATTCAGTTAGAGCGGAAGTGACATTTGAAGTGCGACACAAAAACACACCAATTAACCTTTTTGTTACATATTTCGAGCCATAAATTTTGAAAAAAAATCACACAAAAAACCTATAGCAAATCAATAAATAATTGAAGCTTCCTGTTGGAGCTAAGTGGGCATGGCAAACGATCTGTTAACCCATTCCCACGCAGTGAACTTTTAGACTGGTCCAAATTGAAAGAAGCTGCAGACGACAATTTCAAGTTGATGGAATTTTAAATATCTTAGTCTTTTTTTGGATAGAAAACATTGTATAAATTGAAGAAATTGATTGTTAAAAGCAATTTCTTCATTTTCCTCAATGTTTTCCCAATCATTTTTCTTGAGGGGTGTCCAAAGGCGTCACTGTGTGGGAACGGGTTAAATCAGTAATGGCGAAATGTCGGCCGCGAGTTTAGGTAAAATCAAAAAGTTTGATTTTTGAGTTTGATTCATATGACTCCAATTATCAAATCGACTTACTTCTATTATGTTCTGAGTTCAGACAAGACAATAACCATCGACCAGGTTGTTCTGCAACCATTTCTGCAGCCCGAAATGAGGCAGGGAACACTCCTATTACGCTCGTTCTAAAAATAATTGTTAGTATCATTAATGACTAGAAATCAAAGCATAATTTGTTTTGCATTATAAGGTTAGATACATATTTTTGTTTTTATCAGAATTAGATCAGTCCAGTGCAAAATCGAATGCCGGTGAAGTATAGAAAGATGGATATTTACAAAAGAACTGTGTGCAATCTTAAATGAAATGAGATAATATTATAAAATAAGAATATTCTAAAATAATTCGTCTTTTTAAAACACCTATCTATCGATATATTTCCACTGCAAGATACTTTCACTTAACTTAGCTTAATAGAATGTAGCCCTACTATCTTCTGGGGTATTTTTAAAAAATGAAATGAAATGAAAATAAAACCGAAAACCCAATAAATTTATAGTGTTAAAATTAGGATGAGATTCTAAATAAAGATATGCTACAAAAATTAGGACAAGCTCTTGCGAAATAAAAAAATTACCTACCTGTGTTTTTCAAATAAAAACGTTTGTCCCTGAATGTTGAACGGGTGAAGTTCTTTGTTTAGTGAGAATATATACAAGGCAACTTTCTGTCCTTTGCACATTTCAAACCCGGGCATGTTTCCGTACATATAACCTACAAACATATGTAATCGAACAGTCTTACTGCCGTTTTCTTTTCTTATAGATCTAGGGGTGCAATTCACGGATCGCGGATATCAGTCTAAAAATGATAGATCAATTAAATCATTCATTCAGACCGGAGATTAACTTTAAACTCCAACTTTTGCGGAGATTAAGTTTCATCTTTTTTTTTTTTTTTTTTTTTTTTTTAGTTTGCCCACTTAATTGTAGTAGCTATAGCTAATAGCTAATACAAACGGATTATTTTTGTCATAAATCTTGCAGAACGTCGCTGTTTTATTTCTGATTCAAACTTCCTATCGGGGAAAGTTAGACGGGACCAGCAAGCCGTCAAGCAGTTATAAAATTGTAGCATTTAATTTTTACACCATTACCGAACGACAAAATAGATGATGATTTTTTTTTACTTTTTTAGTATAAAACATTGTGACAAGCAATTTCTTCATTTTTAACAATGTTTTCGAAAGTCATTTTAAATTTGTTTGGGGCGTCAAAAATGTCATTGTGTGGTAATGGGTTACATGTTATCAAGATTTTCGATTACTATTATCACCGTTATCATTTCTAAATAATATTAAAAAAGTATCACAATGTAGAAGGAGACATTGACAGTTCACCGATATCTATAGCAATCGATTTACCAAATCGTTCATTTTGACTATAAGTTAATTATATCGAACATGTTTGTTGTTGGTCGATTCAATCATCGTAAATAAAGCTTGTTAAAAAACATTTAGGTAGCCAATCCACGATTTTTCTTTATTAGCCAGCAAAGCGTCAGCTTTGATAGCTTAAGTTAATAGACAAAACCGAGGTCTTCTCAAAGGTCAACAAGTGCAAACTACCACTGGAGGCTTAACAACTAAATCCATGGAATACCTACGCCATAAAAGTAGTTATTATGTATTTCAGGAAAAGAGGGAGAGGGGAGAGGGAGAGAGAGAGAGAGAGAGAGAGAGAGAGAGAGAGAGAGAGAGAGAGAGAGAGAGATTTTTTAAAATCGGGTGAAATGAGAATCAGTATTTTAATACAAAAATCATTTCAAACATTCAAGAGATTTCAGTAAATTGAAAAAATACAGTACCATTAATGGAGTCCTTAGCCAAACTCTCAGCAAAATCAGCGTCATCTGACTCATACAAACGCCTACATTCAGCAGGATCACCACAACGCTGTAGATTTTCACCTGTCAGGGGAGAGTCACCTTCATTGATGGAGTCATAGTACAGTACAAACTCTTTATCCACGTCACCTCGGATACCATCAGACGTCAGCGTGCCTTTATGATAGAAATCTAGAATTCAGGTCACAATTCAACAAGTTCCAAATAAACGTTAGGAAATGTTAACACCGATCCATGCATGATTATGTATTCAAAAGGTTCTACCATATTTCCGCAGCCACTTCTTCCTCAAGCTTAACGAATTCCCACACAATCTCTCCAATATACGTCCCACGAGCATAAAGCTTTGGGAAACATTTTGGGTAATGAAGAAATTGCTTGTTACAAGCAATTACTTCATTATGCACAATGTTTCTGCCCCGAGAGACAAATTTTGTTAAAATTTCACCTACATGAAACTGTCGTCTGCAACTTCTTTCGATTTGGACTTGTCGCACATATTCTCATGTGGGAATAGGTTAAGGAAGATGCCGAGCTTGCCATCCGACGGTTTTAGAATACCGTTGATGACTACACTTCTAAGATCGCAGTCCCGTCCCCTCCAATAAAACAAGAAGTTTGACTAAAGATACCAAACGACGTAATATATCAAAATAAATTGCCAGTAACTTGATGCATAAAGTGAAATGTTTCGTTGGCGACCTAAACGTCATAACACCAGCTTGAATAAGTTTAAGTCCCCAAACCACCGAAATTAAATGAGCCTGTGCGTGACATTTCCAACCATTACACATGTGCGCCAAATAAAGACTCAGATCAGCCTGTGCATCTGCACAGTCTGATCAGAGTCTTCACTTTGCGCTCTGTAGATAGATACTGACCGAAAGCTTCCTCAAACAATCAGCCATTATTCTAATTACCCCGAAAGGCTGTCCAAGTTGCTGGATGTGCGCAAGTCACGCATATGCGAAATTGTTGGAAATGTCACGCATACGCTCAAATCTGATAAATGTCGATCAGCGTAGCAGTTCAAAGTCACTTCAAGTCAAAATTCACGAAGTGATTGGTCTATTGATATTTTATTTAGAATCACGATCCGTCTTTTGTGTCCTTTTTATGTTCATTTTATTTATTTATAATTATCACTATAGTTATTATTTTAATTCAAAGTAGGTACTGTTCGATTTCAGCGTAATTCAAACGCTACCGTACTCCAGTAAACTTGTCGACAATAAACGATACGACTTCTTTTGTGAACATTACCTTGTTTACAGACTATGATCAGCCCGATCAGTCCGGCATTGACTTCTTTATCCGGGTTTTTATGTGAGTGGTAGGCGAATGGTATACAGTTTGAATCATCATCGTGGAGTGTAAAATCCGCGTCCAACTTCCAAGTTAATGACACAGTCTGTCCTTTTTGTATACCGTCTTCTAGTTTACTCGTATTAGAGGTTCCATCTAGGTAGTATGCTCCTAAAATTGATATTGTCAGTTGTGCGACCTAAATGTCGTAAATACAGCCTTGTTCAGGCTGATTTTACGAAATTTTGGTCGCCTACTGACGATGTGATAAATGAGATTTTACGTGACTTTTTCACATGGGCGCCAGGGAAAGACATTGAGCATTAATTAGTACATGTAGAATATTTAGAGTAAGTCTACAAGAGCTTTGATTAAGTATCTACTTATGTAGATAATAGTTAAGACTCAGATAAGAATGCACAGATGCACAGGCTGACCTCAGCCCTAACTTGTAAAGCCACACATACAGGCACATGTGGTATATGGAATTTGTAATCGCATCTTATTGACATTTTACTTTATCGCGCAATGAAGGTAGCATTGATGTCATCCGCTTGATTACATCGATATTACACAGTGCCTTATTTGAATATTCATGGTCGGGACCGCGGTCATAGCACAGTTGATAGCGACTCTTAAACATGGGGTCCCGGGTTCGATTAATAGGTGGATAATCGTAAATCTAAATGGGATGACAAGCTGGAGGCTCGGAAAGGATATTGTGGTACTACTGGTGTGAGAAACACCAGGAACCATGACTAGGTGCTTCAGCCGCCGCGATATTACTGAAATGCTATTAAAAGTGGCATTAAACCCCATTCAATCAATCGATATTCATGGTCCTGACCATTATTACTATCTTTATGAAATCAATTCCATCAAATACAGAACGTTGCTGATCAATTATCGATTTTAATATCTATCATTTTTTTGGTAGTTTTGTTTCTTTTGTTACAGAAATAAATGCCGACTTCTTGAAAAATAGATGCGTTAAACATGAAGTAATTCACTTACGAATCCTGTATTTTCGTTGATTACATATATGCTTTGAAAAGAGAGAATTCATGTCATATTTGACTTGGTCAAGATTGATCTAAATACTGTGTCAATTAGGCCCGTAAGAACGTAGGTACGGGACATATAGGGTAAGGGGCTCGGGGAACGGAAAACGACCTATTAATTTGTACTGACTTCTATATGCCTACTCCCAATTACTAAGTTCCTAAGTTTACCCTCCAATCTTCAGATGCGTCCTACGGGCCTGTCAATCAATTGATTGCAGGGTTAGCTCGAAAATTGAAAGCAGCTGTAGATGACCAATATGATTCGGTGAAATTTGAAGAATAGTTGGCATTGGGTATCAACAATTGTGGATATTGATGTAAAAAGTATTTTCTCCATTTCGAAATTTTTCAAGCGATTTTTTATACGGTCGTAAAAAGCGAGATTGTGTCAGAAATGGTTATTTAAACAGGCCATGTCCGAAAAGTATGTTTGCAACCTTGGCGTCTTGTGACTGAAGCGAAGTTTAGGCATAACTTACTTTCGAACCATAAAGTGCGTACGAAAAGCCTCGGCTTGTATTTAGGGAGCCTTGATTTTGAGTCTACAAACGGTAATTTTGATTTTAAGATACGTCCACAAGAGCTAGCTTTTATGTAGTGTGTTTTAGGTATATCACAAATATCATAATGATAATATTATAGCATCTTAAAATACCAATGCTATCAGGGCCCGAGGTTATAAAACTTTTTTTGTACTCTACTGAGAATTTACTCAAACTTCAAGTTAGAATAACAGTTTTATTTTAACTTTACAGTAACTATTATAATCAAAGGACTGAAAGTACTGAGAAGTTGGAATGCGCTGAAAGCGTCATTACTGTGGAATTCGGTTCAAATTTATTTATTACTTTCCGAGTAAACCTCCCTCCTTTAAACTTAAACCAGCATTCCCATTCGTGTACATATGTGTGTGAATAACGCACAAAAACATAAATCCACATACAGAAATCAAAAACTAGCATTGCCTTAACCCATTCCCAGACAGTGACGCTTTTAAATGGCCCTCATTATTAAAGTTTTAGAAAGCATTGTGGAAAATGAAGAAATTGCTTGTTACAAGCAATTTCTTCATTATCCGCAGTGTTTTCTGTCCAAAAAGACCAGGATTTTAAAGATTTCATCAACTTACAATTGTCGTCTAGTACTTCTTTGAATTTGGGCTGGTCTAAAATTTTATCGTTTTGGAATGGGTTATAAGCTCGTGTCACGCACAGCATAATTAGAATTTTCAAGCATAACATTCTCCTTTTGATCAACTGTAATACGTGAACCCCTATTAGACTCTTGAAAACAGAGAATAACAGCTTCTACAGTAAGAAATCAATGACCTCGATGATTATTTGACCCTCAACTCGGCCAATTCTGTAACGATCATATATTAACTGACGTAGATATTCACTTCAAGTGTATGAGTATGCGTAGAAATTTGCGGAAATGCGCGAAAACTTGTTTCGGAGTGATCGATTTGATATACCGGTTTAGACTTAGGAAAAAGAATATTTAAAGCGTTGTGAGTAAAATTAAAAAGAAAAAAAGACGTTAACGCTATTGTAACGTTATTGTTTGCACATGATAGTTTTGCCCTTTTCCTAAAAAATTCCCATGATATGAAGATGGTATCAAATTATCTTCGGCGCACTGTAGTCGCGCGCTTCCTTAATCGTTATTTGGCTTTAGAACCGTAAAAAATCTTAAGTAAAAAGGACTAAGGTGAAAGCTAGATGACACTTGTTAAAGGTTTGATGTGTTATTATTGATTTAAACTTGATTGTTAATAACGACATAATAAAGCGTAATTGTTAAGTAAATAAGTAGAAACCGGAAGTTGATATGTTTACATTCTAATAAAATCTTCTACTTTCGTTTTGCATCTATTTTGATTTTTTATTGAGTAAAAGCTGTAAATCCCACAATAATCGCGTTTGTTTGATGCCAAAAACCCCCCCTTAACCCCTCGAGAATGTTTTAAAGCACTGAGCGGCGTGATTATTGTAAAAATGCATTTGCGACCTGAGCCATATTTGTAAACATTGCCTATCTATGGTCACATGACTACCATATGTCACCTGAGATCACGTGATTACCAAACACGGGACGGCGAATCACAAAAAACAAATTACTGCGCTGATTATTACCTTATTTTTCAATAATTTAAAGCAAACTAAAACATGTTTAGAAGTCTATAAACGAATTTTTATATCATCCTTTACATGTGCCATATTATTGTCTTCGGCTACAACTAACTGATTGTCCGTGGCAAGTTCGTTGAGAGGAGAAGTAACCCGAGATGTATTCATATTTAAGAGATCACATGATATGTGTTTATAAAAAAAAACGAAATGAAATTGTCTTGTGTTCATTTTGCGGTTTTGTTGCTCGCATTCCAACTTAAAAAGCAATATACCAATATATTTTAAAACAATTGTCGTAGTATTTCAGAAGAAATAGCTCTTTAATTTCAATACAAATTTGAGTACATTCTCAAATTCAGTATTAAAAAAAGTTTTATAATCCCGAGCACTAATTCGGCTGAGAGAAATTAACATTACTTGACCGAGAGACATCAAGATAAATTTCCCCTACCTTCGACCAGATAACACAGATATATTAAATGTGCCTTACATGACATTTTGCACAAAACTGACTGTTCTTCATTTCTTACATTTCTTTATGCTTCACTAAAAGTCTTAAGTTTTTACATTTTTATTTGGTTCACTGAAATTTCACGTGCACTTCACTATGTACGTATCACCGGACCTACCATCTTCGCAAGTCAAGGGTTTTAACTCCTCCTTGTTCAGGTGGAGTTAGAACCCTTTGCTTGCGAAGAAGCGGACAAAATAACTTTATCTCCATCTTACCTTCGTTTGTCTTGTCGTATCTGACTTCAAGGGGATGTATAGTAACGGGCATATCTAGACTGTTACGGAAGTTTATGTGTAATATTTCTTCAACTTCACCGTGTATAATTGGGCCCACAAACTTTATTAATATCTTACCTTCGTTTGTCTTGTCGTATCTGACTCCATGGGGATGCACAGTAACGGGTATATCGAGGGTGTTACGGAAGTGTATGTGTAATATTTCTCCAACTTCACCGTGTATCATCGGCCCTACGAATCCCTGGTACGGGGGTTTTGGAATCTCTGTGCTGTAAGTACCGTCCGTGTACTGCTTGTAAGCATATTTAAAGTATTTGCTGCCGACGCGATTTTGTCCGTTTATCAGGGAATCGTTAACATAGCTGAAAAGTGTAGAAGCAAACAATATAAATAAATGTTTTGCATGTATGATAATTTTCTTCAAGCCAATATCAGGTTTGTCAACATTCATGATCATTGATGTCCTGATTAAGTGATATTTAAAGATTTGTTTGTTTGTTTGCTTTAATTCGGATTGTCGGGTTTTGAACTAAGCCTTAACCCATTCCCACTAATGCCCTCCTTTATTACGCCCCTCAATAAAACGGCTCTCGAAAACATTGTGGAAAATGAAGAAATTGCTTGTAACAAGCAATTTCTTCATTTTCCACATTGTTTTCTTCCCAAAAAGAAAAGGACCTTTAAAATTTCAACAACTTTGAATTGTCGTCTGCAACTTCTTTCAATTTGGACAAGTCTAAAATTTGTTGTGTTGGAATGGGTTAATTGTAACTGTTGCATCGTTGACCCTAATCGCTTGTCTCCGAAGTGAAATTTGTCTTAGATACTAAACGGCGGTATTTATGGACATAAACATGTAACAAAATTTTTGGTTTGCGACATAAACGTCGCAACTACAGCTTAGATGAGCTGTAGTTACATCTTAAAAAACTGCAAAGCCAACAAAAATGGTTAATTATGCTTAATCATTTTCACCAGGCCAAATTTAGTTTTGTCAGATTTCACTCTATTGGTGAAGGTAACCTTAACAGAGTTGTTCGCTTTAACTGAGTTTTGAGTTTTGAACAAAGCTTCAATAGCAATGATAACGTTGAATGTGGTAAAGGACCATCACTACTGATTTGCAGCTCGGACAGACTTTGTTAAAGCTATTTAACAACGTGACCTGTGTCGCTGCTTGGAGTTTTTCATTTTGACCATAGAATAATTGACTGATCTTTATTAAAAACCAAAATCGATTGAGCATTAAAATCATTCCAGTAGACCAGAAGTGAACTTGGAGCTCTAATATTTCAGTTGAGTAGTTGGCTGGACGTTTTAAATGTCCTAACTACAGTTTTCAAGATGCAGTTACAACATAAAGATCGGCGGGCAACTAATTTACTTTTTGTGACATGTTACTGACCATATTTTTGCAACATTACACCGTTTTAAAACTCAGTCCAATTACTCTGTCGAAGGTAAGTGGTTGGAGCCAGCGGTCCAACAAATGAAGACACTCTCGCTTCTTCCGTAGGAAGGTGTCTTTTATTATAGGGATGAGTGTATTTTTCACTGCGTTTATTGGAGTATAAAGTGCAATTGCCTTAGCACATGGCAAATAACGCCCGTAGGGCGTTATGTTTAAGCCATGTGCTAAGGCAATTGCACTTTATACTCCAATAAACGCAGTGAAAAATACACTCAGCCCATATAATTGCAATACGTCTATTTTCAAATCCGAAACGGATAGACAGATGAAAATAAAAACAAATAAACGAATTGTGGGCGGAGTTACTTTTTCTTTGACAGGCGTATGGATACATTGACACAGTTTATCGCTCGAGTCATTGTAACGGCGGACATTTTGTTTTGTCGCTTGGGTTTTTTGAAATGGAAATTCGAACATTAGTTGGATTTATTTGGAATTATTATGAGCAAATACTTACTTTTAACTCTGTAAATTATGATATCTGGGTCGATAACAGTTAGAATTATGAATAGATGCTTTGTAATAGACAAGAAATATAAACCTACCACATGGACACGATGCATGCTGATGTGGTGAAGCCGATTTGACATTTCGGATTTACGGCTAATAAAGGTGAGTTTTCGAAATCTTCATGTTTAAAACGAGCATTATAATTGTTATAAGGACACTATTTGTTTATCTATTTATTGAAAATCCATGGAAGTATAAAGGAATTCGAGGAAATCGAAATTCAAAGGGTGATGACTATAAATAGTAACAAAACAGGTTGGGTATTTCTTGGAAGTGAATTTCCAATATCGGAAATCCCTGACCTTGTTTTGTTTCTATTTTTGTCGAAAATAGATCTGTCTTTTATCGAGGTATAAACTGCAATTTATTTGATCACGTGATACGATTTGGGCCAATGAAAATACTCTATTTTGAAGTATTGCAATTATACAAGTATGAAACATTGTGTGACTGTTTGCCTATAGTTAATTTGTTTGTTACCATTTAACACTCTTTGATACAAACTATTTAATGCTATTCCACGGTACTTCAGCTATCGTAACTTCCAATGACGGATCGCTTTACTTCCGCAATTCATTTTGAATATATGCCTTGTCAAGCAATTTTGAAAAGCATTGTTTTGAAAAAAGACCGGGCCTCAGTCTTACAGTGTTTAATCAGGATTGATATTGTATAAATGAGCATTATGATGAAATTAAAATAATACATTAAGAAAATCTACCAAATGCAAAAAGATTAGTGTGGTTTATCATCCTTGCCTGCTGTAGATAGTTTTGATTTATGGGGCTTTAAAACTTACACAGTTCAACAGTCTATTTTCTTAGTCTAGAAGGGCTGTTACGCCTCGCTTTATTTTATTTGTCAATTTCGAAATAATATTGCTGACTAACCTCCGATGGATATGATTTCCTATTCAAGTATTTGTTTTGCAGAATTCTCGTTCGATTTCTTTACCCGTAGCAGGTCTTATTTTCTCAGTTGACTTTAATCACGGATATATATATCTCGTCGTTGGGCGATCAAAATGTCGTAACTACAGCTTTATTAAACGACATTATTATTGTGCTAGAAAACATCAAACAATAGGCTACTGTTTCTGCCGCGCCCTCTCGGATCAATAACGCGCTATGCACTCAATCTTTGGGACATGAGTTCGAACCCCGGATCGACCAACATTCATTCCGATATTTGACAAAAGTCATCGCTTTATGCGTCACTTGTCTTTCATTAATGGACAAATGATAAGTAGTGTGTCAAATAAGGATGGGTTACCGGTGATTCGGGTTGGATGCTGTGGCTGTACAGGTGTGAGAAACAATAGGAAGCCATGACAATGTGCACCAGTCGCCGAAATATAACTGATGTACTAACACACACACACTGCAAACAAACAATCGGGAATCCAGCACGTTTTGTTCATCAAAGTCGATATTTCTAAAGTCCCAGTTACAGTTTATCTACAACACAATAAGGTCTACACTAACTTTGCTTCAATGGTATCCCACAGGAATCCCTACTTATCACTTCAGGGTTCCTCCAGATAACCAGGGATCCCTCCTTGATATTCATTTACTCATTCACATGCAACCCTGCCATTCTAAGCCCAAAATGAAAAAAAAGTTTCGGAAAACATTGGGGAAAATAAAAATATCAACAATGTTTTCTACAAAAACAAGCAAACGAAAATTCAGGAGCATTTGTTGATACATCAAGATCTATTGTGCTAGAAAATATTGAAGGATCCTGGGGGAATCCCTAGCCTGAGATTACTGCATGGGGTCCCTTCCATTTTTCAGGGACCCTCGAGATCCCGGGACACTGTTAGTGTCGGGCCTGCTAAAGATACTAGGCTCCAAAAACTTCATATCCGTACAACCAATTGAGAGATCGCTGAACCCGCCCTCTGACTCCGCCTTTCATACCCACTGACTCCGCCCTTCATACCCACTGACTCCGCCTTTCATACCCACTGATTCCGCCCTTCATACCCACTGACTCTGCCCTTCATACCCACTGACTCCGCCCTTCATCCCCACTGACTCCGCCCTTCATACCAACTGACTCCGCCCTTCATTACCACTGACTCCGCCCTCCATACCCACTGACTGCACCCTTCATACCCACTGACTGCGCCCTTCATACCCACTGACTGCGCCCTTCATACCCACTGGCTCCAACAGGAAGTTTTACTTCGATATTTTGCGGCGGTATTTTGCAAATTTTATGGCCAGTTACATGTAACAAAAAAGTGCAATTATTCGTTGGCGACCAAAACGTCGTAACTGCAGCCTGGATAGGATGTAGTTGCGATGTTTAAGTCGCCAAACCAGCAAAAATGTTTCTTATAAATATCGGCCAAAGTTCACTTCCAGTCCAAATGAATGGTTTGATTGGTCGGTTGATTCCTTGACTGACAATCACAATCGATCAATTGACAATATTCAATCGAAATGTTTAAAAAGATTTTTAATTCTTAAATCAAAAGCATGGAGCAACCACTTTATATCTGCGCGTGATAGGGCTGAGCATTCTATTAACAGGTTGATAAAATTTAACTTAAAACGGAAAGAAAATCTCAAAATGTGAGAATTGAAAACAGACTTACTCATCATAATTGTTAACTAGGTTCTTTCCAGACGGTAAATAATCCCATTCTATCTTCTCGGCTTGAATGAAATAGTCTCTATGTTTTCTCACATCAAATCCGGGAACCGAACCTGGAACTTCAAGGAAACCCAACGAAAAATATATATTCGAGATCAAAGCTATTGCTCGCAAGATAAAAATTGTCAGCATTTTAGTCGTTCTTCTAATCAGTAGTTGAATTTATAATTTGATACAGCTAGCTTTCATACAGATTGTGTCAATGTAAAGTTTGAGATTAAGACAGATTTGCTTCTGCTTGGTCTTAAAAAGCCATTACATTAGAATTGTGTAAGGGTTTTGTAATGGGTTCTTATATATGTGTCGGCTTATCAGTTATGTGACCTTGAGAACTGATTCACGTAAGCAAGTCATTCCAGGTGTACCATGATGTAGAAATAGGTTCGGGGTTATTGAAGGTGATTGCACCAGTTATAATTATTGATATCTCTGGGCTTCAAAAAAACGGCATCACTACATGTTACTATAACTATTTCCACACAAACTCGCTTTTTGACGCCCGTCAGGGAAGAAAGCTTTATGAAAACATTGTTGACGATGAAGAAACTGCTTGTTACAAGCAATTTCTTCAATGTCCAAGATTTCAAATGTTAGAGTTCGAAATTCACTCCCATTCAATATATCGTATGATTAGTCTACCATTTCTTTTTGTTGACAGACCGAAGTGTAGCCTGTAGGCATTTCAAACATTTTCTTCTACAGGTTTAATGAAAACCTGGATTTTTAAGTCTTTCGATTTCAAAATATAAGAAACAAATTGAAATGACGAAGGAATTACAATCTTCAGAAGTTAATGGTATTGAAATACGTCCCGGGTCCAGCAAGTCATGATTTTATACTTGCCCGGATTTAAAACGAAACTGTCCATAAAAAGTACCAAACATTGTAATCAAGAATTTTCTTCCGCATTTTTTTCTTCCCTTCAATAGAAACTTTTTGATTAAATAATGTGTTATCTTTATGATCTATCCAGAAGCATTTCAGGATTTGCTCTTGTATTTATTGTCCCTTAACAAACGGTGTTAAAAATGTTCTTATCCGCAGGTAAAAAAGCCTTTGTCGAAAAAGTCGAAGCGGTTTAATCGATCCGAAGATTTCTAGCACATCGATGACAAAGAACACACTAAATTAGAAATGAATGTTTCTCCGTTGGAGAATTTCTTGAGAATAGTATCTGTGATATTTTCGAGTCAGGGAATGATTATTATCTCTTATTATTATTTCATTTACTTATTTTACCTCATGGTTTGAATCTATTTAAAGCCATATCTTCCCTCAGAGGAAGAAAAAAATCGTTGAAATAATCTGTGGCTTATTTTGTCACTAAAGCAAACAAAGGCCTTCTTAACCCTTGTCATGCTGTATAAATTACCTTTCTGAAATGCTCCCAAATCAAAGGGCTGAAAGCACTGATAGAACTTGTCGTTCAAAAATCAATATTTCTTTAAGAAATCAACTTCATAAACAACTCTGACATGAAAATTACAAGCAGGAGGTGTAGAATAAGATCAGCCTGCACATAAGTGTAGTCTGATCTTAGTCTACATCTCCTGCCAAAACCGGAATATTCCGGGTTCAGCATGACAAGGGTTTATTAATATTGATATGCAAAAGCAGGGTATGAGTCACATACCTACACTTCTATCGTGAATTGTAGTCGCGGGAAATATTTTGATCTTATAATTTCAATCATCATTTTTATTTATGATTTTGGGCCTGGAGTATGGTTTTCTTATTAATTCTTTAGTGTGTTTTGGGGAAGATATGGGTTTAAGATTTCGCGTGGAATGTTGCAATGAATTGCGGAGCACTTACATGGCAAAGAGTTTGATAACTCGCTCGAGTCTCAAATCCAACGTCATCGTGACGTCCATTGGAGTTATATTTGCTAGTCGATCTTCAATGTGTAAAGGTCAAACTGCCTAAACAACTTTTAAGACTGTCACATATAACAGTGTTGCCTTAACCTATTACCATACAGCAAAAAATTAGACTGGTCCGAATTGAAAAGAGTTGCAGACGACAATTCAAAGGTTATGAAATTTTAGATTTTCTTTAAAACTTTCTGGATAGAAAACATTGTGTTAAATGAAGAAGTTGATTGTTACAAGCAATTTCTTCATTTCACACAATGTTTTCCCATTTGTTTTTCTTGAGGAGCGTCAAAAAGCGTCACTGTGTGGAGATGGGTTAATCCCTTACTGCGGCGTCTTTTATGATGTCGGACCCGGCCATTTACTCTCTCAGAATTGGGGTCGTATATTCAAAAGGGGTCGCACGACATCCTAATGCGTGATTTCGCTGAATAAAGCGCCATGAATGCCCACAAAAATGCCACTTTCGCTCTTCAAATAACAATGAAGACAATATCTGGCTTGTATTCGAGTATTATATTCAAGCATGAAATGGACAAAAAAAAATTAAAGGAATAGTATTTTCATAACATCATGGTTATGATACAGCATCACTTAACAGAGAACGGGAAAATATACCATACAGCACATTTACACGATGAAAAGCACGTAGAATCCATTACATTCGTAAAAACTTAGGTAGATATGTTGAATAAAGTCAAAATGATATACTTGTATATGAAGACTGTTTCGAGACAAGAAAGAGTTGAAACTATAAAACAACATATATGTAAACATGCAAATTTGGTCAATTTTGTCTGACTCTCCTTATATGAAGACATGCAAAACTTGTCAATAATCCGCACAATCCCTTCGCTATATTTTTGTGGAATGTTGAACAGAAGAAACTGCTTGTAAATGGCTGTTTCTAACACAAAAAACTTTGTCCTCTTCTACCAAAATTAAAAGAACAAATACTTTTCTAACAAAAGTAGAGAAGTTTTCTCCTAGAATAGATATTTTTTACAGTCCTATCATACTACGTCAAGATATGGTAGTCTAAAGTTGAATATGCCTTTTTTTTTCAAATCTGCAATACATCAGTTTGAGCTTTCATCACACAACCATGCTGAGGAAAATAGCATATGAAAACAATATGGCAAAAGAAGGATTGCTTATATCAATCAATTCTTCTTTCCAACAATAATTTCCATCTTACGTCGATCTTGTAAAAAAAGAAGAAATTGCATGTTACAAGCAATTTCTTCTTTTTCTACAATGTTTTCTCAATTATAAAATCACAGGGATGTAAAAACCAGAGATTGAACAGTAAAGGGTTAATCTTAGCCCTTTCAATTCGACGAGTCTAAATTTTTGCGGTTTGGTAATTACAAGACTCTAATTCAACATGCAGGTGCTCAAAAACTGAAAACTTTTGCCCAGGGATGTCCAAAAATGCGAACAGATAAATTCGCGTGTGTAATTTTTCAATGCCTTGAGGATTTACAGAAGAAGTAGAACAGATCAGTTTTAATACCTGCGTTGTCTAGATGCAATGCCCTGTTGTAGTTAGTTCTACTTGTTCGAGAAGAAAGCCTCGAACTATTCAAAACATGCATGTAAACCACAGCAGAGCTAGAATGTGATACCTGGATCTACCGTGTTTGTAGCTAGCAAAGCGTCAGCTTTGATATGTTTAGTTAACAGACATAATTTTGAGGTCTTCTCAGAGTTCAACGTGTGCAAACTGCCACTGGAGGCTTAACTACTAAATCAATTGAATGCCTACGCTACAAAAATTAGTTCTTATTTCAGGAATATTGCAAACTCTGTCACTGCTTTTTATGGCCACTTGAATTAACTTTAATCAAATCGTAGACAACTCCTTCAAAAGCATGATATTTAACCCAGTCCCATACCATCGCGTATTTCAATCATCTCAAGAAAGTAGCTTTGGAAAACATTGTGGTCAATGAAGAAATTGCTTGTAACAAGCAATTTCTTCATTGACCACAATGTTTTCTACCCTACAAAGCAAAGGTTTTATAAATTCCACTAATCATAATGACCTTCGACAAAGAAGATTACTAAATTAAAAATGCCTTTCAGTACTTTGATTCCCGATCTTCTGTGATGTGAAATTAAACCCCTAAAATCCACAAGATTCACTACTTAGTAACTGCGCTACCATTAAAAAGATTGTCATTGTTTCTATATTACCGTCGCAAGCAATATGAAGATTCCTTTAGTTTTTGTTGTTGTTGTTTCAGGACAGATTTAAGCTGTCTGTCTCACGAAAACCGTATGATTTTGTTGGAAACTCTTCAAGATAGAAATATCATGTTATATATGTGAAACAAAATACTGTATTGAATTCGAGACGAGTAGGAAAATTTGGATATATCACGACACCGAGAATCCGATTCAAGGTTGGGAATAACTGCTACATTCTAGTATACCATTTGTTAAATACAAACGAACTTTGACTATACACTCGGGAAACGAGTCTGAAATCGACGTTGCTACCGAGAAAATGCCCTGATCTATGTTTATAGCCGCCGTCACAGCGCAGTTGGTAGCGCGTCGGACTGTCAATCTAGAGGTCCCGGGTTCGATCCCCGACGGCGGCACTCATCCTTTCCGACTATTTGTCTCTCACCATTGGGTCGATAATCGTAGAACTATGTGGGATAGCAGCTGGAGGCTAGGAAGGGATGTAATGGTAGTACTGGTGTGAGATATACCAGGAATCCATTGTTAGGTGCTCCAGCCGCCGCGATATGACTGAGAGATTGTTGAAAGCGGCGTAAAACCCCATTCAAACAAACATATTGATCTATGTTTATCCATATCAGTTCATTGCATAGCTGATTCGGATTTTGTATTCTGCCGTGTGATTTTGTCCGCTTGTAAGATTCGACAAGAAGGTCCTTCGCACTTAAGAAATGGTTCCTCATACAATATCTAATTGCGAAATTGAGGACAGAAACACACAACAGTTTCCAAAAAATTGCGCCGAAATATAGTGTAATGTATTATTTTGTTACAACTCGGCGCTTGACTAGGTCCCCACCGTGATCCAGATTTAACCATGAACTCACTGACCAGCAGATAACTAAAGATGTTAGTTACTAAAATATTAGTGGCATTGTCGTCTGTTTAAAAACGTGGTACGTGATAAAGCGGATTTGTTATGAAAAGAGCCAAGTTAGGTAAATCGATTCAAACCAGCGAAAAACTCGAAACCCCATATAGTATCCTTGTGTATTTTCCTTAATAATCTTCGGAAAAAAGCTAAAAAATCTTCGAAAAAAAAGCTTGTCTTGAAAGTGTTTTCATTGAGTATTGCTTTGATGACCTTACAGTTGTCAGATTATTGCCACACCACTTCAGAAAATAGCTTTTGTAAACAGTGTTGAAAATGAAGAAAACGCTTGCAATTTCCAATATGCTTTCGGTGCCAATATTCAGATTTTTAAAATTTCACAAAATAAAATTTTCATTTGCAACGTCTCTTGATTTGAACCAGTCTAAATTTTTGCTGGTAGCGCGTCGTGAGGTTCTTGGTTCTATCCCCGGATACGGCGAATATCTTTTCCGACATTTCTCTTTCACCATGGGTGGATAATCGTAAACCTAAGTGGAATGAGCAGCTGGAGGCTCAGAAAGGGATGAAGTGATAGTATACTGGTGTGAAAAAATACAAGGAGTCCATGGTTAGGTGCTTCATCTGCCGCGACATTTAAACAAACTAACTAAAGATGTGTCGTCTGGTAAATGATGAATGTACAGAAACAGTGTCTTAATCAGTGTAGGATAATGATGACTTTTTTCTTGTATATAAATTAGAAAAAAATGATTTTCAAAAATTTCATGAAATAATGAAAAAAAAGTCATTTAGGCAGGCTTTCCTTGATAACAGATTCTATAAGTAAGTTTAAAACAAAGATGTCGATGTACCAAAAGACAGATTTTTAAAATTTCATTAACTTAAAAGTGTCGTCTGCAGCCTCTTTCAATTTAAACCAGTCTGAAATTTTCTTGTGCGTGAATGCGTTAATACCAAAAGAAATAGTTTGGTAACCAGGCTTGTGAGCAAACAGGGATGTTTTAAATGAGAGGACAAGTGAACCGAAAATGTAAGCAAATCCTAGGCTAAACTTGACCTCTTGTGTAGTGAACGAGCGATTACAGACTCTGTTACACGGAGATCCCATCCAAAATGTTTTAAGTTCTGTTGAATTTCGTTAACCTTGAGAAAATTACAGATCGCTAACCACACCAACTCACCTCCAACAAGGTGATTTTACTTTGATATCAAACAAGCCCAGTGTGCAAAAAAAATACAGACTGGTGCGTTAATCAAATCGAAAATTGTTTGCCGGACTTTTGTCATGACGTTTGATCTCCGACAAACAATTTTCGATAAATCTGTTATCAATGAAAATTTAGAAAAAATATCGGAGGCAAACCTTTAATTTCCGTTATGAGTCACTGGTTTTATTTGTTAATCGATGTGCTGATTTACAGTTCGGCGTTCTGTCAATTTGTCGTTAGGCGTGCAGAAAGTCGCATATGCATCTTCAGCGTGCAAAATACATAAAGCTGTAGTTACGACATTTCTCGTCCAACGACGAATTGTTTCCTATGACGTCCAAATCAACTTCAGTAATATTCTTCAAACTAAAGACTTCGAATATGCTTAAAAATCAAGATTCGAGTCAGTTTGAATTAGAAAACATTATTTCGAATGGTTAAGGAAGCGTTATGCGAAACTTTAAAATCGGCTTGACTTCGAGATTCGTCGTATAACGTCGGAACACTTCGGTTTCGCCTAACATTGCTTACTTTGATGTTGCTATGAAGATTTTGCTTCGTCACTAACTTTGCTAGCGATTCGACGAGTTACGAAAAACTACGAAGTCCCGTGCGGAACCCCGTCGTTGGACAGATTTAAGAGTTAAGCAAAACGCCGCTCAACCTTAATTGGCGAACCGTGGCTATCAATCAGACAATCAATTGACCAATCAAATCATTTATTGTTCAACCGGAAGTGAACTTAGACCTCGGTCATTGGTCGACATAATGTGTAAAGAATTTTGGTAATTTGGTGAACTAAACGTCTTAACTATGGCAAATTCAAGCTAAAGTTACAACATTTAGATCGCCAACCATTTTCTTTTATCTGTGACATTTTTTAAAATTACGGCGTTTACTATCGAAGGGGAACTTTCCTTTGGACTTTGGTGGGCGGAGCCAGCGATCCGTCAATTAACCCTTTCCTGTTTGATGAAATATTAGACTGGTCCAATTTCAAAGAGGTTGCAAATGCACGCAATTTAAAATCTAACCATCCTATGTGGTAGAAAATATTACGGGAAAAGGAGAAATTGCTTGTTACAAGCAATATCTCCTTTTTCCACAATGTTTTCTCAAGTTTAAAATCACAGTGACGTAAAATCCCGGGTTTGTCTAGGAAAGGGTTAGCCGTTTCATTTTTCTTATTCTTTCAATCCGTAGTGTAACTCCTTATACTAAACCCAGTAGGTGAACCTAAACAGTTTAACCCTCTCCTTGTTTCAAAATTTTACTCTAGTCCAATTTGAAAGAAGTTGCTGGCGACAATATAAAATGCGTGTAATTTGAAAAGCAATCAATTTACGAGGTAGAAAACATTGTGGGAAAAGAAGAAATTGCTAGTTACAAGCAATTTCTTCTTTTCCCAGAATGTTTTCTTAAGTATAAAATCACAGGGACATGAAAATCAGGGATGAGAAACCGATATGTTGAATTTTCTCTGAGTTTTATTACAGGGAAATAACTCAAAAGTCGAACACGTCCATAAAGTATTTGTAGTTAACCCTTGTCATTCTGAACCCGGAATATTCCGGTTCTGACAGGAGGTGTAGACCAAGATCAGCCTGCACATAAGTGCAGTCTGATCTTGGTCTACACCTCTTGCTTGTACTTTTTCTGCCAGATTTTTTTTAAATGAAATTTATTTCTAAAAAAGTTGATTTTTTAACAACAAGTTCTATCAGTGGTTTCAGCCCTTTGATTTTACATGCATTCATTAAGGTAATTTATACAGCATGACAGGGGTTTAGCTCATATGTTTAACGCTTCCTCAAGAACGAATCCAATAAAAAAGTTTGTATCACAGCTTTACCATAATATTCCTTATGTCTCCCCCCCCCCCAAAAAAAAACAAAAAAAAAAAAAAAACAGAAAAATACCATGACTCTAAAATCTACTGCCTTTTATTTCCATTGTTCAATAAGATCAGTCGAAAATATGTTTTATTATTGAAATAAAAATCATGAGAAGACAAATGATCTATCCCATAATGACAAATAGACATCAAAGGTTCCGATTTAATACTTATTTTCAAAGTTTGAAGAAGATTACAGTTATTTGTTAGTATTGAAATCTGATAGCTCTGAAAAATGCGAACAGTGAAGAAATTGCTTGTTACGAGCAATTTCTTCAATGCCCACAAAGTTTTCTACCCTAAACGATAAAAAATTTACAAATTCCACGAACATGAAATTGTCACCTGCATCTTCGGACATATAACCTTATATATAACCTATAAAGTTAAGTTACACGGTAATGGGTTAAAATTGTTCGAGATTAATGAATAAATACGTATCTCTATCAGTGTGATTATGAATGCAAAGAACGTACTCATCGGCGCCGTTCGTGCACTCTGACCTGGGTCGATATAGTTCGAATTATCTAGATATTTCCTGTCAAATATTTTCCAGTATGTACTTACGTAATGATCCCGGTATTGGCTTGTCCCGGAAGAACAGAATATGGTTGAGGACTAGAAACGTTTTGAAATATGTTCCATATGTTGATGGGTGGAATAAAAACATTGCGACACTGTGTTGTTATCGACGTTTCTAGGATAAACACTTTGTCTCTATATCACTCCTCCGTCAACAATGTAATATAAACAAAAACTGGGTTTTATCCTGTGTTATGAAAGGGTTAAGCATAGCTGTCGGCACGGCTGTTTTTAGCTAGCAAAGCGTCAGATTTGATAGCTTAAGTTAACAGACAAAATTTTGAGGTCATCTCAAAGTTCAACGAGTGCAAACTACCACTGGAGGCTTAACCACTAAATCGATGGAATGCTTACGACATAAAAGATAGTTCTTACATATTCATATATTGAAAACTCTATTTAAATTGTAGAGCTCTCTCTAGAGACATGCTATTTAACCCATTCCCACTCAATTCCGCCTTTAAGCATCTCAAGAAAAAAGCTTTGGAAAACATTGTGGACAATGAAGAAATTGCTTGCACCAAGCAATTTCTTCATTGTCCACAATGTTTTCTACCAAACAAGGGAAAGGTTCTCTAAATTCAACCATGCTTTGCTAGCTTACAGTACTTTCAGTACTTTGATTTATATTATAACATCATTTCGATATAACGACATGTCTGCATATGTTCTAATTTCGAATGTTTTATTTATCAAATAATAACGATGAAATAACGTTCATTATGTCAGACATATAACTATACATACTGTTCTATGAGTTTTATTCTCAGCTTATTTCTAGTGAAGTTTTCAAAACATTGTTTACTATAATATGGTTTCAGCCCTTTTGCATGTAATTGGTAAACAATTCATTTATTGTTCACATTTTTTTTGAGTTTTCACCGATATATGTATTTCTTAAATATTCCTTAAATATTATTTACTTTCCATTTGGTTTTAATTTTCAAGTTTAAACAATTGTTCACTTAACAACAAACATTTGTAAATTTATGTCCATTTTTTTTAATCAAATCACGTGCATTTGATCAATTAAGGAAGTCAATTTTAAAATAAATTTGAAACACACTTTATATATCAGAATCTATTAAAAGGTTTTTCGCTTGGGTTTGTTGGTCACTTTTAGATTATTGTGAACGAAATTCGGAATGAAGTATCAAAAATGAACTTATCATTTTAGGCAAAACAAACTCTTTAAAACTTCTATGGCCTTTAATAAATTTTATAGGAAAAAAATGGACATGTTTAATGCAGATGCATGTGACCTGTAGAGGACAGGGTTAAGCGTTATTAAACAGGTAAATACCAGGTCAATAAGCGTGCGCAGTACACTCATGTAAGATGTATCATCAATATTGATTTGATGAAATATTGACGTTTATTTCTAAATTTTAAGTTAATTTTGATTTTAGTAAATAAATGCGTAATTCAATTTTGATGATATCTAAACTTGACTCTGCATCTCACAAAAACTGTGGCATAAAATTTGGGGATGTTTTTGTTTGATTGGTCTAATTGCATAGGTAGACTATAGAATTTGTTTTCTGTATATACAGAATGTGTTTGCTTGAAATTCGTTGATTGATTAAATGGGTCGTAACGCAACTTTTAACATTATTTAATTCATATCGTGGCGGTTGGAACACCTAACCATGGATCTCTGGTATTTCTCACACAAGTCCTACCACAACATCCTTTCCGAGCCCCAGCTGCTCATCCATATATTTACGATATCCACCAATTATTGGAGACACATATCGGAAAGAGTATTCACCGCCTGCGGATATCTTGAACTTAAAACACGAGTTTCAAATTTCGACCTCACTTGACCTTTTTAACACGTTTTTGATTCAATATCACTGCAGCTTTAAATATATGACGGTTTTAACTGTACTCAGTTTGAATAATATTCAACACTGTTTATAATCATTCTGCTTTCTTTCTTAAAGTTAGCTATTTGTGAATTGAAGGAGAACACAAACGGAAATATGATTTTCTCCCACGCATTTTAACCTCACAAAATTTCGACCTGCTGTTTCTCTCAGAACGAACTCAGCGAAATGGAGTCTATTTCTTTCTGTTAAGAGGAACACGGACAAAGATTAAATAAAGGATAATTGTTTGTTTCAGTGAAAGATCACTTTATCTAATTTAGTAGAAAAAGGCTATATTTTATCGTGTGGCGGAGCTGTTCTCGCTATGAAAGATAAATGGATCTTACACGAAAACAAACATTTTTAGCTAGCAAAGCGTCAGCTTTGCTAGCTTAAGTTTACAGAGAATTTTTTAGGTCTTCCCAGAGTTCAACGAGTGCAAACTGCCACTCGAGGCATAACGACTAAATCCACTGAATGCCTACGCGACAAAAAGTAGTTCTTGTTTCAGTAATATTGCAATCTCTGTCACTGCTTTTTAGGGCCTTGTGAATTAACTTGATTCAAATTGTAGACAACTCCTTCAAAAGCATTCTATTTAACTCAAATCCCACTCATTCGCGCTTTTGAAGCATCTCAAGAAAGTAGCTCTGAAAACATTGTGGACAATGAAGAAATTGCTTGTAACAAGCAAGTTAGACCTGTAACAAGCAATTTCTTCATTGTCCACACTGTTTTCTACCCTACAAGGGTAAGGTCTTCTAAATTCCACTAATCATGATTACCTGTTACAAAGAAGATTACTTTATAAAATCATGCTTTGCTAGCTTACAGTACTTTCAGGTTTTTTTTGTTTTTTTTTTGTATATTTTCTTTCTTGCAAAAGTATGCAATATTTATTTCGCGCTGGAATTACAAGGCTACCTTATGATGTCACCAGAATCACTGGTCACGCGTAGACGACATTTAGTATTGTACAATGAGCGGAAGAGGGGCTAAAACAGTGAGTTTGTCATTTTGATCATTTCTTCGTTTTTCACTGAAAATTATTGAGTGATAATTCATCGAAAATTCTCGATTATCTACTGAAAAGTATTACAGATACTGACATGTTTATATACATATTATAATTTTCCGGAAAATTTCAAATCGCCTTAAACTTCCGCATTTTATTTCACGATTAATTTATCAAAAACATTCAACTATGTGAAAGTGAATAAGACACGGACACCATAGTGTGGAAATAGACAGGCTTCTAGTCTCACTGATATATATTTGCTACATATTCACAATGTTCAATTCTCTAGCTATATAAGGAGGTATCGATGGGTCTTAAACCTAAATAAGAAAGAATCCCCGATTGCTCCAAAACACTCAGACGAACCTTCAATACTTAAATATATATTGACCCTTAGATATTTCTCACAAGGCGGTCAAAATTAACCGCTTGCGAGAAATTTCTAAGGGAAATAAAATTATATTAACGAATTTTTGATTTTGTTTGGTGAATGGGGTTTACGCCGCTTTCAACAATCTTTCAGTTATATCGCGAAGGCACGAATTTTTGAGGGTCGTATTCCTTGTTTTCGCTTCAAACACAAGCAATGACTTCATATCATTGCAAAATAAGTTACTTAACCCTTTCTTACTCAATCCCATGTTCCCGTGATTTTGTAACAGAGAAAACATTTTAGAAAAAGAAGAAATTGCTTGTAACAAGCTATTTCTTCTTTTTCCACAATGTTTTCTACCCTACTGCATGGTTACTTTCCAATTTCAACGTACCTTAAATTTTTACCTGCAAAACCTTTGAATTTGGACGGGTTTAAATTTTTGAAAAACCGGAAAGGGTCAAAGCACAATCTTTTATTACATAATACACACTATTATTTACTCATGTGTGAATCCAAGGGATGCATAGTCCGAACTTTTCAGTTTCTTTTAGAAAAAACAAAGCTTTCATAGAAGTGAAACACGAAATCTAAGTATCCTGAGTGGTTCGAACCATTTCCCTGGTCTGGATGCACGCAAATTTACTTATATGTAGTACGGCTCATCGTTGGTTCGGCCAAATTTTGGTTCGGCTTCCTAAGTTTATGACTGTTTCGGTTCTATGGAATCAATGTCGTTAATAATATAATGAATAACTTAACAAATGAATATACAGTCTGATTCATTTGGGTCCTACTACTTTATGCGACTATCACAGTATTTATCTACGTATTATTCTAGGAAATGTCTAATAAGTTAGGGGAAGTAATGTTTTAACTTTACGCAAACCCATATATTGCCTGGGCGACCAAACGACCGATCGAATCTTAATTATTACACATTAAGACTCCGACATTGGCCGACATTTATGAGAATCAGTTTTGTTACTTTGGCGACTCAAACGTCATAACAGCTTATCCAAGATGCAATTACGACGTTTAAATCGCCAAGCAAACATTTACCTTCCGTTATATGTTACTGGCAATAACTTTCACAAAATAACGCCGTTCAACAACGAAGTGGAACTTTCTCTCGGAGCTCAGTGGTCGTCGATTGTCATTTAGGCTGCATCTTAATTGACCAATCGCAGATGTCAATCAATTAACCGGTCGACCAATGAAATCATTCATTGAGACCAGACATAATTTTGATCTCCCACATTCGCCGCCATTTTCGTTAACCTTTATTTTTGGTTTGGCGACTTAAATGTCATAACTACAACTATCTAAGCTGTAGTTACGACATTAAGGTCGCCAACCAATAAATTTTGTACATTAACGTCTTCTAAAATCGAAGAGGGATATCCTGTCTGAGTCAATGGGCGGACTAACGAAGTAAGTGGGTGGGGTCAGCGATTGGTCAATTTGTTCTACACACCCTTAAAAACATGACATATTAAAGAAACTGAAACGCGATATAAGTTTTCGAAGATAAAAAATCAACTGTCGGTGAATAAGTTTTGAAAATAAACCTTTTTGCGAGGAGGGTGACCCCTCTAGTTTCAGAAAATGTACCTGAAGCGAAAACATTTCCAAGGAGATTCTTTTCGGGTGGAATCATATTTTTTAAGAGATGTCAAATTTTCACACTGGTCTTCATTGAAAAAAGTTGCAGACGACATTTAAAAAGAAATTTAATTACAAAATTCATGCATAGAATATATATCGTAAGGGAAGACAAAACCGGACAAGAATTGTCCTTTGCAAAAATTTTGCCTTCGTTTTACTAGAAAGTATACTTCAGCGTCGGAATAACGAGAATTTAGTATTTTAAGACACCGTTTTGTTTAGCAACATGTTTTGATCTTTTGGTCGCTTTTACTGCTTTTCTCAATGAACAAGCAGCGCTGTATATCCATGTGTATAGAGTTATCAATTCTCAGCGCTTTCTATAATACGGAACGTAACAGCTGTCTGATATTGTCACCAGTAATGTTGCGAAAGTTCTGTGTTATCATGTTAACTCTTGTCATGCTGAGCCCGGAATATTCCTGTTTTGGCAGGAGGTATAGACAAAGATCAGTCTGCACATAAGTGCAGGCTGATCTTTGTCTACACCCCCTGCTTGTCAGTTGTTTAAGTTATCAATTTTCAAAATTAATATTGACCCTTATCAAGACCTTCCAGTACTGCCAGTCCTTTGATTTTAAAGCAATTCTGTAAAGGAAGTTTTAATTCAGTATGACAAGGGTTAAAATTGAATAAAATTATACAATACTGTGCCAAAATAAGGTGTGTACGTATCTAAGCATTACCTCATTGTGTCAAAAAGAAGCATTGCTATGTCCATTTGACTAATCGCTGGTGTCAATCAAAGAATCAATCACCAATCAAATAATTCATATAGACAGAAACCCTGACATTCGAACCCAGACATTGGCCGAAATTTTTGTGAAACATATTTGTTGCTTTTGCGACTTAAACTTTGTAACTATTGACTATTAAAAGTAGTAGTTACGACGATGAAGTCGCCAAAGCATCGGCATTACATTTTGTTACGTGTTCCTGGCAATACATTTTGCAAAGTGGAACTGCCTGTCTGAGTAAGTGGGTGTTTCAAGCGGAGTCAGTTGGCGAGGCCAGCGATCCGTCAATCGTGGCGCTGACTTCGTATCGCCTTATTAGGTCTAAACGTAGTGTGGTTATATCCCTGTTTTGCTGTTGAATTGAGAACGCATTGGCTTTGTATGTCAAAAGTATAATAATCCTATTTTAATCCTGTGCTGACTTTTTTATGATAGTATTTTATGTCAAAAGGTGGTGTTATTATGCCCGAACACCGTATTAACTTGTCAAAATACAGTCTTATTGTTTGATTTTCTCCGAGGCTATGTTGACTTTTTCAAACGCTTATAAGTAGTACCGCTATGCTCATAAGTGGTGTTGACTGGTGTTGTTCTGTCTTTCCATGCCAAAAAGTAGGGTTATTATACTAAAATGTGGTGTTAACTTGTTTTAAATAGTCTTTCCGTGTAAAACTGATGTTATCATGTCAAAATATCGTGTTGTGGTATTATGTAGTTTTATTATGGCCAAAAGTATAGTGGCTTATCCAAATGCTGGTTTTGGAAATATATCAAATGTGGTATTGACAATTCTACGCACGATATGACTTTGTCAAAGGTATTGCCATAGTGTTCATATATGATGGTAATTTTTCTCACTTTAGTCTAAAGGAATGATTTCATATGTCGACTGGTCATTTAATTGACAGACGCGATTGATCAATTTCTCTATCATGTAATTATGTAGCGATGCCTTGTCACAACTTTTTATTGCTGTATCAAACAGTTACGATTTTATGTCCAGTCACGATAGTGAACTCTCTAAAAAGAAAACGCTCTGTCTCGTTATAGGGTCGTGTTATCCTGTCGAACTCTAATATAGACGATTATTGAAACTCGTCATTCTATCAAAATAAAACTACAGTTTAACCTAATAGGACAGTGTTAAAACAAATCAACTATTCCTCGATATTATGATACAACGGATAGATAAGTCAACATCACATTTTAACATTATAAAACTACTTCTTCTGACAAAAGTACACTACGTATAGACGAGATAGCATCATAATTGGACATAATAAGTTTTTTTACGACAAAGTATAGACAAGTCAACATAACATATGAACATGATTAGACATTTTATCGTAATAGGAAAGTATTTATACAGTATTTTGAACATTTTAACTTTTAATATGAAAATGCGATGCACTGACAAGTCAACACTTGACATGTATTATGGGCTCGAGATTTTATAATAAAACACCTCATTTACGCATCTTTGATATCATAAGATAGTATGTGGATAAATAAACACCACTTTGTACATGTCAGCATCACGCAGGGTTATAAAAACACTCATTTTATATAGAATAGCACGGATTTAAGACAAGGCGAATCCTAACTTTGAAATAACCAGACTACTAATTGACTTAATAATCGTAAAGTAGCGTTTTGACACCTGGCCACCACAGTGAAAGATAATAACATTAACTTCTGGCACGATAAGATATCGTATAGACCAGTTAGATCCACATCGAGACATATTCTTCTACTTTCTAGGATAATAAAACAACTTGTAGACAAGTAAACACCGCATTTTGACAATGTAACACCGTCTTTTGACCAAGTAAGACGATGTGAGGCAAGTCAAAACCAGATCTGGGCATGAAAATAATTCTTTTAGACATAACAACTTATACATAACAAGTCAAAGGTTAGACATATCGATACTTTTTCTATTAACATCAGATAGTCGAGGCGTTCCATTTGAAATCATCAATAAATCGCTATTTTTTCGTTATTAAAATCTGAACTCTTTGTAAAACTAATTTCAGCATTTTGCTTAGACCCTCTAAATTGATAAGCAACCCCTCTGTCCCCTCTAATAATGTGAGCCTGTTGTGAGTAAGCACTCCTAGTTTTTATCAGTATGTCGGACCTTGCTAGTATTTGCTGCTCTAGAATGGCTAGCTGCATACTATCGCACGTTGCCGAGAGATTATCCACGTGCAAAGAGAGTCCCGTACTATTTAGCGTGTTAACGTTTGAAAACCATTCTGTTGCTTCTTTCTTTATCTCTTCCACGTCCGTAGCTAGATAAATCGCATACTTAGATCTATTCGAGAACCGTTCAAGAAAAGCAAACACGTATTTGGTGTCGTTTAACTCAAAGAATACACCCCGTATGTGAACACCCACCAAACTCCTCGTTCCATTTAGGGTCATCGTTTCTATCAAACTATCCACTTTGTCTTGGAGAGATCGTTCCAATTTAAACAGTATGTGGTACAGAGTATGAGGTATCATCCTTGCATTTGTGGTCGCTGCCCATGGTAAAGTGTTTATTGTATTTGGGTTGGATGATACATTCTTAAATATAAGACTATTGGTTCTTACAACCACTGCCCTGTTTTCCCATAAGTCGCCAGCTTGAACAGTAGCAAGATTTGGAATATTTCCCTTTTTGCCCATCATAGTTACGTAATGGACGTCTGTCGTTGAAGTATACTCCGACAAACACTTTGACCAATTGTACAAGTTAGGCTCAAAATAGTTGGATAACAAACAGGGTCTAGTGTGTTGTACACAAAACGTTCGATTAGTCAACAAGGCCAACAAAAAGGTTGCCACCATTCCCCTCTCACGATCACCTAGTCCATAGCAGTGGGTCTGATTGTCCGAACATTCATAGACTAGAAGCTTCTTGCTGCAATCGGCTTCTGGTAAAACATAGTCTTTGAAAACTTTTTGCATCAGTTTCATCGCATTCACTGTCCTGGGGTCTTTTGGTTTTTCATCATTTCCAATAAGGGGTAAGAGTTCTTTGGTCAAGCGGTCAATCATTTGTTGATCAGCCTGTCGTGTGACTGCAGATGTTGGACCTTTAGTATAAAGCGGTACTTGTCCTAGAGAGCTAAAACTTAGATGACGTACCCTCCTCGATGTTCTGTCGGATGTCTTTTGTGAGTGAAGGTTTTCTGTGATTCGAAATGAAAAGATCAGTCCAGCAAATGTTACGATTATCTGAAATGTAGATTTCCAAAAAGCTAGGTTAGTTTTTTGAAAATGGCGTAATCATTTAACCCATTCCCACTCAATCCCTCCTTTTTACGCCCCTCAACGAAAAGGCCTGGGAAAACATTGTGGAAAATGAAGAAATTGCTTGAATCAAGCAATTTCTTCATTATCCACAATGTTTTTTATCCAAAAAGACGAAAAAATTTAAAATTCAATCAACTTGAAATTGTCGTCTGCAGCTCCTTTCAATTTGGACCGGTCTAAAATTCCACTGTGTTGGAATGGGTTAAATCAATCATAACATTGCAGCCTTCACAAGAAACGTATACATGAATTCTTTCTTTGGAGTTTTGCAGATGCCATTACCACTAGCGGTTTTAGCTTTGAGCTTGTATGACCATTCATTCGTTATGTTTGAATTTTAATTTTCTAGATTATATTTTTATTATTTTAATTATCATCATTATTATAATCATTGTTGTTGTTATTGAGAGCTTGTATGACCATTTATTCATACGTTCGAGTTTTAATTTTCTAAATTATATTTTCTTCTTCCTCCTATTATCATTATTTTAATTAATATCATAATTATCATTATTATTGTTGTTGTTGTAACTTTACTTTCATTTGGATTATGCATCCTACTTTTTCTTCCACATCAACGACTATAACTTTTGCTATTCCTTGCACAATGCCCCTTGTACTCTTTCTGCTATATGTACCATAGGCCTATACAGTTATTGCTTCTATTATAAAACTAACGCTTACATTCCGTCTACTATTGACGAAACGCTTACCACGCCCAAAAACCTCCGACAAGACAGCTTTCAACGTCATTTTGCAAAAATATATATCGCCAGGGATTTGCGGATTACGCCAATTGAACTCCGAGGTGGCTTGATTTAAATACTAAATGACATTATTTTTCAAAATTTATAGCCAGTATCGTGTAACAAAAAAACAAAATGGCTGGTTGTTGAGATAAAGGTCGAAACTACAGCTTGAATACGCTTGAATTAATCGATTGTTTATTGACAACAGCGATCATTGTTTTTTCATTACGATATCACTTCATGTACAAAGTAAATTTATAACAAGTTAACAAATACTGTAAACCTTTGTTTGGTGCACCAGCAACCGCGAATAAACTGAAGTATTATTCAAAGTGGCGTTAAGTCCTATGTAATCAATCAAACAATATAGCAACCGCGAAGAGACATAAGTATTTTTCCAAGTGGCGTTAACCCCAATATAATCCATAAGTAAACTCACACAGCACACAAACCATTTGAGAACTTCCCAGGTGGCAACGGGTACGGCCATCCTGTCCGATGTTGACGATTCATTCAATCTTGTTGGTGCCATTGTAACAGCTGTTCTCAAGTCAGATAAATACAACATCGCAAAGGTCAATGAATATTAACGGCTCCAGATACAGAGCGTAATTTGATTTTACGTTGAAATTATTTTACTTTATCAAAATAAACTTATCTAGCTGGTAGTCATAAGAGTGGTATTGTCAGGACGGTAATATCGAGTGCCTTTAGCAAAGAGATTTATTCCATTAATAACTAGTGTTACTATATCCCTTCCTTCGCGTTGAACACTTTATGAATACAACATAAACAAAGAGAGAAAAACAGACAAAATGTAAATTTACTGACAATGTGTGTTTATACTTTTTCGTATAAGCTGATTGTTCAATTCTGAATAGTCCTTTTAAGGCATTATTATACATGTAGTATAGATCTTTTCTATAGCCAGGGCATTTGACTCGCCTTCAAATAAAACCAATGTCAGGAGACGTGGGTTCAATCAATTTGAAAAGCGATTAGCCAAATTCGATTAAATAGGAAATCTCTCAATTAGATTCCATTCTTTAATACTTGCCTTTACGAGAAGTAATCAATTATTACTTTTTTTTGTGGAATTTAATATAATTCAATTATATTTGATTTTTATGTTTATATTTAGTCATCCACAGAACAAAGATGGTTTGATTTATTCTTTGGTTGTTTGCCGTTTTTTAGGAATAAAGTGTATTTTCCCTCTTCTTTTCAAGTTGAATTAATTATCTGGATAACCTTTGCTGATAGTCAAGAGAAAACAAGAGGGTCATTCGCCCTAAAACGCTCACCTGAGTCGATGACTACAGAGGTTAAAAATCCCACGAGACTAATTCTAAACAAAAGTGACAAAAGAAGTCAATAATAAACTTTCAATGTTATTTTGCAAGAAAAGTAGCAAGTACAATGCAAGGGAGATTTCTTAAAATTAGTCCGTAGCGACCTATATTTTTACCTCATGTGATCCAATATCAAACTTGGCTGATGTGAAATAGAGACAAACATTCGGGCTAAATATCCGGACATATTAGCCAAAAAAACCCTGAGGATTCACAAGTCGTTTCCGAGATTTGACTTAGTGATCTCTTTTTAACTAGAATTGACCCAAATTTGAACTTGTTTGAGATATTTTGGAGAAAATCTATCCGACCAAATATCTTGTCATTTAAGCCAAAAATGTGGCATTCAAAAGGCCATCAAGGTATTACTAGGATTAGACTTAGTTAACTAGTTTCTAATTGATATCATCCAAATCCGAAATAGGACAAAATATGGTGGAGACAAGCATTCTGATCAAATATAAGTCATTCGTGGCCTTAAGAGTGCAAAAAGGTAATTTTTAGATTTGACCTAGTGACCTAGTTTCTATTAATCCATTTGACCCAAATTCAAAATTGGCTAAAAATAGGAAAACAATCATTCTGACCAAATAATAGGTCATTTGATCCTAAAAATGACTGTGTCCTTTAGAGTAAAAACAACGCATTTCTTAGATTTTGACTTAGTGACCCAGGTTTGACCCCATGTTATCCAATTTGAACTTGGCTGAGATATTATGAAAGCAATCATTCTGACCAAATATTAAGTCGTTTGAGCTAAAAATGTTTCCTCCATATTGCAAATAATGTATTTCTCAGATCTGACCAAATGACCTAGTTTTTTACTCCTTAAGGCCAAAATTCGAACTTGGCAAGATATAGTGGAAACAATCATTCTGTCTAAATATCAAGTCGTTTGAGCAAAAAAAGTGTTCTGGAGAATGCAAATAAGACATTTCTCAGATTTGACCTAGTGACATAGTTCTTTTTACCAAGTGTTGCCCATATTCGATTTTGGTATAGAGACCACGGAGAAAGATATCCTCACAACTTTTTGAAGACATTTTAGTAAAAAAAAAGTGGCCTCTAGAATTCAAACAAGGTGCTGACACACGACGTACGACGGACGACGGACAAAATTGATCATAGAAGCTCACCTCTAGCATGTCGTGAGCTAAAAAACTGATAAAAAGTGTTTCTACTTTTCCATACGATCACTTTGTAGTATTGGTCTAGTTCATTTTGCATACAGTGAGGAAAGATATTGGTGAAATGAGTTCATGCCTTTAATATACAACAGTCATACTGGTCCAAAATGAAAACCAGACAACATTGAAAACATTATAGGAAAAGGATTTCTTCATTTTTTCACAATGTTTTCTCGTACTTTTTTCTTGTGGGCATCGAAAAGCAGGATCACTCTGGAATAGATGAAAACATATTGTTTGCACTTTGAATTTGGAAACTTGGTAAAATTTGCAGATGAATGTGACCTTTCAAGGGAAAATGAACCCACTTTCATGGAAGTTAGTTTTCTTTAAAGATATATTTTTAAAGGAGATCGGATACATGCTCACGGGTTATGAATTACACTTTGAAAAAAACATATTGGAGTGGTAGAATGGCCATTCAAAACGGAATAGCTCGAACTTGGCCAGCCTGCTCAATTGATGGATCCGACAGCTGTCAATCAAAATATCGATTCACCAATCAAATTATTAATTGATACCTGAAGCGTAATGTTGAACTCCAATGTTTATTTCAAGCATGTTCGTTTATTGACTACTTCGTAACTGCAGGCTAAATCAAGCCGACATTAGTTACGACGTTTGGGTAACCCATGACCAATTCGCTTTTTATTACCCTTTCCTCTTTAATCCCTGTTTTTTACGTCCCTGTAATTTTATTTTTGCGAAAAACTGTAGAGAAAAATTGCTTGTGATAAATATTTTTTCTTTTTCCACAATATTTTCTACCCCACGGAATGGTTATTTTTTCAAGTTTGAACCGCTTTTAATTTTCGTCAGCAAAGCCTTTGAATTTGGACAGGTCAAAACATTTGCAAAACAGGAAATGGCTAAGAGACGAAGAGACTATATTTTTGTTTGCATGGAGGTCTGAAACGAAAAAACTAATCACACAGCATGAATTGGTGAAGCGGGTTCAAAGTACACATTGACAGCCAGGCAAAGAAGGCGAACGCATTATTGGTGTTGTTAAAAGGGTTTTCAAACGTTTGATTAAACAAAGACATGCATGTTTCTTTGTTTCATGATGAAAAACCCCGATAGGACTCCACTTGGAATATGCAGGCGGCAAATGAATGACAGTTGAAAACAAAGTAGGAGATATTACCCTCGTCGAAAACATACTAAGACAGGCTACAAAACTACTACACAACATTAGAAATTATCTCTAAATTAAAAAGAAAAGTTAACCAGTTACGTGACAAGACAGCAAAATTTTAGACTGGTCCAAATTGATAGAATGTGCAGACGGCATTTCAAATTACACTAAATGCAAAAAAGGGGAGGAAATATAGGAGAAATTGCTGGTTATGAGTATTTTTTGCTTTTCCCACAGGGATTTCTCCGATCCGCATAATTCTCCAGGTGTCAAAAAAGTGCATGACTGGTTCTGATGATCAAGCATGATCCACGTCTATCGTATAATTCATAATACTGATAAAATTGATAAGTATAAAATATTCAATAGGCCTTTGTGTGACAAACCAACTTGTGCACTGTCATGGCGAGTTCTGTAAATAGTTTAAGATTTGTTTTGTTTTGTTTGTTTAATAATTATTGTATATCGATTAAGTTTCGTCCCAATTTCTGGGTTGGAATAAATAAGTCTCACCGATCAAGACGGATCAGAGAGGCTGATGCCTTATAATGATCTCAAGACCAAGCACATAATATATGACATGATCTGGTTGATTTCCGAATGATTTCCGACCCTGAACATTCAACTTGAGAAATTTAGATGCTCCATTCGAACTGCTTAGTGAATTGTAATAAAGTTCACTATTGTATGCGCCCTGTTCAGTTAAGGGGAGCATCGTGAAAAAAGGGTCACTAAAAGTTGTCATAAGTGTCACTCAGGAAGCTCACGATTAAAACACTTCTAAAAGAGACTCAAAAATCAGACTATTCAAAGGTTCCAGTCTAAATGAAATAAATTACAACAACAATCAGTGCTACAACAACAACCTCAAACCTCGCGATGAGCCAAGAAAGTGTAGTTTTCAACGGATTCACAGGTACCGTGTCAATAGTGGTCTTTTAGAGATACATAATTTAATAACTGTTTTTATTTCCAATTAAATCACCCATTTAAGAGGGAATATACGCATTTTTCTCTAATATACTCCTTCGCCCCAGTGGCAAGTCGAAACCGTCTATCTATCTATAGCTCAGTGTTGTGCCTAGGTCAGAATTTTTGGGGGACACAGGTGTCTATGGGGACTATGGGGAATTTTGGGGGACAAACCAAAACAACTAATTCTTACCTGTTATTTATAAATAGTCTAATTTGAATATAATTTTCTGTTCATGCTGGATTCTTTTGCAATAAAGTACACTATTTCCATGAGTTTTGTTATGGCTTCATTTTTTTTCATTGAATGAGCGATCTGTAGCAAAGTCCACGTCATATTTCAAACGCAAAGCTACAACTGCGCGTACATGATAAGCCCAATTTTGTTAGGGTACTTGAGCGCATATTAGTACTCAAAGTGTCTGTAGCAAATGGGTTGGATAATTTTAGTTTTGTTTCCAAACAGGTCTTACATCTCTGGCTGTCACCCGATTCTCACAGCTAAGGAAATTTTGACAACCAATTCTTTTGGAAATTTCGTTCCTTCCGTTTTTTGTCTCTGAGGAAGAAGGAGATGACATGGAAATTTCGCTGTCTGCATCAGCAGATGTAGACGCGACTGGATCAGGGGTTTTAGAAGCCGTCTCCGTTGATTCAAAATCGTCTGCTACCTTTCTACATTTTCCTGACAAAAAGTCAGTCAGGCGCATCTGTCGTTTAGCCATAACAATTCCGAGACCGGTTCTTGATTCTTTATTTTAAAATCGGCTAAATCAAATGGAAAATTGTGGGTCACAGCCTAGTTTTTGCAGGTGTGCGACTGGTTCATAATATTTTACATCAAAATTTGCAGCATCGAAAGATAAATTTCGGGTTACTGTCAAGTTTTGAGGGTGCACCGTGTACGTGTAATAATATTCATAACAAATGTAAACACCGATCGAGCATGAATTTTTTTGTAATAAAAGATCATGGAAATTTGAGCGCGCCCGAAATCCCGCGATGGCTCAGATTTTAGGGGACATTGGGAATAAATTTGCGGGAATCCCGCGATGCCGCGGCCTAGGCACAACACTGATGGCTGCATATACTGCCTAACTCCCCTTTCGGGTAATACTGGCAGGTGATACCAGTTTCATGGAATTATTAAAAGATTGCGATTTTTTCTTAATCATCTACCTTTACAATTTTCTTTTTCCTATGTGTATCCTTGATACCTTTTACATTTTGCTATACAACAAAAATTCTATAAATCTCGCCTTTAAATGTTGGTTTTGATATACAGCAAAAATTCTCTAAACATTCAGCTAAGAGGTGGGCTTTATAATTGTGTCTAGAAGTATTGCAGGTTGTCAATATAATATTGTTGGAAAATTCTGATGAGGTTATAACAATGCTTCACACTTTGCTTCAGGGTTATAACAAAGTCTATGAAACAAAGTCTGATATAATTTTTACTGAGTGAGGTAATTCAAGTTAAAAAAAAATCTTCAAATTTCACTCTGTACAATTTAATTCCTGTTTAATTACTCGCTCTTCTTGATCAAAACTAAAAGAATATATATAAATCTACTTCAGATTTGAAATCAAAATTTTGCTAAATAGTGTAATTTGTTAAATCAGTCCATTTAAACCCATTCCCACTCGACAAAATTTTAACGGGTCCAAATTGAAAGGAGTTGCAGATGACATCTTAAAGATGATGCAATTTTAAATTCTTGATCTTTTGGGATATAAAACATAGTAAATAATGAAGAAATTGATTGTAAGCAACTTCTTCATTTTTTACAATGTTTTCCAAAGCTTTTATACTAAGAGGCGCCAAAAAGCGTCATTGTGTGAGAATGGGTTAAGCTTTTACCGGTAATTAATTCAAAGCATCCATTGGGGGAAATTTTTACTTGGTAAACAGTGAATAGTCTCGAAATTTCGCAGAAGACCATTTTTAGGTGATGAAATTTAAAATTTTAACCTTGTAATGCTGAATTATATATCCGCAAGTCAGGGCTCCGGAAATTTAGAAATCTAAATCGGTCCGGGACTTTGCCCCCCCCTCCTGCCGGCAAAAACGCCCCCCCTCCTTCTGCCGGAACACCTCCCCCCACGCCGCAAAAAATGAATACCCCCGCTTTTTTCACCTTTCCCGTACGTAAAAGGGTTCATTATTCATTCATTAGTTGCCTTCTTTTTCAAATGTTCCGAAGATGATTATTATTTTCAACGATGAAAACAACTGTCAGATCCTACCTTCATTTTGTTTTTGAAAATTCGTCCGAGTATAAATTGCAATTCCGGCAATGTACGGCAGTCCACGAAATTCTAATATGTTGTAAAATTAGATAGAAAAATAAATCACATTATTAAAATTTCCGGATTTTACAGAGTACTGTCGATTTAATTATAGTAAAGATATACTTTTTCATTTTCATAAGCTAGTTATCCAAAGTTCTGTTAATTAAACACAGTCATGTCGATTTTCTCTCAAGACGAGCGTCTGTTGATGGAAAAACACAGCTGACGTCACAAAAATGTCGGGTCAGTCCATTCTACCCCATGGGATCACAGAGTCGTGACGTACATCAAAAAGATCGACGAGACAAACTCCAGTGGGTCGCCCACGTGTTGCAAAATTTTCCTAGAGTGGAATTTGTTCACAAATCTCGGTCATTTATTTATTGTAGTTGATTCCCGATTTATTATTCGGACGTTTTCCACCCCTGAAGTAAAACTTAATTTTATTGACGGAACTGTCGTTTTTGTTTATATTTTAGTTATCTGTATTCTGCGGATTTCCAATTATTGTTTGTATTCTATCAGCTATGTTTCTTACCGTGAATGAAAAATTTTAAAACATATATTAACGACGTGATTTTTTTATATTAATTTCAAACCCGATCTTGCGCGCTAATTTGTGATAAATTAATTTCATAAAAGCGTTGTGCTGAGCTATTCTGACTTTGAACAAACAGCTAGACTGGTACTACTGTCGACTTTAATAAGGTCTAACGAACAGCAACTGAAGCGTGTTTGTGTCTCGATTTATATACGCATCCCATGTTATATTAAAAAAAAATGTTTCACGAGTAACGGCAATTTAAATCGACGCAGTTTTCTTCGAACGCATGGTAAGTCAAACCTATTCTGTATTGCAAGTAGTTTACAAAACTCGATACCCGAAGTTCAGTCAAGCGTGAAACTGCAAATTAGGTCCACGTGCGGATGGGCATTTGACTGGCCGGGGGGTAAACCTATTATCGATTTTTGGCACTTTTGTTTATCTCTCAATCTGCAGGTAACGTGTGAAACCCTTGAATTATTTTGGTTTCAAGTGGATTTTGATAGATGGTGGGCAAGTTTATCAATATTTTAACGTGAATTTGATGAAAATTTCGGACCAATTTTGGTGTAATTTTTGGGGATTCCAATCAGTCTGGCAATTCAAAATTCGGTCCAGACCGGCAATTTATCGGATTTCCGGAGCCCTGCCGCAAGTGAATTGCATTAAAATGAAAGGGCTGACAGGAACATTTCTTTTGGTTTTCTTTTACTTCTTGATTACATAAAAATTAAAAAAAATGTGAGTTTTTTGTTAAAGTATTTGCAAATAAGTAAATTTCAGTAGGATTAGAACTCTGAAAAGGTATTTCAAAATTTTTTTACAGGTATCAAGTACCTGTAATTTACGATGCATGTCCATCACTTGAGGATGTTAATTACCAATCAAGCTTGGTTTTACCCATGATTTGGGCTTATATCTACATAACCAATTAATCATTTTTTCAATAACTTGGCACACTTATGATGACCATTGACACATGGCTGCCAATTTTCAAGAGTCAATATGACGCACTGTGACAATTTTTCAAGCATCAAAATTGCATCTTTTTAATTTTCTGTGCTTCAAAACCTGAGGTCTCTGGTCATAGAAAAGTTGTTTATAATGACTACTTTTTTTTTAGAAACTGGTTGCTTGATTTCAACCAATTTTCAAAGAAATCATCCTTTGGTGTCCTGTTTTTCTGATCCTTTAAAAAATATTGATTTGTTTTAAAGCATTACTTTTATTAGCAGGGCTTAGTACTATATGTAGTATATAGTGAAAACATTTAATTTGTTCTTCCTTCTTCGAAATTCAAAGATGTGTTTAAACCATATTTCATTTGAATCATCTTTTGTTGACATTTTACCAGAAGATTTTAAATTTTCTTTAAAAACATTGCTTAGCCTTTAAAGGATTGGACTCTTTAACAGTGATTCAAGGGAATAACTGATACTGTTATACTTAAAATATTTGTTGTATAAATGTAAGCTGCCTTTCGAAAATTAATGAATTAATTTCAAAATAGTAGTCATACTCCCCATAACTATGTTACAGGGGTATATAGGAGTCATCTTGTCAGTCAGTGAATCTATCTGTTACTTTTTTGTGTCCACTCAATTTCTTGGCAACTATTGGAAGGATTTTATTCAAACTTCACTGATATAATCAGTATCAAGCAGAGATGTGCATATTTTAATTTGGTTATGGTCCATTGATTTTTAGCTCACCTGAGCACAAAGTGCGAGGTGAGCTATTGTGATCGGTCGTTGTCCGTCGTCCGTCTGTCCGTCTGTCCGTCCGTCCACAATTTCTTTAAAAATCTTCTCCTCCTAAACCAGTAGGCCAATCAAGCTGAAACTTTGCAGGGATGTTCCTTGGGTGAAGTTCTTCAAAAGTTGTTAAAAGAATTTAATTCCGTCAAAAACTCTGGTTGCCGGGGCATTTGAAAATGGGAATCTTTAGCAATCCTTTAAATATCTTTAAAAATTTTCTTCTCCAAAACTAGTAGGCCAATCAAGCTGAAACTTTGCAGGGATGTTCATTGGGTGAAGCTCTTCAAAAGTTGTTAAAAGAACTTAATTCCGTCAAAAACTCTTGTAACCGCGGCATATGAAAATGGGAATCTTTAGTAATCCTTTAAATATCTTTAAAAATTTTCTTCTCCTAAACCAGTAGGCCAATCAAGCTGAAACCTTGCAGGGATGTTCATTGGGTGAAGCTCTTCAAAAGTTGTTAAAAGAATTTAATTCCGTCAAAAACTCTTGTAACCGCGGCATATGAAAATTGGAAATTTTAGTAAATCTTTGATGTTGTTTTTTTCATAGACTACAAGGCCAAAGGCCTTTATATTTTGTAAAGAGCTTAATCATATGGTTCTCTACCAAGTTTTTAAATATTTAATCTCTGGGGTCAAAAATGGCCCCGCCACTGAGGTCCGAAGTTTGGAAAAATTCTTAATAAGAGCAATTTCAAAAGGCTTCTCCTCTTAAACTATAAGGTCTAGGATATTCATATTTGGTATGTAGCATAACTAGATGGTTTTGTACTATATCACAAAAAGTTTTCATCCAAGGGTCAAAAACGGCCCTGACTAGGGTTCCAAAAATTTGGAAAATTTGAGTTTGTTGAAAAAAATTCTTCATTTTAACGCAGAGGGCATTTACATTTTGAGTGTAGCATAGCCTGGCTGTATCTATCAATTTTGATTAAATTATGCCTGTAGGTTAAAAAACACCCCTTCCCTGGGTGTCCAAAGTTCGTAAAAATGCTCGATTAGACCATGTTCAACAGTCTTCTCCTCCCAATCTACAAAGTCTAAGGCATTCATATTTCATTTATAGCATAACCTGATGGTTCTCTACTATGTTAGCTAAAATCTTAGCCCTGGGATAAAACATGGCACTGCCCCAGAGGTCCAAAATTTTGGAAAACACCCAATTAGAGCAAAAGTCTTCTCCTTCTGAAATATAAGATGAAGGGCATTCATATTTGGTATGTAGCATGACTATATAATTTTGTACTATGTTACAGGAAAATTTTCTCTTAGGATAAAAAATGTCTCTGCTCCTGGGATTGAAAATTGCATAAATCGCATTGAAAGGATTCTTCTTAAATAGAAATGGAGAAATTGCTTGCTTTCTCACAATGCTTTTTTAAACCTTTTCCTCTGAGGGTGACAAATTCTGGGATAGTTTGGTAATCCATTAAACCATGAAGGCATTCATTTTCATTTTAAAGCATTACTGGATTGTTTTGTACAAAGCCCAAAATCTTATATTTGTTTTATTTATTTTGCTCAAGTTGTGTCTTTTTTTTTACAAAAAAGTACTTTAATTTGCAGATGCCTCAGGTGAGCGATTTTTGATGGATTTATGGTCCTTTGGTGAAAAATCATGTCCGCTCAATTTCTCAGTAACCATTGGACGGATTTGATTCAAATTTCACAGAAAGACTCGGTATAAGTCAGTCATGTGCATATCCTCTTTTGGTTGTGGTCCATCTATTTTTGACAGATTTATCATCCGCTAATTTAAAAGTCCATTTTTTGTTACGGGCCTTTGGCGTTAGCACTTGTATAAGGACAAACGCTGTTTGCGGCTATTGGTCTGCTTTATGCCAATTTCTAGTTAGTTCTAAAATGAGTTTCCTCCTGTGTTAAAGAAAACTAGATTACCTGTATCATAAGGAAATATGGGCAAATGGAGAAAGTCAGGCACTCAAGCACTTCTAGTTTATGACCCAAAGAAAAAAGGTAGTGAGATCATTGAGGAAAATTAAAGAAATTGCCCATTACAAGCGATTTTTTCCATTTTTCACAATGTTTACTGTCTTGAAAAAAATCTTTCATCTTTCATTCTTTTCATCCTTTCCTGTACAAACACAGGATTTTATACTTGAGAAAACATTGTTGAAAAAGAAGAAATTTCTTGTAACAAGCAATTTCTCCTTTTCCCACTACATTTTCTGCCACATAGGATGGTGTAATTTCAAAAGGCGTCAAACTTGCAATGGCATCTGTAAACTCTTTCATTTGGACCAGTATGAAAGTTCAAAAATGGGAAAGGGTTAAATTTCTATCATCTTGAAATTATTATCTGGACCTGTCTAGAATTATGTTTTCTTGTAATGGGAAAAGAAGATTTTTTCAATTGTCTTAATATTTTCCTTTTCAGTTATTCCAGTGAGGATAACAAAGCAGAGTAAATGTAACCACTATTTCTATGTTAAAGAACACAATGTGAGAGGTGCATCCAATAGCAAGCCAACAGACAAAACTTTGTTTGTTTTGAATATACCACCATACTGTGAAAAGGTATGTTTCTATCTTTTTCTGAAAGTTTGATTGTTTTGTGTAAAAATACGTAAAGGACATTTTGAGAGAACCAGTTAATCTGTCAATAAATTGTGTGTTAACCCTTTACAGTTTTACAAATTTTTAGACCTGTCCTAATTCAAAGATTTTGCAAACAAATATTTAAAGTGGATTTAGTTTGAAAAATAAGAATTCAGTAGGGTAGAAATATTGTAGAAAAGAAGAAATTGCTTATGACAAGCAATTTCCTCTTTTTCTAAAATGTTTTCTCCGTCATAAAATCATAGGGGTGTAAAAACCATGGATTGAACAGGAAAAGGTTAAATTGTCCTTATGGGCTATCTGTTAACATCCAGACAAGAGCTTTGTCATTAACCCTTTCTGATGTTAAACATTTTAGACCTGTCCAAATTCAAAGGTTTTGAAAACGAAAATCTATGTGGATTTAATTTGAAAAATAGCCATTCACTATGGTAGAAATATTATAAGAATAGAAGAAATTACTTGTTACAAGCAATTTCTTCTTCATCTACAATGTTTTCTCTATTATGAAATCACAGGAACATTAAAACCATGGATTGAACACAAAAGGGCTAACTTTTAGAAGGGGTCTTAATTTTTAGCTCTCCTGAGCACGAAGTGTTTAAGTGAGCTATTGTGATCACCTTTTGTCTGGTGTCCATGTGTTGTGCGTCATCCATCAACAATTTCTTTAAATGACAACTCCTCCCAAACTACTGGGCCAATCTGAACCAATTTTGGCAGAAAATTTAATGTTCATTAGGTGGTCCCCTTTAAAAAAGCTAAAATAATTCAAATCTGTTGAAAACTGGTAGAGCTTGGGGGGGGTTATAGGCATGAAGCATCAGTTCACAGACTTCTTTCTTACTTCTGAAATTACAACCCATGGATTAAGAGGGAGGAAAAAGTTTTCTCCTTCTTTCAAATTTTCCCTAAAGCCTTTGAACTTGTAATTTAGACTTTTGGATCCCCAGGTACATAGTCTATATAATTACGTAGTATGGCCAACTTGTATCATAATCCTAACCTTAACATGAAATTAGACTGTTGAAAGTAAAAGAGCCTTTATCTCAGGTGAGCTCCCTCCGGCCGTTGGAAAACGTGTAAAAGAAGAAATACCTGTACTAATGAATTCCAACAGATAATACATTAATCCTGCATTGTATTTATAAATGCAATAAAATCTAGCATTGATAGAACACATTATCACTCAATCTTGCATTTTTATCGTCATCTGCAACTTCTTTGAATTTGATAGGGTCTAAAATTTCATATTTTGGGAATGGATTAAAGATTTAGCCACATTTCATATGTGGTCTGCAAGTTCTTTCAATTTAGACCAGTCTACAATTTTGTCATCTGGTAATGGGATCATTAATTTTTTTTGTACGCATATGGAAAAATAATTGATTATAACAATTGGGAATAGATCAATAATTCCTGCCTAGAATCAAAGAAGGGAATTAATTCTAGATGAAGTATAGTGCTATGGTAGTGATTGTAGTCCAAGTGTTTGACCCAATCTTTGAAGGAACAAATTAACCCTTGTCATGCTGTATAAATTACCTCACTGATTTGCTGTCAATTCAAAGGGCTGAAAGTAATGAAGGAACTTTTGGTTCAAAAATCAATATTTCTTTTAGAAATCAATTTCATAGACAACTCTGGAAGGAAAAGTACAACCAGGAGGTATAGACCATGATCAGACTGCACTTAAGCGCATGCTGATTTTGGTCTACACCTGTCAAAACTGGAATTTTCCGGGTTCAGTACGACAAAGGTTAAGATTGAAAAAAAAAAATGAATGTTCCTCCACAGTGAAGAGCCAATATATATGCACAGATCAATACTTTATCATTTATTACATACCTACTCATTTTATCATTTAATACTTTATCATTTATTACATACCTACTCATTTTATCATTTAACCCTTTTCTGTACAGTTCCTGATTTTTATGTCCATGTGATTTATACTACAAGTGTGAAAAAAGAAGAAATTGCTTGTAACAAACTATTTTTTTTCTTTTCTCACACTATTTTCTACCACATAGGATGGATTCATTTCCAATTTACACAAAAATTTCATTGTCATCTCCAATGCCTTTGGAATTTGACCTGTTTTCAGCATATCATATTACTGTGAAGGCAATATCTGACTCGTATTGCAATATTGAATGTTAATTTGAGGTATGTTTGGGCACATGGGAACTTTTTCCTGCATCAGTTTCAGAAAAAGTGAAACTTTCCTTTAAAAGTAAGCAAATTTTACTATAGTTTTCTGAAATCAATTCTCAGTTACATTTCATTTTTGTTCTGAATATTGTTTGGAATTAAAATGGTGTAATCCAACACCAACATTGATACTGTCCGGTACAGATATTTTTCTGTCTGATTAGAAATGAAGAAATTTATGTAAAGGTTTGTGTTAAATAGCCGTACTTTCATTGGCATTAATATAAAGAACACAAGCTGAATCTTTAAATGTTTGATTGTTTTTTTTGGAAATAACGTTAGTTTTGACTAAACCCCTTCCAACTATATCCCTCTTTTATTTCACCCCACCAGAAAAGAAGCTTGAGCAAATATTGTGGAATATTGAGAAATTGCTTGTCACAAGCAATTTTTCCATTTCCAACAATATTTTTTACTACGAAAGACAAAGATGTCTTTGATTTCGGCAGCTTTAAATTGTTGCATACAACTTCTTTGAATGTGCGATCTAAAATTTGTTCCCTGGTAATGACTAAAAACACATCTAACTATTTTACAGAAACATTTAGAGCACTTGTTTAGCAATGCTGGATTAGGGAAAGTTGAAAAAGTATTTATACACAGCAAACCAATGTCTGGTGAAGAGAAAGCTGAAACATCAAAGTTTTTCCCAACAGAGCCAAAAGTAAAGGTAAGTGTATTCAATGACAATGTTGGTTAACCCATTCACATATGATCCAACTTTTTTATTGTGTGCTAGGAAAAACATTCAGGAAAATAAAGTGTTACAGGCAATTTCTTCTTTGTACAAAACATGTGTCTGTCTGTCTGTAATTAGTCTGTCTTTCTGTCTGTCCAACACTTATCCTGTCAACTTAAAGTTAACTGTTTCTGTACAGATATGGGGTGAAACAGTATGATAGATATTGCAATATTGTTCAGTAGTGTGGAAATATAGATTTTCTCCAATTGTCTGCAGCTAAGTAAGACATGATTTTTTCTTGTCCAGAATTAATTTGAATTTGTCTACAAAAAAGTGAAAAGATAAATTTTGAGAAAATATCATTGTTAATGAAGAAAGTGGTGGTAGCAAGCATTTTCTTCGTTAACCCTTTTCCTTTTTTCAAAATTATAGACTGATCAAATTTGAAAGAAATTGCAAATGACAATTAATAGTGGGTGCAATTTTAAAACTAATCAACCTACAGGTTCGCAAATAGGAATTGCTTGCTACAAGCAGTTTATTCTTTTCCCACAATGTTTTCTCATTAATAAAATCACAGGAACCTAAAAACAAGAGATTGTACAGGAAAGGGTTGATCACAATCTTTTCTACCCTTCAATAAAAATTATGATAATTTTTCAATATATCTTTGAGATCTATTGAGATCATTCCAAGATTTGTCCTAGACAAGTGGCCTTGAAAAATGTATTTCTCCATCGAAGAAAAGCCCATTTTGGAAAAGTTGGGCATGGGAACTCCACACCTCTGATGTTGCAACATAGCTAACTTGAATTGCAATATCTAGCACAATTTGCTGATTATTTATTATAATTCTACATTTACAGCTAGAGTATATTTTACCATTTGTTTTAGGAATAGCCTTGTATGCTCAGAAGATAATAAAAAAAAATAGTATTAGTGTCTTCTTCAAATACCACTATCAAATCATCAACATCAGAGCTTAGCCATGTTAGGTCAGTCTGTAATGCACTCTGCTCTCATTATCTCATTCTTGGAGTTCTAACCCTAGCTAGGCTGAAATTCTTTCCAACATTGGACAAAAGTCTAACTTAGACATTTTGAAATATCTCTGGAATTACTAAATGCACTCACTTCATACTAGACACATATGTTCAATATCAAAAAAGCAGTCTCTATCACAAACTTGAAACACAATTTTTTAATTCAAGCCCTGTATAATTTAAAAGTTTGACCCATTACTAAGAACTTTAACAGCAGAGTGTTGGCATCAGCATGCAGTGTCCATGTTTGCCCTAATATTTATTGAATTAAATTGATACCCAATAATTTAGAGACAGTAAATTGAGTTCATTCAAAAACCACTGATTTAGAGACATCTTTGCATATTGCTTTGTAAACAGAATATAGTTAACCATGTCCTGTATATACAAGGGATTTTATGTTGCTGTGATTTTATGCTTGAGAAAACATTGTGGAAGACAAGCAATTTCTTCTTTTCCCATAATATTTTATACCACATAAGACGGTTTCATTTCAAACTGCACCCATTTTTTTTTGTCATTTGCAACCTCTTTCAATTTGGACCAGTCAAACATTTAAAAAAAATAGAAAGGGTTAATTAGTCTATTGCTAAAATGATTTCCTCACTATTGAAAGTATCTAAGTACAATGCTTATATTTTGCACAAAGGTACCTCTTATCTGTTGAAGAAACCAGTCAAGGTCAAATTTGCAAAAAAATTGCTGTCGTTAGTCCTAAAAGTCTTAAAAGGAGGTATTGATGTTTCTAAAACCTAGATAAGAAAAAATTACCAAGTGCCGAAAAATAGAGTCAGGTATTGTCTTAGTTGTAATCTAATAGACCTAAAGTGGCTTTTTGTGGTTATGTCGGAATGTTTCAGCGGAATTCCAGGTTATTTTTAGATATCACGGAATTCGTTTGTCGACATCGAAAGACCCCATTTGCATATGACCAAAAGTCAAATGAAGGTAACAAATTTACTAGCGAAACGGCCAACGTTCTAAATCATGTCACATGAAAGGACTGATCTTCACAGACCGGCTAGCGAACATTACTCATGATGACGTAACGATGACGTTTGTATGATGTAAATTGAACTAATTGACAGCTTCCAACGGTTATATGCGCCACGTGAATGCCCTAAAATCTTCGTAACTGTCTCAGATTAATCTAAAAATAGATTAATAGCCTACGTAGGCTCTTAGGGAAATACCCAGCTTTTTTCTCATAAGCGACCTCAGATTTTTGCAAAACTTCTCTGTGGCATATTGTATTCAAATAGTTAATGAGAGGAAATAAAAATAATTAAAATCTGTGACATGAAAAAAACATCGATACCTACCTTTAAGAAAAAAAACTTTTTATTATAACAGAGCTAACGAGCCTTGGTTGATAGGACAGCTTAGAAAAATCCTAAAAATACTTTTTATACTTGTAATTAATTTAAATGTAGATAAATATTACTTGTGAGTTTGTTTAACACATTCCCACACAACAACATTTTAGACTCGTCCAAATTGAAAGAAGCTGCAGACCACAATTTTAAGTTGATGGAATTTTAATTTTTTGGTCTTTTTGGATAGAAAAAATTGTGGTTAATGATGAAATTGCCTGATACAAGCAATTTCTTCATTTTCCACAATGTTTTCCAAAGTTTCTTTTTGAGGGATGTAAAAAGGAGGGATTTTGTGGGAATGGGTTAAATTGTCTGCATCAACCTTCATACAGGAATATTGGATTGATAGTCACATATTTTGCTCTCACAATGATAAATTTATCTATTTAAATTTCTATTATGAAGCCAAGTGATATTGATTTAATCTTATCTCATATCTACTAGATATTATCTAGTTACTTAATTGAAGGGGAAAAGAAACAGAAAAGAAAAAAAAAACTGTATGCTAAACTCAAATGGTAGACTGTGATTTAACCCATTCTCATTCAATCCCTCCTTTTTACGCCCCTCAACAAAAAGCTTTGGAAAACATTGTGAAAAATGAAGAAATTGCTTTAATCAAGCAATTTCTTCATTATCCACAATGTTTTCTATCAACAAAGAAGAAAAAATTAAAAATTCAATCAACTTGAAATTGTCGTCAGGAGCTCCTTTCAATTTGGACAGGTCTAAAATTCCACTGTGTTGGAATGGGATAATAGAAGTAATATATCCATTTTGTGTTTGCAGGGTTACAAAGTGGCATACATTGTTTTTGAAGATAAAGAGGCAGTGAAGAAGGCCAAGTTGTTGCCCTATGATAAACCTCTGATCTTACAAAGTCAGGATGCCCCTCCTCTACGAGTTGGTATGAAAAGTAAGTACAAATAACTGCTCTTCAATGTTTTTTCTTGGCTGACTTACGCAGTGAGGATATTTTTATTCCCCCGCATCGATAGATTGGGGGCATATTGTTTTACTGGTGTCCCTCTGACTGTCTGTCTGTCTGCAAAACTTAACTTGCAAACTAAACATTTTCCTATAACTTCAACCCTGATTAAGTTCCAATGCTAATATTTGGTATGTAGATAGGTCTCAACAAGGAGCAACTGGGGAAGGTCATTTCATCAAGGTCAAGGTCAAAATTTAAACCCTTTTCCCTAAAACAAAGAAAAAACAAAACAAAAATGACCCGTTTCTAAAGAATTCCTGTTTCGGGGGCATAGTGTTTCACATACACATCTTGTTTTCACCAATTACCAGACAATAAAATTTTAGACTGGTCCAATTTGAAAGAAGTTGCAGATGACAAGTTTTATTTGATGGAATTTTAAGATTCTTTATCTTTTGGGGTAGAAAACATTGAGGAAATGAAGAAATTGCTTGTTACAAGCGATTTATTCATTTACACAATGTTTTCTAAAGCCTTTTTTACGAAAGGGGCTTCAGAAAGTGTCATTGTGATGGAATGGGTTAACCTACCTGAGCACTAACTGAAATGTGAGCTTTTGTGATAGATCAATGTCTGCCCAATTGATGCATCCTTCTGTTTAGGATTTCTTTATAAGTTTCCATAAAACTCTTGTTGCCATGATTGAAAGTAAAACATGTCTTTAAAATCCTTCTTAGGACAAACTGTACAGCTTAGAGCTTTGATATATTACATGTGTATTTATTGCTTGATACACTATTTTACTTGAAAACAAAGAAGGAAATCTTTTAAAAAACTTTCTGTGATAAACCATGAGACTTGGATATTTGTAAAAGCCAAAGGCCTAAACAAGGGGTGTACCTAACTGAAATCTCAAAAGCATGAGATAATGATACTAGTTTTTGTTAAGCTGGCTTGCAGTCAGACAAAGATGTCACTATGACAAGTCAGTGTTGGTGCTGTAGTGTGTCAGTCTATCTTAAGTTGTCCACAGTATATCTCCTATATTCATTGTTGGATTTCAAATTAAGTTGGCACAATCTTTCTCCTTCATGAGTAGATGTTCCCTTTGAAAGAAATTTGGCTATTGGTTTAAACCTATTTATTTGAAACAAGTTCTTCAAACTTAGATCAATCCCTCTCGATTCTGCTTCCTTGAAAATGCACCAGTACTCGAGCCGAGAGTGTGGGTCAATGATAGGACCAAGATCAATAGCCGCTTCTGGGAATCGAACTCAGGACCTCTTGATTGGGCAGCCGACGCTCTACCTCTCGACCACGGACACCACAAAATTGGATAGCTCCAAGGTCAAAATTGTCTTTTTACAATGCATATCTCCTACATTTGTGGGTGGATTATAAATTAACTTTGTACATTTGTTTTACATTTTTCAATTGCTCCAAGGTCAAGGTCACAGCTCAAGGCTGCACGAGAGGGTATACTCAGTGAGTTTTGACTCACAAATTTACTGTTTGAACAAGCTTTGAGTTATCATCAGCATTTTTTTAGTTTGGACTAAGCAACAAAAAGAAATGTGTCTGATAATGGATTAATGGGAAAAATAATTGTAGGACATAAGGGTTCCTCAATATTTTTTCAATTTTTATGTGTTTTTTTTCTAAAACATGTTTGTTCTTGATGCAACTTGAGCCAATGATTGACTAGGGTTTCTCCAAATTGGCTCTCAATTTCAAATTTCCAACTGTATTGCTTTCAGATATTTGTGATTATGTTATGAAAATTACTGTTCATTACTTTAAAAAAAAAAAGAAAGAAGCAATAATATTTCGCATGGTGAGACAGGAAATAAGTCAATGAAATACACCCAGAATGTGACCGTAATTCATCCAGCAAATATGCTATCTGCCAATTGCACCAACAGTTTCCTTATTTGTGGTTTCCATGAAATATCATTTACATCATTGACTTCTGCTAGCAATACAGTCGTTATCGACATCACCTGAAGACAAATAACCTGATCTGATAAATTCTGATATTTCAAAGTAGGGCACATGGAATATATCACATTAATTTGAATTTATAGTGAAAAAAACCGGGTAGATTTAACATGAAGAAATTTTGGAAACGCAGATGATTTTCCTCCATCAGATTTTCATGATCATGATAAAGGGCCACTTGAACCCATTACCGTACAATGTCACTTTTTGATGCTCTCTAGCAAGTAACAAGCAATTTCTCCTTTTCAGAGAATATTTCCTATCATATTTCACTTATTTTCTAATTTTAGCGCAATTTGAATTGTCTTCAACTTCTTTCAATTTGGACCACTCTAAAATGTTGTCATCTGGTGATGGGTTAGGGAAAATTTATATTACAATGCATTAATAATTGTAGAATGGTGCAAAGAGTATGAAAAGGACACTGTGAATATAAAAGATTTACAAATTGAGATAGATGAATACATGACAGAATTTGACAGAAAAATGGAAGAGGTAGGTGAATCACATTGTTATCATTGTGCAGGGGTGGACACTAACTTTGCTTCAATAGGATCCCAAAGGAATGCCTACCTATTACATCAGGCTTTCCTTCAGATAATCAGGGATCCTTCTTTTATATACATCAAGTCATTCCAATACAAATCCTGTCCTTTAAAGTCTAACTTGTAAAAAACTTTGGAAAATATTGTGGAAAATGAAGAAATTGCTTCTTTTTAGTAATAACTTCATTTATACACAATGTTTTCTACCAAATAGACAAACATTTTAGAACTTCATTCACCTAACAATATTGTCTGCAACTTCTTTAAACCATTACCAGTCAGTCAGAATTAGACTAGTTTAAATGGAAGAAGTTTCAGACGACAATTCAAAGCTTATGAAATTTTAGGTTTTTTCAAGTTTCTGAATAGAAATCAATGTGGAACTAAATAGAAATATTGGTGTCAAATGAAGAAATTGCTTGCAACAAGCAATTTGTGCTTTTTATTCCCCGCGTTTCAGCAAAGGGGATATAGTAATGGTCTCCGTCCGTCATTCCGTCTTTCTGTCACTAAACTTTCTGGAGCATATCTCTAAAAGTATAATTGCTATCAACTTGAAACATCATTGATGAGAAGTGCAGTGCACAAGAACCACTACTCTTACTTGCATAATTTTGGAATATTTGTGCTTTTTATCCCCCGCCGTTTCGGCAAAGGGAATATTGTAATGGTCTCCGTCTGTCATTCCATCCTTCCGTAACTCTGTCACTAAACTTGCCCAGAGCATATTTCTAAAAGTATAATTGCTATCATCTTGAAACGCCATAGGTCGATAGATCTCATTGAGGAGAAGTGCAGTGCACAAGAACCACAACTCTTGCTTGCATAATTTTGGAGTTATTGCCCTTTGTTGTTTTAAAGACTAAGAATTTGTCCGGGGCATAAACACTGGGTGGAAACGGGTCCCGGATATTGCTCCTCAAAATGGCCGCCATGTCAAAATATTAAGGAACCAGTGTAAGCATTTGTTTATTTTCTATTATTAAGTTATGTACTCAGTACTACTCACGCTAATTAAGTCTAGCCTTAAAGACAGTATGTGTCTAAAATTAAGTTTACATATTCATTACGTCCTGTACTCGAAGGATTGTCGTCAAAACACCACACGAACCACGTGTTTATCATGAAGAGCCTTACCCCACTCGCATTTATTCAATCAAGAAACAAAGTAAGGAGTATCATTTAAAAAATTGAATTGAGCGATCTATTTAAATACAATCCACGAAGCAATGCTGAAAAAATAGGCCACTAATATTAAAATTTGACAAAGATATGGCCATTTTTCGGTGGACTGTAGCAATTCTTTTGGGTACTTGGAATTGATATCTTAGCTGTTTGGACATACTTGGAATTGCTTAAAAGGGTACTGAGAATTGCAATGTAAATTTTCTTAGTTTTGGCCAATTTTGTATGTACTTAGTCAGTATTACACACATTGAATGTAAAGTATGGATATTGTGTCTCTTGTAATTGGTCCAGTTAGCGCTAAAGAATAACAGAATAAAAGAAATTAGGCATTTTCTTACCAGTGTCGGTGAGACTGTAGATAAAAAAATGGCGGATTTCGATTAAATTTTTAGCAATATCCGGGACCCGTTCCCACCCAGTGATAACCTATTTCAGTAGGGATCTTCCTTATGTACACAGTAACTTTACATCAAACTTGAATAATATTCAACTAAATCGTAGACTTGAAGACTGACAACACTGAATCATTAATGACGGTTGGCGCCCATTGCTCATCAGACGAACAATTATCTCAAAAGCTCATCATGAGCAATTTGTGCTCAGGTGAGCTTAAGCTCAGGTGAGGGCTGTAGGGTAAATAACCTCATTGATCTCATATTGAAAGGGAAATGAAAGAACATTTGGCCAAATTCAAGACTAAAGCAATTTTAAGATCATCAAAAACGATTGAATGGACAAATTATTCTTTGATTCTTTCTTGTGGAGAAACAATCAAAAGGGGAAAATAAAGTATGTAGAAAAAAAACTATTGAACATTCAAGTCACTGCATTATTTCTTACAAGCATGACTTTGAAATTACACGCAGGCTAGACTAGGTAAGGCAGGTTAAGTACCTGTAAATTGTCAAAGGGATTTTTCATGGTGGGTTACTTAATGGACAGATTAACCTTCTCAATCAAAAAAATTCATTTGACTGGTCAAATTATTCAGTAAGACCCTTAAGTGAGCTTTTGAAATCATATTAACCAATTTTGTTTGTTTAGTAACATGCAGCAACCAATAATTTGTCTTCATATCCCTGACCACATATACAAAATAATGGAATTTTTCTCTAAGTCAAAATACTATGACTGATTCAGTTGATGTGACCAGACAACATTCAACCATTGTCATTCTGAATAAATTCTTTTCTGAAATATGCATTATCATGACGCTTTTTGACGACCCTCAAGAAATATGATTGTGTAAAATAAAGACATTGCTTGTAACAAGTAATTTCTTCATTTTACACAATGTTTTCTACCCAGAAAGTTGAAAAAATCTAAAATTCATAAACTTAAAATTTTCGTCTGCAACTCCTTTCAATTTGGACCAGTCTAAAATTTTGCTATGAAATGACTGGATGAACTTTTTTAGTTCTATTTCTTTTTGAATTATAATTTCCTAAAACAGGAATATTCCAGGTTCAGCATGACAAGGATTAATCCTTGTCATGCTGTATAAATTACCTTACGGAACTGCTGTAAAATCAAAGGGCTGAAAGCACTGATAGATCTTGTCGATTAAAAATCAATATGTCTTTGAGAAATCAATTTTGTACACAACTCTGTAAGGAAAGGTACAAGCAGGAGGTTTAGACCAAGATCAGACTGCACTTATGTGCCGGCTGATCTTGGTCTACACCTCCTTCCAAAGCCGGAATATTCCAGGTTCAGCATGACAAGGGTTAATAAGGCTGGAGAATCTCTTATAAAGATGGCTGGTAAAACAGGTTTGGCTAACAATGTTTTTTTTTAATTTATCTTAAAGGAAGAAAGAAAGGCAAAAGAACAAGAAGGTGTTCCAGATGAAGATGGCTGGATTAAAGTTACAAAATTCAGTAAAAATAAAGCACCAAGGACAGAGGCTCATGAACGAGCTTTAACAGAGAAAGAGAAGAAAAAGAAAAAGGATAAGGTATGCAGAATTAAAACAGGATTCACTTTTCATAACCCATTCCCATACAATGAAGCTTTTAGACACCCCTCAAGAAAAACAATGGAGAAAACATTACATAAAATGAAAAGTTGCTTCCTTTTACACAATGTTTACTACCCTGAAAGTTGAAAAAATAAAAAAAAATATAAACTTTAAATTGTTGTCTGCAACTCCTTTTAGTTTGTACTAGTCTAAAATCTTACCATCTGGTAATGGGATTACGAAATTTTATGTTCCAAGGCCAGTTCTGAATATTCTGTATCTTTAGAAGCAATCGGGAAATTAGGCTTTATATTTTTACTGACCATTACCTATTGGAATTACTACAAGTGCCCTGATGATTAACCCATTCCCTCTCAGTGACACTTTTAGAAGCCCCCAAGAAGACAAGCTTTAGAAAACAATGTGGAAAATGAAGAAATTGCTTGTTACAAGCAATTTCTTCATTATCCACAATTTTTTCTACCCCAAAAGTGAAAAAAAAATCCAGAATTTCCTAAGCTTTAAATTATCATCTGCAACTTCTTTCAATTTGGACTAGTCTAAAATTTTGCTGTCTGGTAAATGGTTGAATAGAGTCTCCTTTAATTGAATAGTACTTAGAATCTTTTGGTCCAATAGGCCAGCCCAATTGAAAGGATTTTCAGACTTGTTAGCATCAAGAGAGAGACTATGATTAGGATATGGGAGTGTGGATTGGCTTGTTAAAGACAATTTCTCATCCACTGTTTCAGTCCTACACTTAAGTGACTTCCAGCCAGAAATTTCCTGGAGAAAGTAACTGTAAATTAATTTTCTGCGGTCAGTTAAAATAAGCAAACTGACCCCAAATTCATCCCAGGATACCAGATTGTTTCTACTGATAAGCCCAGAATGTAATTTGAGTAACTTGACTATAACCTTTGCTATGGCAATAAATCCAATTCTCGACTTTTGAATGAAATATTCACTCTATACATGTCTGCAAATCCATAGTAACCCATTATCATAAAATTTGCCCTTTGTAAAAGTAAAGAATATGAGCTTTGAGAAGCAAAGTTGGAAAAGAAGCAATGACTCATTTCACATTTTTTACCTAATTTATTTTTTTTTTCATTATCAATGCTTATATAATTTGTATAAGCCTAAGACACTGTTAACCCTATCCTTATTGAATCACAGGGTCTCCGTTCTCAAAGCCCGCCGAGATAAATAGTGGTGAAAACCTTCATTTTGTAAATTGAGAAATTTGATAACAAACATTTTTCCAAAGATGTTTCACAGCATTTTAAGTTGATTTCCATACAATTTAGACTCACTTTAGATCGCAACCTTGGTCTTTATATCTCACATTGTGCTCAGTTAAAGTATGCTTTTGTGATCATGAGATGTCTGTCGTCTGTCCTCCGTCAAGCGTCGTCAACAATTTCTTTGTTAGCACTCTAGGGGCCACAGTTTGGCCCATAACACATGGTCAGAATGTTTGTCTGGTCACAAAGATAAACTCAATGGAAAATGGGAATGTTCCGTCGGAAAACGCTCGAAAAGGGTAATGACAATTTCTTTGTTAGCATTCCTTGGGCACCATTTTTCCAATCTTCATGAAACTAAGTAAGAAACATTGTCCGGTCACAAGGATGGACTCTATCGAAAATGGTAATGTTCTGTTGGAAAACATGGGAAAAGCGGCCTTTATGACAATTTTCTTGTTAGCACTCTAGGGGCCATTATTCTTTTTCCAATCTATATGAAACTTGATAAGAAACTTTGTCTGATCACAAGGATGGACTCTATCGAATATGGGAACGTTCCGTTTGAAAGCACGGGAAAAGCGACCTTTATGACAATTTCCTTGTTAGCACTCTTAGGGCCATAATTCTTTTTCCAATCTATATGAAACCTGATAAGAAACTTTGTCTGGTCACAAGGATGGACTCTATCGGATATGGGTACGTTCTGTTGGAAAACACGGAAAAAGCGGCCTTTATGACAATTTCCTTGTTAGCACTCTAGGGCCATAATTCTTTTTCCAATCTATATGAAACCTGATAAGAAACTTTGTCTGATCACAAGGATGGACTCTATCGAATATGGGAACGTTCCGTTGGAAAGCACGGGAAAAGTTGCCTTTATAACAATTTCCTTGTTAGCACTCTCTACGGGCCATAATTAATTTTCCAATCTATATGAAACCTGATAAGAAACTTTGTCTGATCACAAGGATGGACTCTATCGAATATGGGAACGTTCCGTTTGAAAGCACGGGAAAAGCGACCTTTATGACAATTTCCTTGTTAGCACTCTTAGGGCCATAATTCTTTTTCCAATCTATATGAAACTTGATAAGAAACTTTGTCTGGTCACAAGGATGGACTCTATCGAATATGGGAACGTTTCGTTGGTAAATACAGATAAAGGGGCCTTAATGACAATTTCTTTCTTAGTACTCTAAGGGCCATAATTCATTTTCCAATCTATATGAAACTTAATAAGAAACTTTGTCTGGTCACATGGATGAACTCTATTGAAAACAGGAAGGTTCTTTAAGAAAACACAGGAAAAGGGACCTGAATGACAATTCCCTCGTTAGCACTCCAGGGGGCCACAATTTTGGCTCAATATTTTTTTAAACTTAGCCATTTGCTTCGCACTTCAGAAGCATAAATCCTATCGGAAATTGGAAGGATTCAATGGAAACATGAGAAAGGGGATCTTAATGACAATTTCCTTGTCACAATTATGGTCAAATCTTTATTAATTATGGACAGAATGTTTGTCTGAACACAAGGATGAACCCTAATGATAACGTTGGAACAAACAAGCATTTTTTTTCTTTTTCCACAATATTTTCTACCATAATTAATGATTATTTTTCGAAGTAAATCAACTTTAATACTATGTCTGCAAAACCTTTGACTTTGAACAAGTCTACAATTTTTGCAAAACAGGAAAGGGTTAAATTTCTTAAAACACCCTTAGCTCAATCAGTACATTCAGGCCTGTGGAGCAATTCAGGTGCTCAAGCGCCTCTACTTTACATCGCCTTGTTGGTGCTGTAATAAAACACATATTACAAAAATACTATTAAAAGTTACTGTTGGATTAATGTATGCCCTATGTTATGGGAACTTAGAATTTAACATGAAGAAAATGAAAAAAATCTTCAGAGACCTTAAATCTTCTCCAAAACCATTTGGTGTAGAGCATTCAAATCTTTCACTTGAAATCAGATTACTGATCCTTTTCCAGAATACATGTTATTTATTACTATAGTTCAAAATTAGCCTTTTATTAAGGGATTCAGGATTAAGTATGAAATAATAGGAACTCATTATATACATAGATTTACCCCCCAAACAATTGGGAGCTTTCTCCAAATGCACTGAGCTTTCAAATTTTGCATGAAACATTTCATTTGGTCCACTACCAACCTAAGTCAAATTATCACCAGAATATAACAAGAGCCGTCAGAGACAGATTATGCTCCCCGAATAGCCCTGTCACAAAAAGTGTAAAATAAACATGGAAAAGGCTTCGGACGGACATGCTAAATTTTTACGTACATCCTTGTGACCTTGACCTTGGAGCTATCTGAAAGTTTGTCTCAAATAGCACATACACTCACAATAGAAAAGAATTTTGCAATGTTATTTCGAAATCAATCCATAATTTTAGGAGCTATGCTCCAGGCATGCTGAATTTTAATGTTTGACCTTAAGCTGTGACATTGACCTTTGAGTCATCCGATTTATTTTCAAATTTCACATCAACTCATGACTGAGAATAATTGTAAAAAGTTATGTTGAAATCCATCTATAATTGAAGGAGCTATTTTCTGGACTTGCTAATTTTTAGTGTTCGACCTTGAGCTGTGACCTGAGCCTCGGAAACTATATGAATACTTTTTTTCAACTCACACATCTACTCATGATAGAAAACAATTGTGTAAAGTTATTTCGAAATCTATCCATAATTGAAGGGTCAATGTTCTGGACATGTTACATTTTCATGTTCAACCTTGAGCTGTGACCTTCAACTTGGAGTAAGCTGAAGATTTGTTTCAAATTGCACATCTACTGATGATAGAGATCAATTGTGTAAAGTTATTTTGAATTCAATCCATAATTTGGAAGCTTTGCTCCACACATTATTATTTTCAATATTTGACCTGTGACCTTGACCTTGGAGCTATCTGATGTTTTCCCAAATGGCTTAAATTAAGTTATCATCTCATGACTGAGAACATTTGTGACAAGTTATATCGAAATCCTTCTATAATTGTAGGAGCTATGCCCTGAATATGCTTAATTTGAACTTTCGACATTTGTATATGACCTTGACCTTTGAGCTATCTAAAGGTATGTTTCTAATCACACATCTACTCATGCTAGAAAATAAAAGTGTAAATTTATTTTGAAGTCCGTCCATAATTGAAGGAGCTATGGTGTGAACAATGTCAATTTTGAATTATGACCGAATTGTAAATGCTTAAATTCAATGTTTGACCTTGGGCTGTGACCTTGACCATGGGTCTATCTGATTTTTTATACACCGCCGGAGGCGGTCGTATATTGGCGACATCTTCTCCGTCTGTCTGTCCATCCGTCCATCCATCCGTCCGTACGTACGTAAGTCCACTTTTCTCGTAAGCGCAACTCCTAAGTTTCTGGATGGATCTTTTTGAAACTTGGTTAATGTTATCAACTTAATATGTAGATTTGCATGAAGTAAGGATTTTATGGTTCATTGATTTTTGCCTCAGTTATGCCCCCTTAAAACTTAGTCTCTGGGGCTTATTAAAATTGCAGCCTTGTGAATGCAACTCCTCCTAAGTTTCTGGATTGATCTAAAAGGAACTCGGTGGATGTTATCACCTTAATTATTAGATGTGCACCAAGTAAGGATTTTATGGTTCATTGATTTTTGCCTCAGTTATGTCCCCTAAAACTTAGTCTCTAGGGCTTATTGAAATTGCAGCCTTGTGAACGCAACTCCTCCTAACTTTTTGTCTTGATTTAAATGAAACTTGGTCAATGTTATCACCTTAATTGGTATATGTGCACGAAGTAAGGATTTTATAGTTCATTAATTTTTGCCTCAGTTAGGCCCCCTTAAAACTTTGTCTCTGGGGCTTTTTGAAATTGCAGCCTTGTGAACGCAACTCCTACTAACGTTTTGTCTTGATTTAAATGAAACTTCGTCAATGTCATCACGATAATTTGTAGGTGTACATGGATCAACGCAACTCCACCTAAGCTTCTTGCTGGATCTAAATGAAACTTGGTGGATGTTATCACCTTAATTGGTAGACGTGCATGAAGTAAGGATTTTATGGTTCATTGATTTTTGCCTCAGTTATGCCCCCTCAAACTTAGTCTCTGGGGCTTATTAAATTGCAGCCTTGTGAATGCAACTCCTCCTAAGTTTCTGGCTTGATCTAAAGGAAACTTGGTGGATGATACCACCTTAATTGGTTGATGTGCATGAAGTAAGCATTTTATGGTTCATTGATTTTTCCCTGACTGTGTCCCCTTTAAACTTAGTCTCAGGAGCTTTTTGAAATTGCAGCCTTGTGAATGCGACTCCTCCTAAGTTTCTGGCTAGATCTTTTTTTTAACTTGGTCAATGTTATCACCTTAATTGGTAGATGTGCATGAAGTAAGGATTTTATGGATCATTGATTTTTGCCTCAGTTATGCACCCTTTTAACTTAGTCTCTGGGGCTTATTGAAATTGCAGCCTTGTGAACGCAACTCCTATTAAGTTTCTGGCTCGATCTTTTTGAAACTTGGTGAATGATATCACCTTCATTGGTAGATCTGCATGAAGTAAGACTTTTATGGTTCATTGATTTTTGCCTCAGTTATGCCCCCGTTAAACTGAGTCTCTGGGGCTTTTTGAAATTGCAGCCTTGTGAACGCAACTCCTCCTAAGTTTCTGGCTGGATCTAAATGAAACTTGGTGGATGTTATCACCTTAATTATTAGATGTGCATGAAGTAAGGATTTTATGGTTCATTGATTTTTCCCTGACTTATGCCCCCTTAAAACTTAGTATCTGGGGCTTATCGAAATTGCAGCCTTGTAAACCCAACTCCTCCTTACTTTTTGTCTTGATTTGAATGAAACTTTGTCAATGTCATCACCATAATTTGTAAATGTACACGGATCAAGGATTTTATGGTTCATTGATTTTTGCCTCAGTTATGCCCCTTAAAACTTAGTATCTGGGGCTTATCAAAATTGCAGCCTTGTGAACGCAACTCCTACTAACGTTTTGTCTTGATTTAAATAAAACTTCGTCAATGTCATCACGATAATTTGTAGGTGTACATGGATCAAGGATTTTATGGTTCATTGATTATTGCAAAAGTTATGCCCCTTGACACTTAGTCTATGGGCCCATTCAATCAATCAATCATAACAAACAGTTTGAACTTGACAATTTAAAAAGGTAGTCTGCAAATGTTTTGAATTTGGTTCTGTCAAAATAAGTAGTGTCTACAATTATTTTCATGAAACAGCAGCAAAGGGGCGGCGTATATTGTGACTATGGCACTCTTGTTTAAGTGGTGCATCTATGCATGATTGAAAACAATTGGGATAAGTTATTTTGAAATCCATTCATACTAAACGAGCTATGCTGTGAACAAGGTCAATTTTGAATTTGACCTTATCTGTGATTTTGACCATGGAGCTATCTGATTTTTTTTCAAATTGTACATCTATTCATGATACAGAACAATTCAGCCAAGTTATTTTAAAATCCATCAACTTTTGAAGGAGCTATACTGTAAACAATGTCAATTTTGACTATTGGCCTTGAACTGTGACCTTGACCTTAAAGCTATCCAAATACCAGGAAAGGTACCTCGGTGCAATATCATTAGGAATGTCTTTCTGCGAATTGAAGTATTGTGTGTTTGTGTGTGTGTGGGGGGGGGTGTCGGAAGGGTCTATCTAGATTCGAATCAGATGAGATCAGAACTACTTTGTTTATGGTGGGTATCAAATAAAAACTGCTTGGTATGATAGAACCACCATTTTGTTATATTGTAAATTAAAACTCTAACAATTCATCATTGTGAACTTAACCGTGAAAATGATATATATTTAGCTTCTGATTTGGCTTACGAATTTCATTTAATGATAATATCTGGCTTTTGGTGAGAAGTAAAAAAAGGCGTAAAGAAAGTCAATTTATAAAACTATTTTGATAGTTTTAATGAAAAGAACGTTTGACAGAATTGCTTATTCAAACCATGAACGGGCTGAAAGGAATCATCTTAATATTACATCAATAGAGTCTTTACTAGTCAAGTTTATCTAACTCATTCCCACACAGTGACTTTTTTACACACACACACCCCCCGCCAAAAAAACAACAACAACAAAAAACAAACAAAAAAATCAATGGAAACAGATTGTGTAAAACGACGATTTTTTTTTGTAACAAGCAATTTCTTCATTTTCCACAATGTTTCTATACAGAAAGTTGAAAAATCCAAAACGTCTGCAACTTCTTTCAATTTAGACCAGTGTAAAATTTTGCTGTCTGGTAATGGGTTAATGTATACACACAAACATATTGTACAATAAAGTAGAATGACCCTATGTAATGAAGGAAATCCATCTGAAGAAAAAATATTTCAACCAACATTAGCAGACTTAGTATGATCTTAGCCATTATCATTCATTTTTCCAAAATGGTTTGCTACTTTTCATGAGATCGGTAAAAATTAAAAGATTTTTCCAAAGTATATAAGTATGAATTAAGGGCTGGCTATTTAGGCTTAAAACCATGACAGGTTCTTTTCATGTACCTCTGTATTTAACATGACATATCATGTCCAAATTGGAAGATGCTCTAGACAACGATTTCAAGTTCATGTCATTTCAATTTTTTCATCTTTCTGGAAAGAAAGCATTGTGGATAATGAAGAAATTGCTTGATACAAGTAATTTCTTCATTTTCCACAATGTTTTCCAAAGCTTTTTTCTTGAGGGTCGTAAAAAGGAGGGGTTGTCTAGAAATGGGTTAAATCAGGGTGTAACCTTTAACAAATATACATTCAGTATTCCAAAATCCCTTGATACAGTATATAGAAAATCCATCTCTGAATCTGCTCAGAGAAACAAAATCAACAGAATAGATTTAATTGTAACATTGATAAGAACAAATCTGTGACTTCCTGTTATCATGACTCTTGATCTAATGGTCGGTGGGTCAGAATAGTTTTATTGCCCCATGCTGTTAAACTCTTCAAGAATGCAAAAATGACCGTTAGTGATAAGGAGATCTGATTTTATCTCGATTCACTAGTGAATATTTTCAGGCACTAAAGTATCTGACTGTGTTTGTTCTTTTTTGATAACTGAAAGTCAAATAAAATTTTCCTTTATATTATGATCTCAGAGCTTTAGTTTAGCTGGTAACACCCTGTGCTTTTAATCCTAATGTTTTTAGCTTGAAACAAAACTCGGCCAACATTCTGTAAGACAATTGACCAATCATGGCTGTGAAAGAACAAATTATTTATTTAGACTTCGAATTTAGACATTGGTCGCCGTTTTGTTGGTTTTGCAAACCAACTACTCCATGTTTTGTGATTTGATACAAGTCATATATTTTTCAAAATAATACTCTTTATAATCGATTTTTAGCTTTCTTTCCAAGTGAATGGGCGGTGCAAACAAAGTAAGTTGGTGGGGCAATTGTTTGGTCAGTAGACAAAAGTCAAAGCAATATTTGTCAGTCACCAATCGAAAATGAAAAGAACTGCACCTATGTGGGTTGAGCATCAGGTTGACTGTTGCGATTGTACTGGTGTGAGAAATGGCAGAAAACCATGCTAAGGTGCAAATCTGTTGAAGTGATGTTAAACCCCATTTAATGAATCATTGTTTTTATCTATTTCAGGAACTCATAAATTTTTATAAGTTCCAGATAAGAGAGACAAAAAGACAAAGTAAGTCATGTTAACTCTTGTCATCGAATATAAAATCCTCATCTACTACATGGGTATGAACACATACTTTTTACTGTGTTGCAATTGCCATTGGGCTTGCAAAATGTTGTAACTACAGCTTGAATAAAGCTGTAGTTATGACATTTTTCACACACAACTACAGTATACTGTTGAGATTTTTATCTTCATAATTTATAGTTGATTTCATATCCTGGGAAAATGACCATTTTAGAATTTCATTTCCTTCTTCAAAATATAAAAGTTGTAATTTGTAATTCATCAATTTTTACTTACCAAGCTCCTCTTATTCTTTCAGATATTGCTGATTTGCGGAAGAAATTCGAAGAAGACAAACAGAGAATAGCTTTAATGAAAGCATCAAGAAAGTTTAGACCATACTGATATTTGTCATATACATTTTAATAATTAAACATATTTGTAAAAATGATAAACATTTCATTGTTACTAATACCCAGACTTTGTTGTTGTCTGGAGTTTCTCTTCAATTTTCTGTGTTCAAATAGAAGATCTTGTTCGTGTTCGAAACTCTGCAGAGCAATTGATGAATCGCTGGCCACACCCACTGAGCTCAGATAGGAAGTTCCACTAAATTATTAACCCATTCCCGCATGATAAAATTGTAGACCAGTCCAAATTCATAGAAGTTGCAGACGACAGTTCAAAGTTTATGAAACCATTAAAGTTATTGTCTTTTAGGGTAGAAAACAATGTGGATAATGAAGAAATTGCTTGTAACAAGCAATTTCTTCATTATCCATAATGTTTTCCAAAGCTCTCATATTGAGGGGCGTTTAAAAGCGTCATTGTGTGGGAATAGGTTAAAGGCTTTATTTTGCAAACTTATGTTAGGTTACATGGAAAAAAAACATGAAATCGTTAATAGACCACCAAAATGTTATTACTTGAATAAAATGTAGTTACAATGTTAAATCATCAAACCAATTTAAATTCTTCACACAAATGTAACCCAATGTCTGAGTTCAAAATTCATTTCATGTCTAAATGAATGAGTCAATAGTTTGATTAATTCTTTGAAAAAAATCTGCAATATGAAGTTTAAAAGCAGAGGTATACTCTGGGAGTATTAATTCAGATTTCTTGTTAACCTATTACCAGATGGCAATATTTGAGACCGGTCAAAATGGAAAGTAGTTGACAATGTAAAGTTTATGAAATGTTAGATTTTTTCAATCATCTAGGTAGAAAACATTGTGTAAATGAAGAAATCACTTGTTGCAAACAATTTCTTCATTTTACTCATTGTTTTCCCAAGTGCTTTTCTTGAGGGGCATCTAAAAGTGAGTGTTATTACGTAGGAATTTGATAATTGATGGATCACTGCTATCTATCAAAGAATAGAATCGTCATTCAAATCATTTATTCAGACAAGAAGTAGAATATTGATGTCTGAATGCTCATTCAAATAATTTTATCAGACTGGAAGTACAATATAGATGTCTGACTTACAATAATCATTCAAACCTTTTATTCACACTGGAAGTAGAAAAATGATGTCTGATATAATGAATTTTTGTTGGATGACATGCACTTTGAGACCACAGATTTTACAAGCTGTTGTTAAGATTTTAGTTCCCCATCAAAATGTATCTTTGTTATTTGTCCTTTCCATATGTTAACCCTCAACAAAATGTAAGACTGGTCCAATTTCAAAGTTGTGGCAAATGGCAATTTCATGGATGGAGGTAAATCTATATGTCTATTGCCATTACATGTACATTGATGGAGGTAAATCTGTATGTCCGTTGCCATTACTTGTACATGGTTGGAGGTAAATCTGTTTGTCTGTTACCATTACATGTACATGGCTAGAGGTAAATCTGTATGTCCGTTGCCATTACATGTACATGGTTGGAGGTAAATCTGTATGACTGTTGCCATTAGATCTACATGGTTGGAGGTAAATCTGTATGTCCTTTGCCATTACATATTCATGGAAGGAGATAAATCTGTATGTCAATTGTCATTACATGGATGGAGGTATATCTGTATGACCTTTGCCATTACATGTACATGAATGGAGGTAAATCTGAATGTCAGTTGCCATTAGATGTACATGGATGGAGATATATCTGTATGTCTGTTGCCATTACATGTACATGGATTGAGGTATATATATGTATGTCTATTGCCATAATTTGTTCATAGATGGAGGTAAATCTGTATGTCTGTTTCATTACATGTACATAGTTGGAGGTAAATCTGTATGTCTGTTGCCATTACACGAACATGGTTGGAGGTAAATCTGTATGTCCGTTGCAATTACATGTACATGGATGGACGTATATCTGTATGTCCTTTGCCATTACATGTACATGAATGGAGGTAAATCTGTATTTCAGTTGCCATTACATGTACATAGTTAGAGGTAAATCTGTATGTCAGTTGCCATTACATGTCCATAGTTGGAGGTAAATCTGTATGTCTGTTGCCATTACACGAACATGGTTGGAGGTAAATCTGTATGCCCTCAATTTTGATTGACAGTGATGATCAGCCAATTGTTTTGTCCTCAGTTATGAAATTCACAACTTCACTCACCAAGTATCTCATGTGACAGTCATACTGTTCTTGGTATTTGTGACATAGATGTGCCCATTAATAGTTAACCCATTCCTACACAATCCGGGTTAATCCTCCATTTTGATGCCTTTCAAGAAAATAGCTTTGGAAAACAATAGTGAACAAGGGCAATGCATATGGATGCCAACACTCGATTGTTCAAAGTGCTTAATAGTGAGTAAAATTTCTAAGTTGAAAATGGTCATAATTCATTCAAAAATGCATTTCGAGTTAACACACCCCCTTGTTAGTATAAATTGCTCTTTTGATAGCAATCATACATATCAAGAATGTATTCATTAATACCAGATATATTACATGTCAAAGTTTTTGGACGATGATGCAGACACAGATGAGATCCTGGCCATAGCAATAGCTCGGGTATTATACAAAAAGAGCCGAGCTATATTAAGCAATTCCTTCAAGTTTTGTCATTTGGCAATTTGTTCAATTTAAGACATGCGATTGATAGTATGAAACCCTCCCTAGTTACCACTCTTTATATCATTACATACTCAAAACGACCTTTTCTGACCAAAATGAGTCTTATATCCTTCCTCAGAAAGTTCAAAGAGGATATAAATAAAAGTTTATATGGATGTTCCTTGGATGTCCTTTAATCAGACTACATGAACAATTTTTGAGAAGTTCAAAGTAATGGAATTAATTGGTCAAATTTTATTATAGTTCCACAGGACAATGTACAAATGGCTTGTTTCAAGCCATTTGCATGTTTTTTGTTAAAGTCATTTTTTTTATTTTTAGCTCTATTGGCCGAAGGCCACTAGAGCTATAGCGATGGCTTTTTCCCGTCCGTCCATCCGTCTATTGTCCGTTAAACTTTTCCTTGTTTACGATTAAGTCCACAGTTTTCACCGGATTCTCTTCAAACTTTCACAGAATGATTGTACCATCATGAGGATCGTTCCTTTCGAAAATGGGTCAGATCCGTCAAGAAACACGGGAAAAGGGGCCTAATTAAAACTTAATTAAAAAATCTTCCTTTACGCGATAAAGTCCACAGTTTTCATCAGATTCTCTTCAAACTTTCACAGAATGATTGTACCATCATAAAGATCGTTCCTTTCGAAAATGGGTATGATCCATCAAGAAACACGGGAAAAGGGGCCTTATGAAAATTTAATTAAAAATTCAATTTAAAATCCTTGTTTACGCGATAGAGTCCACAGTTTTCATCTGATTCTCTTCAAACTTTCTCAGAATGATTGTACCATCATAAGGATTGTTCCTTTTGAAAATAGGTTTGATCCGTCAAGAAACATGGGAAAAGGGGCCTTATGAAAATTTAATTAAAAAATCCTCGTTTACGCGATAGAGTCCACAGTTCTCATCAGATTCTCTTCAAACTTTCACAGAATGATTGTACCAACATAAGGATCATTCCTTTCGAAATTGGGTATGATCCGTCAAGAAACACGGGAAAAGGGGCCTTATGAAAATTCATTAAAAATTCAATTAAAAATCCTTGTTTACACGATAGAGTCCACAGTTTTCATTGGATTCTCTTCAACTTTTCTCATGGGTTTGATCCGTCAAGAAACACGGGAAAAGGGGCCTTATGAAAATTTTATTAAAAAATCCTCGTTTACGCGATAGAGTCTACAGTTCTCATCAGATTCTCTTCAAACTTTCACAGAATGATTGTACCAACATAAGGATCGTTCCTTTTGAAAATTGGTATGATTCGTCAATAAACACGGGAAAAGGGGCCTTATGAAAATTTAATTAAAAAATCCTTGTTTACATGATAGAGTCCACAGTTTTCATCGGATTCTCTTCAAACTTTCACAGAATGATTGTACCAACATAAGGATCATTCCTTTCAAAATTTGGTATCATCCGTCAAGAAACATGGGAACATAAGGATCGTTCCTTTCGAAAATGGGTATGATCCATCAAGAAACATGGGAAAAGGGGTCTTTTGAATATTTAATTTAAGTTCCATTAAAAATCCTCGTTTACGCGATAGAGTCCACAGTTCTCATCAGATTCTCTTCAAACTTTCACAGAATGATTGTACCAACATAAGGATCGTTCCTTTCAAAATTAGGTATGATCCATCAAAAACATCGTAAAAGGGGCCTTATGAAAATTCAATTAAAAACTCCATTAAAAATCGTTTACACGATAGAGTCCACAGTTTTCATCTGATTCTCTTCAAACTTTCTCAGAGTGATTGTACAATCATAAGGATCGTTCCTTTCGAAAATGGGTCTGATCTGTCATGAAACAGGGGAAAAGGGGCCTTATGAAAATTTAATTCAAAAATTCTTGTTAACACTCTAGAGTCCACAGTTTTCATCAGATTGTATTTAAACTTTCACAGAATGATTGTACCATCATAAGGATTGTTCCTTTTGGAATTTGGTCAGATCCATCTGGAAACACGGGAAAAGGGGCCTTATGAAAATTTAATCGAAAAATCTTTTAAGAAATACTCTTTAACACTCTGGAGTCAATAGTTTTCATCAGATTCCCTTCAAACTTTCACAGAATGATTGTACTATTATAAGGATTATTCCTTTTGAAATTTGGTATGATCCTTCAAGAAACAGGAAAAAGGGGCCTTATGATATGTTTAATAAAAAATTCTCATTAATAATCTAGAGCCAACAATTTACCATGGATTCTCTTCAAACTTTCACAGAATGATTGTACCATCATAAGGATTGTACCTTTTGGAATCGGATATGATTCCTCAAGAAACATAGGAAAAGGGGCCTTATTAAAATTTAATTCAAAGATCTTTGTTAACACTCTAGAGTCCACAGTTTTCATCTGATTGACTTCAAACTTTCACAGAATGATTGTACCATCATAAGAATTGTTCCTTTCAAAATTTGGTATGATCAGTCAAGGACCACGGGAAAAAGGGGCCCGATTAAAACTGGATTGAAAAAGTCCTCGTAAACACAATAGAGTCCATAGTTTTCAACAAATTCTCTTCAAACATTCCCAGAATGATTATTACATTATGTGGATTGCTCCTTTCGGAAGTAGGTTTGATCCATCAAGTTTCATGGGAAAAGGGGCCCTATGAAAATTAAATAAAAAAATCTTAGTTAACACCTAATGGCCCTAGATTTCACCTGATTGACTTCAAACTTTCACATAATGATTGTACCATCATAAGGATTGTTCCTTTCAAATTGGGTCTGATCCATTGAGAAACATAGGAAAAGGGGCCTTAGGAAAATTCAATTAAAAAAATCTTAATTAATGCTTGTACGTCCACAGATGAGATGGGGTTGTCTTTATACTCAAACAGAATAATTATACTTTTGTAAGAAGAGTTCCCTTTGGAATTGGTTCAGATCCATCAAGTAACATGGGAAAAGGGGCTATATGAAAATTCAATTAATAAAACCCTGTTAACACAATAAAGCCCACAGCTTTGATCAGATTTTGTTGAAACTTTCACGGAATGATTGGGAGGTCATAACTATCATTCTATTCATAACAGGGTTTCAACTGTCAAGAAGAACAGGAAAAGGGGCCTTATGAAAATTTCATTTATAAATCCTTGTTACAAAGTCCAGAGCTTTCATCGGATTTTCTTCAAACATTCACAGAATAATTGTACAATAATAATGATTGTTGATGTTTGCATTAGACCTGATCTGTCAAGTATCACAGGAAAAGGAGCATTATGAAATTTAATTTTAAAATCATTGTACCACAATAAAGTCAACAGTTTTCATCAGATTCTGTTTAAACTTTCACAGAATAAAAATTCCATCATGAGGATTCTTTCTTTTCAAATTAGGCGTGATCTGTCTAGTATCATGGGAAAAGGGGCCTTTAGAGAATTTTATCTATAATCCTTGTAACCAAGTCCAGAGCTTTCATTGGATTTTATTCAAACCTTCACAGAATCATTGTACAATAATCATGATTGTTGAGGCTGACATGAGACCTGATCCTTCAAGTATCACAGGAAAAGGAGCCTTATGAAAATTTTATTTTAAAAATTTGACACCAAGATAAAGTCTGCAGTTTTCATCAGATTCTGTTCAAACTTTCACAGAATGTTTGTACCATCATAAGGATTGTTTCTTTCCAAATTGGGCCTGATCTGTCTAGTATCATAGGAAAAGGGGCTGTATGAAAAATTATTACCAAATCCTCATAAACACAACAATGCCCTCAGTCTTTATCAGAATCTCTTCAAACTTTAATAGAATGATTGTACCATCATTTGGATTGTTCCTTTGTAAATTAGGTCTAATTGGTTAAGTGACATAAGAAAAGGGACCTTATAAAAATTTTATTACAAAACATCATTATTACAATAAAGTCCTCAGTCTTTATCATTTTCTTCAAACTATCATTAGGATTATTCCTTTGTACATTGGGTCTGATTTGTTAAGTTTCACGGAAAAAGGGGCCTTATGAAAATTTAGTTACAAAAATTCTTGACATAATTCAGTCCACTATTTTCATTGATTCTCTTTAACTGTTAAAGAATGATTCTACCTTCATTAGAATTGTTCCTTTTGAAATTTGGTTTGTTCTGTAAAGTATCATGAGAAAAGGGGCCCTATGAATATTTCACTATAAACTCATTAACACAATAAATTCCACAGATTAAACAGATTGATTGTACCATCATTCCAATTGTTGATTTTGACAGTGGATCTGACTATATCACATAAAAAGGGGCCTTATGAAAAACTCTCTTAAACATTCTGGTTAACACAATGATGTCCCTTGATTTCCCCGGATTCACTTCAAAATTTCACAGAATGATTGTACAAATACTTAGATGGTTCTTTTCAGAACTGGGTACAATCCATCAAGTATCATGTAAAAAGGGGACATATGATTTTTTTTAAATATTCTAGTAAACATAATGAATTCCCAATATTTCATCGGATTCACTTTTAACTTTCATAGAATGATAAAACCAACAGTAAAATATCACGGGAAAAGGGGCCTTATGAGAACTTGAATTTAATATCTTTGTTAACACAATAAAGTCAACAGTTTTATTGGATTCTCTTCAAAGATGCATGGAATAATTGTGGCATTCAAAACACAGGAAAAGGGGCCTTACAGATTATCATTCAAAACATTCTTGTGTATTAGATGAAGATCACAATCATTATCAAATTGTCTTTTAAATTTCACAGGACAATTGTCGGGTTGTAAGGAGAGTTCCTTTTGGAATGAAATTGATCCATCAGAAAACACAGGAAAAGGGGCCTTATTGATTTTCATTCAAAACAATCCTGTTTATGTGATTAAGTCCACAATTATTGTCAGATTCTGATGAAATATTCACAGAATGATTGTAGGGTCATGAGGTAACTTTCTTTTGGAAATGGAGTGGATCCGTCATGAAACATGGGAAAAGGGGCCTTGAGGATTGTTGCTTAAAATGATAAAGGGGATAAAGCCCCCTTTTTTTTCTTTATGCATTCTTCTTTGAGCAAATAACTTCCTTAAATATCAGATTTCTTTAACGGAAAACTTGATAACCAGTAGAGCGTCTCAGGCCCTCATGGGCCTCTTGTTACATTATGCATTTCTTAAGGAACAAGATGTGTTTGTGAAACACTTTGCCCCCGAAACAGGAATTCTTTAGAAACGGGTGATTTTTATTGTTTTTTTCTTTGTTTTAGGGAAATGGGTTTAAATTTTGACCTTGACCTTGATGAAATGACCTTCCCCAGTTGCGCCTTGATGAGACCTATCTACATACCAAATATTAGTAATTGTAAGTTAATCAGGTTTGAAGTTATAGGAAAATGTTTAGTTGGCAGGTTAAGTTTTGCAGACAGACAGACCAACAGACAGACGGACACTGGCAAAACAATATGTCCCTGATCTATCCATGTGGGGGCATGAAAATTAGTATTGAACTCGAAGATATTAATAAGTAATTTCAGGCCAGTAAAACAATACACATGCTCAGGCATCTCTAGTTTATAACAATGGGGAAGCAACTAAAACATTTTTCAATCTAGAAAAGTTAAAGGAAAGCAACCAATATGCAACATAGATAATCAGTCTAGCAGCATTAATGTGTATCTTCCATTTAATAAATCTTACAAAATTGACATCGTTAAGTCCATTATTTTCAACTAATCAAAATTCCTTCCAGGATCATTAATGTGAAATTTGGTTACAATCTATCCTATACTATGTGAAGACAAAATTTACAAAGATTAAACTCAATACAATATATCAAACTAATTTGCTCTGCCCAAAATGGTCATCTTTTACATCCAATTAAAATTTCTAGAGTCATGTTTTACATCCAATTAAAATTTCTAGAGTCACCAAAGTGTAGTTGGTGTGAATTTTGGTTGAAATCCATCAAATAGTTTCTAAGGAAAAGATTTTTAAGGAAAAGTGTTCAGACAGACACAAAGCCATGGCAATAGATTCTTGGTATTAGGCCAGTAGAGATAATCAATCAATTTCAGTATAATGTGAACAGATTTTAATGCAAAGCTCAGAGAGACAGACAATAGAACAATGACAATGTCTTTAACTTTAAATGCCTTGTGATAAGAAGTTTGATATTTTCTACACTCTTACCTATACCACATGACAAATTTCATACTGGTCCAAATTCAAAGAAGTTGCAGATGACGATTCTCAATGGATGAAATTTTAAAAATTATCTTCTGGGATGGAAAATATTGTGGATAATGAAGAAATTGCTTGTTGCTTGTCCACTATGTTTTTCAAAGTTTTTTCTTAAGAGATATGAAAAGCGGGGTTTAGTGGGAATGGGCAAATGTCTGACCACTTGTTAAATTTTGATATGTCTCTATTCAATCCACAAGGAGACAACAAAGTTTGCTAGATGTATAGATTTGCTTTAATAGGTTTCCATAATTCTAAATATAAAACAAGACATCAGTTTTTCCAAACATACATTTTTATAATCCTCTGTACATCACATTGTTTTTACGACTTTATTCTCTACTAACCACAATTTATTGATCAGAAATTGACAATTCTTAAATGTTTCTTCAACAATTCTTATCTGTAATGAAGAATTAACAATAAAATTATATTCACCAATATCACAATTTGCTAATATTGAACTGATGTTAATAAGCTTCATAAAAAATGATAGAATTGGAGAAATTTTAAAGCAGTCAGTACTATTTTGGACTTTTTCTGCTTTTCTTGGAAAATCTACCCAATATAGTATATATTTCTAATTTGAAACACACTTTGAATTGTCATCTCTATTTTCTTTCAATTTAGACTGACTTAGATAAAATTGCCATGAAAATTAGTAGAGCATTTCATCCAAGTAACATGCACTGAATTCTTTGGATTCTTAGCTTTTCAGACATGTGTGTGAAAATTTTACTCTCGCAAGATATTTCTTCCTATAGAGAAATATCAAGGGCCTGAACTTCCTCAATTGCAGTCAGGAATGTTATATCAAGAATTGACCAATTGCTGGCCTAGCACAATTACTCTCATTGACTCCAACAAGAAGTTCCGCTTCAATATCTAACAGTCTTATTTTGCCAAATTTATAGCCAATAGTATGTGACAAAAAAAATAGAGTGGTTGGCGACTTAAGCTTAGTAACTACAGCTTGAATAAGCTGTAGCAAAGGGGTTTAAATAGCCAAACCATCAAAAAATCTTTGCATAAATAGTGGTCAATGTCGGACTTCATAGTTGACTTCCAGTCTAAATGAATGAATTCATTGGTTGACTGATTATATGAATGACAACCAAAGTTGGCCAATTGGTATAATATATAAAGCCAAATATCTGATTACTTTGTTCAGTGCATCCTATTACCAAACCACATTTGAAGACCCTGAAATTTTTCTTCAATGTTTGAAATGTTTAGGATACTTTGATAAGGAAATAGTTTCTATCAAAGAACATATTCGACTCTTAGCAAAAGTGCCCTTGTAAAAGACACTTTGGCTTAATACATTCCCACATGCCAAATTTTGGACTGGTCTGAATTAAAAGGGGTTGCAGACAACATTTTTCAGTGGATGGAATTTGAATATCTTGGGTCTTTTGGGGTAGAAAACATTGTGAATAATTAAAATAAATGCTTGTAACAAGCAATTTCTTCATTATCCATAATGTTTCTTCAGGGGCAGAGAAATTGTTGGATTGTGTGGGAATGGGTTAAAGTATGGCAGCTGTGAGTTGTTTACATTGTAACATGCTGAAATTGAATTTTGTAAGTTGTTAAGTTCTGGAAACTAAGTACTTTAAATTTGACCTGTTGATCCAATCAAGGACCTAATGGCTGAAGTCACATACTTTAGCCATGTTAGGCAAAGGGGCCATCTCATTTGTTGTATGATAGGGTATGAAAAACTTGTTTATATATATAACCTGTTCTAAGAGTCAAGTTGAGACTATTCAGAATCAAGTTTGATTCATAATTCTAGCAGATGGAGATGAAGGGCATTTTTGTGAAAGCGTATTGAAAAATAATGAGATATGAATAACAATAGCCAATTCATACCAACACCAGCAGAATTAAATAAATGCTTGAAATGGGACTAACAGCAAATTTAGGTTTCATTATGTGGTATTTTGATATTATCAGACACAACATTGACTGACATTTATTTATTTTTCTTGGTTTGCAGACTTAAACATCCTAACTGAAGGTTATTTGAGCTGTCCTTACGACATAAGGTTGCCAACCATTTTAATATTCTGCAACATGTTACTTGCCATAAATTGTACAAAATAACTGTGTTTGATATGGAAGTAGAACTTCCTGTTGAAGCTCAGTGTGCATTTCCAGCAATCTGTCAATTTCAAACAGTACCTGCAAAATACAGTTTGATGGACCAATTATGAAATTTTCCATTTCAATATTGAAACACTTCATCTGTCTAGAGCAATTCCATATCATATTATAATTATTTGTCTGCCAACTCTCTCAATTTTCACATGAATCTCGGATAGTTTTGAGATATTGTCTAATTGGCTAAGACAGATCCATTGCCTCTGCACCATGTCTCCCGTATCTCAATGCAATGATCATCTTCAGTAACCTGAAATGTAACAAGATGTGTTTTGACTCTATATTCATGTTAAACATCAGTCTGAAAATGTTAAGAATAGTTGAAATTCATCAATGTTAAGAATAGTTGAAATTTATCAAAAAAAAAATGATATTCACCCATTCCCTTATTGTATCCAATTGGGGTAAAGAACAGTGAAAAAAATTGAGAAAATAGGAGAAATTGCTTGTTATGACAAATTTTAGACTGGTCTGAATTCAAAGAAGTTGCAGACGATAACTTCAAGCTGGTGGAATTTCAAAACTCTCTGTCTTTTGGCCTAGAAACAATTTTGGCTAAGGAAGAAGTTGCTTGTTACAAGCAATTTCCTCGTTTTCCTCAATGTTTACTAAAAAAATATTCTGGAGGCGTCAAAAACCGAACTAGTTAAAAGGCAACAGTTTCACTAGTTGTGATCTAGAGATGACCATGTCACATAACCTGATCATATAGTCAGCAGATGTGTTTAGGTGAAAGTTATCATCATGCCAAATATTGTATCTTGATTTTTTTAACTTAGCCTACTGTAGTAGGTTTCCGTTTTGTCTTAACCCATTCCCACACAATGACGCATTTGGACACCCCTAAAGAAAAACATTTGTTTATTTTCTTCATTTTCCACAATGTTTTCTACTAAGTAAGTGGAAATCTGAAATTTTATAAACTTTAAATTGTCGTCTGCAACTCATTTCAATTTGAACCAGTCTAAAATTTTGCCGTCTTGGAATGGGTTAAACTTGTGACATTCTTAAGATGGAGACCAACTGCCAGGTAACTGCTTACCAAATGCAAGCCTTGCTTATTGAATAGCATGGAATACATGTTAAGTTTTTATGGAAAGTTTTGTTGACAGATTGACAACTGTAAAACAATATGCTTAACCCTTACCTGTTTTTCAAAAGTTTAGTCTTCTAATTTGAAAAAAAATTGCAATTGAAAAGTGCAAGCAATTTGAAAAGTAATCAACCTACAGGGTTGAAAATATTGTGGGAAAGAAGAAATTGCTTGTAACGATCAATTTCTTCTTTTCCTATTATATTTTCTCAAGTATCAAACAACAAGGATGTAAAAAATAGAAATTGAATCGGAAAGAGTCAATAAATTGACAAAACTTATCTTGAAGCATTTTTAACCAATAATATTTAATACAATTATGATCTTAACCTTTCAAAGTTCGCTGTAAGATTAACCCATTACCAAACAAACCAGCATTTTTACACGCCAAAGAGATATAGGTATGGAAAACATTGTGAGAAAAGAAGGAATTTCTTCTTTTCACAGTGGTTTTCTACCACACATGACCCTGATTTTCAATTCATGTTGCTTGCAACCTCTTTCAATTAAGAACAGTCTAAATTTTGCCGTTTGGGAATGAGTAAATATGATTAATGAAGTCTTTTCTTGATACACACACATACTATATTGAGAGACAGCTGTTGCAACTTTTTGTTTGCATATGAATTCAGATATAAGTCAAGTTGAACTAGAAATTGTCGCAAAGCGGACTAATACCCCCAACAACACTTGTCCATATACAAGTGCTATCTGCCAAAGGGCCGTAACAAAAATGGAATTTTTTAATGAAAGGCCCATAAATCAGTCAAAAAAAACAAAAAAAGGATATGCCCATGTCTGACTTATACCTAGTCTTTCTGTGAAATTTGAATTTGAATCCGTCCACTGGTTGCTGAGAAATTGAGCGGACACGAATTTTCACCAGAAGGGCCGTAACTACATCAACAATTAATGGACCATTACCAAAATAGATATGCACGTCTGACTTATACCGAGTCTTTCAGTGAAATTTGACTCAAATCTGTCCAATGGTTGCTGAGAATTTGAGCGGACACAGTTTTCACCAAAGGGCCTTAACTCAGTCAAAAATCAATGGATTGTAACCAAAATGAGATATGCACATGTCTGACTTATACCGAGTCTTTCTGTGAAATTTGACTCAAATCCGTCCAATGGTTGCTGAGAAATTGAGTGAACACTAAAAATCTACAGACAGATGGACGGACCAACAAGCCGACTCCTATATACCCCCAAAACATAGTTTTGGGGGGTATAACTAAAAGAAAGCATGGCAAAAAAAAAGTTTAAAAAAGTTGAAACATTACCAATACTTGAACTTTTGCAGTATCTTAGCGATCAGGGGCCATCATGGCCCTATTGTATTTAGCTCTGCTGGCCACTGGCCAGCACAGCTATATCCAATTCATATTTCCCCTTTTAGTGTCCCTGCCCCATTCCGCCCAGTCATATCTTAACTATTCCTTGTTTATTTTTCTCACACTGTCTTCCAAAGCTTTTTTCTTGAAAGGTGAAGCATTATAATCAGTCAATTTTGACATCTTCAAAAAATTGGAATTTCAAGAAATGCCACTTAGACAGGTTTTTCTGGATCATATATATCTGAGTAAGTTTTCCACTGATGTATACCTGAATACAATCAGTGTATAATGAAAATGATAAAAAGTTTGACTTTATTCTAAAATGAGAATAGATTGATGGAATGGTGTTTAACGCCTCTTTTAACAGTGTTTCAGTCATATCGCAGCACCTAAAAATGGATTCCTGGTATTTCTCACACCAGTACTACCATTACATCCCTTCCTAGCCTCCAGCTGCTATCCCACTTAGGTTTACGATCCACCCAATGGTGAGAGACAAATGTTGGATTGAATGTGTGCCACAGCCAGGGATCGAACAAATGACATCCCATTATGGAACATTAGGAGTCTGGTGCGCTACCGACAGCGCCTTAAATGAGAAAATCTATGTATGTAGAAACAAAATGCTACAGAACAATTGATAAAATCTTGTTTCAGTTCAAGCATTAGATATTTTTCTTACCTATTTGGTGGAAGTCCTTCACAGATCTGTCTGATATCAAAGTCAGCTGAAAAAGATATTTACTGATTATTGAATAGGAATGGGAACAATTATTTAAATGATATAGCATTTGATCAAACATATGATAATCAAAAAGTAGCTGTCATTAATTGATTGATTAATAAAAAAAATTTACAAAAGAATTTCCTCTTAAAAGTTTTTAAATTTCAGAGTCTTACTTTTAAGATCAAATACTTTTAAACTTGAAAACAAGCATAAAAAATCATGAGGAATTATTGCACCTAACATGTTTCACACTTTCATGATCTTACAAGGGTAGGGATCCTTTAACTATTGATAAATGATCAAAAAGCTTACTTTCAAAAGGTTTGATTTGAGGGTTTCCAAGCAAATTACTTTTTGAAGGATGGGTTGTTAGTGGATGTCAGATAATACACATACCTTACATATCGATGGCTAAGAGAAAAAACATAGTATAATGGCTCTATACAATGTATAGAGCCATACTATGTTTTTGGCCTTTAGCCATCTATATCTCAAGATGAACTGTGGCGGTAAATAGAAATAAGATATCTGATTTCAGGAATATAGAGGATTCACTTGGTATACTTTTTGAGGCTTAGTTAAGTGATGATTTTTTTGTTGCTATTCCCTTAGGAATATCAGCAGGATGTGTAGTGGGGAATAATATTTGATTACAAGTTAGTGATATTTCAACTAGTATGGCTCACAAGTATTTCATGAAACATTATTTTAAAACCAACAATTTTGACTGACCTATCAAAACATTAATTAAGACTAAGTTAGGATGTTGATTTCTAACATTCATTTGATACAATTCCATGGAACCTAAATCCTGTACTTTATGTCTCAAGTAACTGCTAGTAAATGCTATACTTTATGTTATTGTTGACTGAGGAGTTTAGTCCATTCCCAAATAGCAAAATTTTAGACTTGTCCAAAGTGAAAGAAGTTTTAGACAACATTTATAAGTTGATGAAATTTTGAAAATCTTGATATTTTGGGTAGAAAAAACATTGTGGATAATGAAGAAATTGCTTGGGAGAAGCAATTTCTTCAGTTTCCGCTTTGTTTTTCCAAGTTGTTTACTGAAGGTGCATAAAAAAGTAGGATGGTATGATAATGGGTTAAAGTCTGAATCCTAAAATCTTGTACAATATGTCTTTTCCTTTGTGGTAATTAATTAGTTTCATACAATACCTGGTAAAGCACTAGTTGTTAAAGCCACTTGTATTGTTTGAGCCAGTCTATCTACTGAAGTATTAATCATCTGTAACATACCCTCTGTACACTGACCATTTTGATATTTGACAGACAGAGTCTTGGACACCACATACATATCAGTGTACGAAAATAAACTCTGATTAAGTTCCATGCTTTTATAGGACTCCAGGCTCAACAACACTCCAACATGTAGCTTTGAGAATAATGTCAATAAATCTGTGTAGGATGTATCCTTTATAACCAGACTGTTTGATTTATCTGGTGCTGAATTTGTGTCTTTAGAATCTTTATGAACCAGAGGTCCCAGAATGCACCAGCGAACAAGACCACTGATTGGACAAGTAAAGGTAGACTGTATCCGCACTAGTCTTACAGAATCTGAACACAAACATGGATCATCAGATATCCAGTCTACAATGCACTTAAGAAGACTTAATGGTGGTGATTTACTTAATTCTGAAATAAGGAAAAAAAGAAACATGTTATGAATTTAATTTATATCTTCTCAAATTAATTAACCCAAGGTAATTCTCAACAATGTTATGTATTTTTTTTTAAAAAATGAAATTGAGTGATTATTCCTTTTTGCTATTTTTTCTTATTGATTTTTATTCTTACGAAAAAAATACTCATACAACGTCTAATCAAAGCAATCCTTTTTATTGCAGTGGAGTCAATGGTCTAGTGGTAAGGTGAAGGCACAGGATTGGAGCATCGATCCTAGGTTCAAATCTCTCCAATTACAAAGTAATTTTCCAAGCATTATTCTCATTGTTGCTCCTGTTCCCCAAGGTATATAAATGGGTACAAATGAGGGTTATATGTAACCCCAACTTTTAATTTGGTGACTTGCAACTCAAAGATCATGTGTTAAGCCTGAAGTTTGTGAAATTCGCACGGTAATTACCTATGAACTCAACACTGTAACTATAAAGAGATTAAGTAGACTTATCATTCACCCACTGGTATATATGCTCATATCCATACACAGCCTCTTGTGATTTTTATTGTCCTGATTATAACAATACCCAGTTTAAACAAGATATAAATCTTTGTCACATTGATCTTGTTTAATTTGGAGAAACTGTATATATGCATATTTGTATATATTACAATACCGAAAAAGTTAAATTGATTGAATGTATATAATACCTAAAAAGTTAGATAGATTGAATGAATGGGGTTTAAGCCACTTTTAATAGTATCAAAAAGTTAGATTAGACTTACATATGACCTTGACTCTAGTATAAACATATTATCTTCACCACAATAAATTATTTGAAATATCAAAATACTACAGATAACCTTTTCAAATGTATGATATATGCCCTGGTCAGTCAATGCAGTTGTAAAACTTCTTCATTTGTATTAAAGTGAATTTGTAATTGGCAGTTAGGACTATCAATCTGTTTCCATTCAATCCAAGATTTTGATGACACTCAAGGAAATACTTTGTGGACAATGAAGAATTCCTTTTAACAAGCAATTTCTCCATTGTTCACAATTGTTTCTATTCAAAAAGCAAAAATATTTTGAATTTCAACAACTTAGAATTGTTGTATGCAACATCTGTCTATTTGGAAAAGTCTTCAAATTTGTTGTATAGTAATTAAAGATAATGATTATACAACAATTATTGAACATTAGAAAAAAATAATTCATTATCCATTTTTGTTTAGATGGTAGTGAGAGCTTTTACAAACTACCCATAAATAATGATGAACTTCGATATGTCATAATATAAACCTTTGATAGCCAGCAAAACATAATGATTGATTGATTGAATGGAGTTTAACGTCACTTTTAACAGTATTTCAGTCATGTTGCTGTGGCTGGAGCGTCTGGTCTTTCTCACACCAGCACTACTACTACATCCTTTCCTAGTCTCCAGCTGCTATCCTACTTAGGTAAAGGATTATCCACCCATGGGTGAGATACAAATGTCAGAAAGGATATGTGCCGCAAGCCCGCCACCGGGGATGGAACCAATGACATCCCATGATTGACGATTGGGAGATTGATGCGCTACCGACTGTGCTATGATAGCAACCAGAAAACATAAGTTAACATATGTATGAAAATGTTGTAGTGATTAGATGTGATAATGATGAGACTTTTGAATATGATATATTATAACAAATACTTGATACTAGTAGACAGAAAACAAAGGCTTTTTCCTAGGTATGAGTAGATGTTAGTAAGGGCTGTTATTAAAGTACATATGAATTAATATTGAGACTTATGGGTATATTAAATTACAAGTACTTTATAGACCAAAAGAAAAGAAGTTACCTATGTAGGTATAGATGGTAGTGAGGGCTGTTACAAAATTACACGTAAATAATGATGAGACTTTTGGAAGACGCTTAAATGCAGCACCAACATTAGGGTACAGTAAACAGTAGTCATCCACCAGTTTCTGTGATAAGTCACACACATTCTGACTCTGGCTTCCCTGCTCCTGCCAATCAGATTAAAACAAAATTAACCCTTTAACCCATTCCCACATAATAAAATTTTAGACTGGTCTAAATTGGAAGGAGTTTCAGACGAACAATTTAAAGTTTATAAAATTCTAGATTTTTTTCAAGTTACCAGGTAGAAAACATTGTGGAAAATTAAGAAATTACTTGTAACAAGCAATTTCTTCATATTCCACAATGTTTTTTGAAAGCTTTCATATTGAGGGGTGTTTAAAAACCTCATTGTGTGGGAATTGGTTAACCCAAGATTACCTAATGACAAATTTTTTCACTTGTCCAAATTTTAGGAAGTTACAGACGACAAATTTTATTTCATGAAATTACAGAAATCTGTCTTTTTGGGCAGAAAACATAGCAGATAACAGAGATTTTGCTTGAAATGAGGTCACCATGTTTGTTTTACTTTTGTTTATCAAATCCATTATCTTTAATATTCTAAGAAAATGTCTAAATGATTCATTCAAGATATTTTTCTATATCTTTGGACAACAATTTTACATCCAAGTCTAATTTTCTGTAAGTTTTCATCTAATTGTATGGATGTAATTTGACTGGACTTCAGCTTATTTAGAGCCTGCTAGAATATGATTATAACTGTATATTGTGTCAAAAAGGGATTGTTTCACAGAAAAACTTTGGTGTTAGATGAAACACATTGATATTTCTTAAAAAAAATATTAATTCCTTCTGTTTCTGAGTGAAAAAAAGACATGGGTAAAGTCAGGAGTGAATAAAAGGCAAAGATCTAGACCTCAAGTTCATAGACTTTTACAGCAGTATAGATATGCTGCAGGTGGAATTGATAAGGGTAATACCATTTGCCCCTGATCTTCCAATGCTGGCGCATATTTTTTTTCACAAACCTGCATCCATATAGCAGCACATCCAAGAACAGAGGTACAGCTAATTGATATTGCCATTGAAACTAATTTGGTCATTAGATTTAGTTTGACAGAATCACAGTGTCCCCCAAATATAGTTGAGAAGATTCTGTAACAGGCATGTTCTGGTGCCTCTTGTAGAGTTGAGGTAATCAAATCTAACAGCTGAAGTTCATGTAGGGCATTCTGCTTCTGAAAATAATAAAACTTTGAGCAAAAGTTATGATAATACAGTGGAGTCCTGTTTTTTGCAAGCATGATAATAATAACTCACAGTTTAAGCTATTACCACATGACAAAATTTCAGACTGGTCCAAATTCAAAGATTTTGCAGACAACAATTTCAACCTTTTCTTGTTTTGCAAAATTTTAGACCTGCCCAAATTCAAAGGTTTGTAGACGAAAATTTAAAGTGGATTTTATTAGAAAAAATACTTTTCAGTAGGATAGAAAATATTGTAGAGAAAGAAAAAAAATTGTTTTTAACAAGTAATTTCTTCGATTTCTACAATGTTTTCTCAATTATAAAATTAGAGGGACTTACAAACCAGGGATTTACAGGAAATGGTTAATTTGATGGAATTTACAATTCAAAACACTGTGGAAACTGAATAAATTGCTTGTTAAAATCCATTTCTTCATTGACATGTGATTTGTGGACAATGTTTTCCATATCATATACCTAGAGGGGCATAAAATAATGTGATTATGTGGGACATGCTTAATCAAGAGTGAAACTGAAAAGGTACTTGAAATGAAATCAAAATCTGCCTTGTGCTATCAGAAATATCCACCAGCAACTTAGTGCCACCTGAAGTTATTAACTGTGACCTTGAGCTATGATCTTGGCCTTTGATCTAATGAATCAATTTTGTTTTCTACACAACTAGGACTCAAACTGTACATAATTGTGTGAAATCTTGAAATTGAATCAAAATCAGCCCAAGATTTTACAGAGGTTTCATACAGACTAGTTTGTTCAAGTAAACTTTAACCTTTGACCTTGAGCTTTGAGTAAATTAAATCTTTTCTGTTTCAGGCATGACTATGACTGTGTATATCATTAAATGTAGGATTAATGCTCCAGACAAAAAACAGGACGGATGTACACACACACGCACTAACACCTAAGCGAATTTGTGACAACTATGTCTCTCTCACTGCAAGGAGGCTCAAGAAAATCAGCCCCATAATCTCAGATATCATTTGGACAAGCAAATCAGATTTCCGTCTATAACAATGAACAGAAACCTAGTACAGTTCCACTTGCTGCTAATGAAATCATATTACTCTGCTTAGTTTAAGAGTTATTGTCCATAGAAGACTTAGTGCAGGTTGAGTTTGACCTTGAATTGTGACTGACTGAAATCATTATCTTTAGCTAGAAATTAAAAAACTAATAGGTTGTCAATTTATAAAGGACTTTAAGCTATGAAATTCTAAAACTATACCTTTACATTGTGGCTGCATCTCCTGGAAATTTCCAAGATATACTTTTGGGCCACTTCATTTGCAAGCTCTTCATTGCCCCCACCAATACCAGGGATAATTTGTTGAGAACTTGAGACATGTCGCACAAGAAAACTCAGTGCCTCCCTTGTACAACTGGGAAAATCAAGGTGCTGAAGTTTCTTCAAGATATTTGACATGTTGCGATCATCTTACAAGAAATCATTCTGAAAATGAAGAAAAAAATAGCTTAACCCATTCCAACACTATCAAGCTATTTTACACCCCCCAAGGAAAATAGTGGTGTCCGTAGTTGAGAGGTACAGCGTCTGTTGCCCAATTATGAGGCCCTGATTTGATTCCCAGGAGGGGCTGACCATCTCGGTACTGTCATTGGCCCACAGTAATTGGTGCAAGTATTGGTGTATTCTCCAGGAAGCAGAATTGAGAGGGTTTTTTTAAGTTGGAAGAACTTTTTTTTACATTTGATGTTAATTAAATAGGTTTAAACCAAAGGAAAAAGCTTATGAAAACATTGTGGAAAACGAAGATATTGCTTGTAACAGGTTTATTTCCCACAATGTTTTATTTCCAGAATTACAGTGTATTTCCAAAAATACAGTAATTTTCAAAACTTGTAGTTGTTGTCTGAAAATTCTTTTGAAAGTCCAGTCTATCTTTTTTTGTCAGGTAATGAGTTAAAATAATTAACTACAATGCTCTGGTATTAGAGTGCTTTTATGTTCAGGATAAAAAGTTGTAATGCAATATCTAGATCCAAGACTAGTGTTGGCTTTTGAAATTGAAGAGTCTCTGACTCTTTACTAAATTTTATAGTAGGGTCCTGAATATCGCCATATTTTGAATGATTAAATCACAAAAAAGGTGTTGAAGAAATAGAAATCCTGAGACCTGCATAAAATCTATCTTAAAACCTGTTAACAGACAGAAAATTTTAAGACTGGTCAAAATAAAAGAAGCAAAGACAAGAACTTTATTTTTCATTGGGTAAATATGTGTCATAAATGGTAGAAAACAATGTGACAAAAGAATTAATTGCTTGTAACAAGTAATATCTCCTTTTCTCAAAATGCTTTCCTTAAGTATTTTCATTTCTATTTTAAAAAAAGCAGGATTTTATGGGAACATGTAAAGTGTTGAGTCATTTCAGTTGTTTGAAATTTTAATATGAGAGTACTACAGAGTATCCCTTGGTTTTCTAAAAACTTATTTTGCAGCATGAGTTTTGTATGTAGATGCCTGAGCATCGGCTGTAATGTTCTAAAGGATAGGAGTTAGTAATTATCAACCTCAGCTGTAAAGTCACAAAATTCCAATGAAAATGAAATCAGAGTTACCATCCTTGATTGTAGAGTTTACTCTTTGATTTTAAACCTATTACCAGAAGGCCAAAGTTTAGACTGTTTCAAATTGAAAGGAGTTAAAGATGACAATTTAAAGTTTAATTTTTCAATTTTCTGGGGGGAAAAACATAGTAGAAATGAAGAAATTGCTTCATTTTACACATTTGTTTCCTTAAAAATCACATTTGTTGCAATGTTAGGTTTGATTGACAGGTTAAGGAAGTTGAAAGTAAGTACCGGTAAATCCAATTAAGTACAAGCACCTGCATTTTCATTTAACCCAATCTCCCTTTATAAGCATCTAAAGAATAAAGCTTTGTAATTAGCAATTTCTTCTTTTTTCACAATATTTTCACTCAAACTGAAAGGTTATTTTTCAAATTAAAACCACTTTTAATATTTGTCTGCAAAAAACCCTTGAATTCGGTCAGGTCCAAAGTTTTGCAAAACAGGAAAGGGTTAAACTGGTATCATATAATAACTATGTATTTATTTGAATGATGAGTGTGAATGTTTCTTTGTGTGGTAGTATGTGTTAAATTGTATGAGCGGTGTACATTTGTTTTTTGACCTTGCATATCTATATGTCTTGTGATCAAGCATCTGTAATGAGAAACTTCTTTTTTTTATCCGATTCTGACACAACAAAACTTTAGTCTGGTCCAAACTGAAAGAAGCTGTAGACGATTGTTGTCCTTTTAGATAGAAAACATGGTGGATAATAAAGAAATAATTAATTGCTTGAAACAATCAACTTCTTCATTTTCTACAATGTTTTCCGAAGCTTTTTCTTCAGGGGCATAAAAAGGAGAGCTTGTGTGGGAATGGGTAAATTACAAGAAATAAAGTGTCTATGACTATTTGACCATGAAATTCAAAGTGTCAAGATTAATCTTAAAGGGGACTAAACAACAAAGAGAGTGAATTATGAGTATGAATTTTTAAGTTTAAAACCAACAGACCTTTTCTTATTTATGTTGATTTCATTTAAAAAAAATGTTATTTTTAAAAATATGAATTCAACAATAAATCTATATAATTTCAATAGTACATAAGGTGCACCACTGAAATTTTGAGGGATCAAAAAGAACATTAAATTTTGTCTTCAGATATGTGAAAGAAGAGTATTAAGCTGATTTTATAACGAAATTGCTAGTTCATAACGAAAGACAGAAAAGTAGCAAAAATATTTGCATTATGTAACACAGAAAATGTAAAAAAGTACAACCTAAATGGAACCAAAATTTATTTGGTAAATATGTTATCTTTCCATTTCACCGGACATTACCTTATTTACAGCTTCAATGACATATCAATTACATGTATGTCATTGACTTCTGCTAGCATTGCCAACATCATCGAAGACTGACGACCTCACTCTTTAACCCATTACCAGACAGCAAAATTTTAGACTGGTCCAAGTTGAAAGGAGAGAGGACAAATGAAAGTTAAATTAAGTAGAAAACATTGTGTTAAATGAAGAAATTGCTTGCTTGCAATTTCTTCATTTTACTCAATGTTTTCCCAACTGTTTTTCTTGAGAGGGGTAAAAATGCATCACTGTGTGGGAATGGGTTGAATTCTAATATACTACATTAAACCAAATTTAGAGGGAACTCAATAGATTTTATACAAACAAAGAACAAATCATGAAAATAGCATTATAACTACATGTATTGGAAATGCATATCCTTTTCCATCATCAAATTTCATGAAAATCTGTCCAAGAGCTGCTTAACAATGACTTAGGCAAGTTACAAACAACGCTTATCAATATCTAGATGGTACTGCAGTCGACTTAAACAGAGCTGACAGGTAGATCCCAAACGACTGCATATAGATTGGCTGATGAGCATTTAATGACATATACAAGAATATCAAATCTGATTGGCTGGTCTATTGTTTGTAAACAATATGGCTGAAGCTGGACGTGGAGTTTCGTATATATTTTACATGAAAATGATAAAATTCAAAGGTTTTTCTCGCACACAATTTCATTTGTTCATGTGAAAAATGTTTCAACATTAAAACTGAATACTTTAGCACTACAAAAGTAGGATTTTTAATGTACTGGGTGGAAATCCCGAGGTGTGTCCAAATTTTCCAACAAAAGTACCTAATGTTTAAGCCTCGTTTTAAAATTTAGTAAAGAAAAACCTAACGTGCCAGGTTTTTTCATGTATGTACCAAAAATTGGTGTATACCTGTCGGCTTTGTTACAGTCAACATAGGTACCAGTCTTATCAATATCTGACATTATTAAGCCATACTCATGAAGAAGATCTCAGTAGAAAAGGCACTTGAAAAACTAAGATGTTAGATCTACCACATAACTGAAGTAGTTTCAAAGTTTTCAGTTTTATTATCGACTCTCTTTCCTAACTGGGGCAAAAGTCAAAATATACATGAGTATCATAACTAAGGAAAGTTACAAACAATGCATATCAAAACCTAAATTCATGTAGCCATAATCAGGAAGAAGATAAACAATTGAAAAACCAAATAGAGCGAAACTTATGGAGTACGAAATAACTAAGATTTTGTATTAGGTGCGTAATCGCGGGTTTGAGAAAAGGTAAGAAATAAAGCATACACATTCACGTTATATGATGGATTTCAGTCACTTTAGTCGTAAAAACCCTTAAATTTACCAAAAAGACAGGTACCGTCCGTAGCTTTTTCGATATGTAGACTGAATAGTTAACGATAGAAGAAATAGACTGGGATCTTTTTAGGGTTTATGAATGGATTAGCCATTCACTTTATAGCTAGCAAAGCGTCAGTTTTGATAGCTTAAGTTAACAGACGAAATCTTGAGGTCTTCTCAAAGTTCAACGAGTGCAAACTGCCGCTGCAGGCTTAACCACTAAATCATTTAATGCCTGCGCCATAAAAAGTAGTTCTTATGTATTTCAGGAATATTGCAAACTCTATTCAAATTGTACCGCTTACTCTAGAGAGCATGCTATTTAACCCATTCCCACTCAAATCCGCTTTTCAAGCATCTCCAGAAAAAAAAAAGCTCCGGAAAACTATGTTGACAATGAAGAAATTGCTTGTAACAAGCAATTTCTTCATTGCCCACAATATTTTTTCCTCAACAAGGGAAATATTTTCTAAGTTCAACCAACTGGAAATTGTTGTCTGCAACTTTTTTAATTTGAATCAGACTAAGATTTTGTCATGTTTTTGTTACTTTAAAATTGTTTATTTATCATGATAACATGTGACAAAGAAGATTACATGTACTTAATAAACCAGGTTTGCTAGCTACAGTACTTTCAGCACTTTGATTTTGATATGGGTCACGAATAAGATCAGAATTACATGAAAAGTTGATATAGGAAAAGTATCTGCTATTCAGATAGTTATAAATGTCATGATCTTGCGCAATAAATGTACTTGTTTTGGTCTTTAAAATACTAAATTCGCTCTAAATTCAATTTAATGTAGTACATCCCTATGTCCGTTATTAAATGGACGATGTCGTTAGTCTTTGGGGGGTAATGCCGCTAACGACTGGTCTGCTAGCGGACAATCGGGGCACACTCGGCCATTCCCGTATACATTATTGGATCATCATGCCAAGAAAAGTAAGTACCAAAAGTCCACTTTAAGAAACTGCAGCCACAAGATCCTATCTAGCTATTTGTCCGTTGACACCTCATTAAAAGTCGGCAGCAAATAGCTAGATGCCTTCTCGAAATAATTGATTCAATTTTAATTACCTGCAGGGTCGTAAAAGGGCCGTTAACCGAAGTCTGGTTCTCAGTCAGGTATTTAGCACTTTCGACTAAGATAATTTCTCTACCATAACCCATCTCAATCCAGGTCTAGCGCGATAAACATTATTAAAATGATTGTTACAATATTTGCCTTATTATTACTATTATTATTAGTTTATTTTGATTATCGATGTGGTCTGTAACTAAGCTCAAACAAAAAATATGATAGAGACAGACAGACAGAGATTAGAACTGAGACGAGTTTATCATCAGGCTGCACTAATTACGAACCTAATTGACCTCTGCTGAATATGGCATATCTTAAATATTTGTCTCATAGGGCTTTCGGGTGGTCTACAGGACTGTCACAAGAAGTTTTAAATCTGGCCACCTTGCACATTCTGTGTCAATCGTAAGATTTCTTGTGAAATCTTTAAACCAAGGTTGGTTGACGATTTTCACCAAAATACTCATTTGAAAGCTATTGAAATGGTCTACTATACTTCTATTAAAAAGTTCAGAGTTTCGTAACATTTGTCGAATTAAATCAGGGAGACATAAAGTTAATCGGACAAAAATGATCAAAGAACTTTTGATACGCAATACACACGCAATCAAAGATGAATTTCATAATCTATCTATTTATGATACATATTTAAATATCCGGAAAAAACCCGACCCCCAAAAGAAATATTTCATTAGAACTAGTTCAGTTCAATGAATGCATTAAGTTGTTCCTATGCTTAGAATTGATTGAAAGATCAATTTAGTGAAGAATACATAAAAGAAGTTTTCATACTGAGGACAAATATAGTACAAGATGGATATTTTTATAGGTTAAGGTGAAATGTGAGTTGCTCAAGTTGATAGTAAATGATCAAAAGCTTCATTTGTTATAAATAATAACGACAGTCCTTCTGTTTCTTCGTTTGGCAACCAAAACCTCGTATCAACAGCTTGATCATTGATTGTCCAACGCCGATATATGAAAGTGTTGAAAGCAAAGAAATCACGATTGGACCCGTGTATACAATGGACGAGCTATATCTTATATTATAATATCTATCTTAACCATCATACCAAAGAAGTTTTTTTTTATTCAAATGTAGTTCTGTTGGAATACACAGGGTTAAGATAAAAGTCTAGGGCCATTAGGTTTTGCAAACAAAACTCTTGAGACTCTTCATCCCTCGGGCTAAAAACAAGTAAGTGTCGTAAGTCTGGTACCTGTTTACTTAACCCACCATCTTGTATAAAGGATAGCGAACCTTCTACTTATCTATATTAGAGAAAAAGATAATCTCGATATCCTTTCACTCGTAAGGATGATAATCCACCGACAATAGTTTTATTGACCGTTCAGGGGGGCATCGAATAACAGCTCTAATTTCTTAAATCAATTCGTATATAATTTATGTGAGTCTGTGCGTTGCCTTTCCACCCATTTCACATGAACGCCAAATAAAGGCTCAGATATCCATGTGCATCCACACCGTCATCCTCATTAGTGAAGGGATATCGAGATAATCTTTTCCTCTAATACTTTAGATATCTTTTAGAAAAGTAGAACGTTCGACGCTATTGGTACGATAAGATGCCGCACCGTCTGACCAGAGCCCTCACTATTCGCTTTGTAGATAGCTAATGATTTAAATTCCTTTAGAAAACCAACAGTTTTATTCAAGTTACTCAACATAACATCATGGGCCACGAAGAAACTATCTTGTACCATGGGGTGAAATGAGGGCCAGTTTGTATAAATGAAAATAGAAAATTCATTTACAGCTACTTTCTTCGGGAAATTTCTGGTTGGAAGTGACTGATATAGCCGAACTATTTTAAAAGAAAAACATTTCCCGCTTTTTTAATACGATTCAATATACAAGGGTAGTTTAATGAGAAATAGCCAGAAAACAGGGATTCGTCATAGATGAACAAAGAAATTTCATTTACAATTACTATCTTCGGGAAATTTCTGGTTGGAAGTGACTGGTATGAAAATAGTCGAAATATTTTCTTTGAACGAGTACACTTTAAAGAAAAGCATTTCCGATTTTTTTCTTTCTTTTTTTTATATATATATTTTTTAATAGGATTCAATAAACAAAGGTAAATTAATAAGAAATTGCCAGAAAACATAGATTGGTCTATCGCATAAATCAGTTTTAGCTCTACTGGCCGAAGGCCACTAGAGCTATAGCGATGGCTTTTCCCGTCCGGCGTCCGTGCGTCCGTCCGTCCGTCCGTCGTCCGTCCGTTCAACTTTTCCTTGTTTACGCGATAAAGTCCACAGTTTTCATCGGATTCCCTTCAAACTTTCACAGAATGATTGTACAATCATAAGGATCGTTCCCTTGGAAAATGGGTATGATCCGTCAAGAAACATGGGAAAACGGGCCTTATGAAAATTTAATTAAAAATTCCATTAAGAATCCTCGTTTACGCGATAGAGTCCACAGTTTTCAGCGGATTCTCTTCAAACTTTCTCAGAATGATTGTACCATCATAAGGATCGTTCCTTTCGAAAATGGGTATGATCCGCCAAGAAACAAGGGAAAAGGGGCCTTTTGAAAATTCAATTAAAAAATCCTCGTTAACACTCTAGAGTCCACAGTTTTCATCAGATTGTATTTAAACTTTCACAGAATGATTGTACCAACATAAGGATCGTTCCTTTTGAAATTTGGTATGATCCGTCAAGAAACATGGGAAAGGGGCCTTATGAAAATTCCATTTAAAATCCTCGTTTACACTCTAGAGTCCAGAGTTTACATCAGATCCAATTCAAACATTCACAGAATGGTTGTACCAACATAAGGATCGTTCCTTTCGAAAATGGGTATGATCCGTCAAGAAACATGGTAAAACGGGCCTTATTAAAACTTAATTAAAAATTTCTCGTATACGCGATAGGCTCCACAGTTTTCATCGGATTCTCTTCAAACTTTCACAGAATGATTGTACCAACATAAGGATCGTTCCTTTCGAAAATGGGTATGATCCGTCAAGAAACATGGTAAAACGGGCCTTATGAAAATTTAATTAAAAATTCCATCAAAAATCCTCGTTTACGCGATAGAGTCCACAGTTTTCAGCGGATTCTCTTCAAACTTTCTCAGAATGATTGTACCATCATAAGGAACGTTCCTTTCGAAAATAGTTATGATCTGTCAAGAAACACACGAAAAGGGGCCTTTTAAAAATTTAATTAAAAATCCTCGTTAACACTCTAAAGTCCACAGTTTTCATCAGATTGTATTTAAACTTTCATAGAATGATTGTACCATCATAAGGATTGTTCCTTTGGGAATTTGGTCAGATCCATCTGGAAACACGGGAAAGGGGGCCTTTTGAAAATTTAATCGGAAATCTATTAAGAAATCCTCTTTAACACCCTGGGGTCAACAGTTTTCATCGAATTCCCTTAAAACTTTCACAGAATGATTGTACTAACATAAGGATTGTTCCTTTCGAAATTTGGTATGATCGGTCAAGAAACACAGGAAAAAGGGGCCTTATGAAACTTTTAATAAAAAAAATTGGTTTGTTCTGCAAAGTACCATGAGAAAATGGGCCCTATGAAGATTTCACTATAAACTCATTTCCACAGAATACACAGATTGATTGTACCATCATTCCAATTGTTGAAATTGACAGTGGATCTGATTATGGCAAGTGTCACATAAAAAGGGGCCTTATGAAAAACTTTTTTTTTAAATATTCTGGTTAACACAATGATGTCCCTTGATTTCACCGGATTCACTTCAAAATTTCACAGAATGATTGTACAATCACTTAAATGGTTCTTTTCAGTACTGGGTACAATCCATCAAGTATCATGTAAAAAGGGTCCATATGATCTTTTTTTTTTAAATATTCTAGTAAACATAATGAATTCTCAATATTTCATCGGATTCACTTTTAACTTTCGCAGAATGATAAAACCAACAGTAAATTATCATGGGAAAAGGGGCCTTATGAGAACTTGAATTTAATATCTTTGTGAACACAATAAAGTCAACAGTTTTATTGGATTCTCTTCAAAGATGCATGGAATAATTGTGGCATTCGAAACACAGGAAAAGGGGACTTACAGATTATCGTTCAAAACATTCTTGTGTATGTGATGAAGATCACAATCATCATCAAATTGTCTTTTAAATTTCACAGGACAATTGTAGGGTTGTAAGGAAAGTTCCTTTTGGAATGAAATTGATCCATCAGAAAACACAGGAAAAGGGGCCTTATTGATTTTCATTCAAAACAATCCTGTATGTGATAAAATCCACAATTATTGTCAGATTCTGATGAAATATATACAGAATGATTGCAGGGTCATAAGGTAACTTTCTTTTGGAAATTGAGTGGATCCGTCATGAAACATGGGAAAAGGGACCTTGAGGATTGTTGCTTAGAATGATAAAGGGGATAAAGCCTTTTTTTTTCTTTATGCATTCTTCTTTGAGTAATTAACTTCCTTAAATATCAGATTTCTTTAACGGAAAACTTGATAACCAGTAGAGCGTCTCAGGCCCTCATGGGCCTCTTGTTGAGAAAATGCATTTAGTTTTCGTCATGTTGGTCACAAACTAGCCTGTCTTCCAGGCTGTCAGTAATTGCTTAGGTTTGAAAGTAACTATCATCAATCATGCAAATACATTTCATTCCGTGAAATTACCTCCTTACGTCTCACAAACTGATCAGCAAAACAGAAAAAGATAACAGCTAGAGAAAAGAAACTTTTCAACTAAAATATAAGTATCAGTGAGACGGGGAGCGGGTCTAGCTACAATCCTTCATCATCATTTCTATGTATTGACTTTTCCCAAAATAAATGCTAACACTTTCTTATAAATCCTTTGTTGTCACTTCCATTTGATAAATCACTTAGGATGGTGAGACAAAGTATTGTAATTGTCATTTTATTTTAATTTATTACGCTTTGTTATGTATTACATGTTATTGTACTAATTTGAACAGTTGTTTGTCTGCAGATCAATTCTAAAGTGTTAAGAACGCAATAAAGCAAATGTGGAACACTTAAATCCGATTTGCCATGAAAACCCAATGCACCATCTGTGACGACACGGCTAAAAGATTGCTATTTTCTGAATTATGTACATCTATTACATGTGCAAACAGAGATACTTTTGTAGAACTTATGGAAAGAAAACAACAAAGAAACGTCTTCACTATCCAAGTTATTCGTTCCCACGAGAGAGAGAGAGAGAGAGAGAGAGAGAGAGAGAGAGAGAGAGAGAGAGAGAGAGAGAGAGAGAGAGAGAGAGAGAGAGAGAGAGAGAGAGAGAGAGAGAGAGAGAGAGAGAGAGAGAGAGAGAGAGAGAGAGAGAGAGAGAGAGAGAGAGAGAGGGAGAGAGAGAGAGAGAGAGAGAGAGAGAGTATTTTGTGACATTCATTTAAGTGGTATGTTGTATTTCTATAAAGAAAATATAATTCAATGGCAAGTATCTTGATTTTTCTGTTAAGACAGATAAACATACTGATAGACAGACTGAAAAGGTTAATATATTAGAGAAAACGAGAATATTTAGTTTTGCGATCAAGGAATGTTACCATAGAAACTCATCTTGGACTGGCACTTTACTCTGATATACACAAAAATAATGACCATTAATTACCAATTTTCCAGGCAGCTGGAAGTTGGAGCATTCACAAAGAATGACTGGGGTTTGGGGATATAGTGGAACCTAGAGAAAATGTGTTTGGGTTTCAAGCTCTTATTTCAGTCATGAACAAGTAAGACACATATTGTGAATTTTGCGATATTGCGAATGTATCATTCATAAATATAGTACTTCAAACTATAACCATCCGGGGTGCCGTTCTTTCACTAAATAGTTTTCATCCTACCTTTGAAAGATGAGGGGACATATAATAAATCACGGTTTAAGAAGACAACCATCAGCCGTCATAGTTCGCTCAGTCTAATCAGATCGTAAACTTTCGCAACTACTTTTTTCCCGTGACGATTCAGACATCTCTATATTTTCTAATAATGAAGTCCAAATGTAAAATGAGTTCGTGAGGTTTAACAACAACAACAGCAATTAAAGAAAACACGGCGAAAGTTAAAAGTTTTCTTCTCCGGTCAATCTGCGCGGGGAGACCATACACGTAACTTCAAATTCGCCGTGAGTCCTGAGATCCGCCGCCGGCAAATTTATGCTGGTTTGATGAATTTTGAAGACAAAAATGGATAATCTCGCAAACAGTTTCCATCGCATTAAGAGGTACTGTGGGGAGTGAGCAGACTTACTATGATCGAGACTTCTCCCTATCGCCTAATTACAATTGTAGATTGGTTATTCTACCTTGATATACACGCAATTTTGAAATACCACCTATGTGGATGGTTTGTGATGGATCCGATCTATTTTTCTAACCGTCTGTCTGTCTCTCTCACTTTGTCTCAGAGCAGCTGTAGTTACATTGTTAAGTTGGCTGAAGAGGATATATGCAAGTTACGATTTTAACTTGGTCAAAGAGGATACATGCTAGTTAAAATGCAGATCAAACAGATTCAAGGACATGCATGCGGAAAAAGTTTTTACATGGTTAGGAAAATAATGTGTAAATATCTCCACTGGCTTGGTAATCAAAGAATGCTACCATAGAGCCCCGTTACCATGGAAACACCTCTAAGGCTGTCCTATTGCACTGGCATACGCTAAACTAATGAGTGTCTGACCATTAAATACCCATTTTCTAGGCACCTGGAAGTTGGGGCAATGTACATTGATAATCAAACCGAGTAAAATTTGAAAAAAATGTGTTTCGTTTTCACGCTCTTATGTATATCATGAACGAGTTTAACATAAATTACTTCCAATCATAACAACCCGGTTAGTATAAAGTCCAAGTAACTTTTACTTTGGCCCGAATATTTAATGCCTATTTGCCGTTCAGCATATTTCATGTTATATTTCAAAGTTTTTGAATTCAAAATTAAACTTGTAGATACTTTTTTATCTAATGCTGGGATAAGACGTAAAAATATGAAGCATTTTCCAATTATTCTGTTCGAGCCAAAATGTCACCGGGGCTTTAAAAGATTGGGGGACGAAAAAAATCATAGATAAAAAGACAATTATTTTTCTAAGATAAAACTTACACTGCTTCCAAAATTTCCCGCTTCATCTAGGATCGAACCAGAACAAAGTTTTGGTCGTCCTCCAACGATTAATATTATAAGTTTATTTCTTTGCTTTTCTCTATGTCTGCCTCTTTCTCTCTGTCTCTCTGTCTCTGTCTGTCTGTCTGTCTGTCTCTCTCTCTCTCTCTCGCCCTCTCTCTATCTCTGATTTGGAAGTGAGTTTCCCTACGATAGTTCAAAGCTATATTAAGCCCCGCCACAAACACATACTCTCAGCCTGCTCTCTCTTACACCATATCCACTTCTTCTTTTTTGACCACGTCCATAGGGCAGTGTTAGCGCGTATGACTCGATCCTAGTCAAGGGGTCCCGGGTTCGATCCCTGGTCGCGGCGAATATCCTTTCCGACATTAGTCTCCCACCCATGGTTGATTGATCGTAAACCTAAATGGGATGATCAGCTGGAGGCTCATAAAGGATTTAGTATTAGTACTGGTGTGAGAAATATCAGGAATCTATGGTTAGGTGCTTCAGCTGCCTCGACATGACTGAAATACTATCAAAATTGGCGTTAACCCCTCCCCCCAACAACAACAATAATAATAAATTTCTCTGAGGCATTTCATCTCTCATGGCTGATATTCATCATTAAATGATTGAACGATTACACCTAAGAACTACAGCCGGAAATTGTTGGAAATAGTTTTTTATTTCAAAGGATTTCAGTTTGAGATTAAAATAAGAACGCGAAATGAACGACTTTCGCTAAGTAACATGCATTAGAACTATCTCTGCACTCTGTGCATACAAAACCAGATGCTTTAGACATCAGAATTTAATGATCATACAAACATACATCACTATCAAAATGACAGTCGTATTTGAGTTACCATGGGAACCAACTTTGCTGTCCGAAATGACTAGGTCCCTTCTCGATTCTTTCTCAATGTTTAACATCTTCAAGTGTTCGCCTGTCTTAGTCGACATATCGAAATAGTTATTCTTACATGATATATTCATGTACTGCCTACAACTTCTTTCAATGACATCTGGTAAAGGGTTTAAAGAGGCATGGAAAACCAATTCAGTACAAGGAGGGTTGTAAAATGACGGACCGCGTCTATCAATCAAATATGGATTACCGATAAAACCGTCCATTTATGACGGGAGTGAACTTTGCTTTTTTGTTGGTTTGACGACCTAAACGTTTTAACTACAGTACATTCAACCCGCAGATACGACATCAAGATCTTCATCCAAAATGTTGCCTGTTCATAATTCATGTCCAAGACAACATATCTTACAAAGTAACGCACTTGAAATAACCTTCCTTCTATTATGACTACGATTTAAATTATATGTAGGCCCCACCTGTTCACAAACTATCATTCTTTGGCTATTATCTCTCTGTTTTGTCTGATTTTGTCAATTCGCTCATCTACCTAACTGCGAAGACAATCAAACAATATTGATTTCAGTTAAAGTAAGGTGATTTTGAATCACAATTAGGAAGTAGATATACATATATAGCTTGCCCGTGAACTATAACTAGGCCTCGAAACCTTCAACATGCCAATCATAATTGTTTCCTTTTCAAAATTGAATGTATATCAAGGTAGAATGCCCGTTCTATGACTGAAATATTGAAAAGAGAAAAGTCTGCACTATGGTCAGCCAGCGTACCCAGAATAGTAGGTCAGAATACGAACGAAACTTTTTGCTCTTCCGTGATGGTCCGTTTTTGTGATGCGCCAAACTGACATAATTATCGGGACTTCGCCCTTTAAAAAACGTCGTCCATGGTCACACTGTGCGGGCTTTCCGGCATCAAAAATTTATATTTTTTACCGAGTTTTTCCACCTACCTGACTATGCAAACTATATTTTCAGTTTGGATTGCATTTCCTCTTTCACGTGCGCAAGACCAAACTTTTTTCTTCGTATTATTAATATCTTTATTTTCAAAATAGAATAAATTAAGTGCAAAGTGTTCAGTTGTCCCGTAATTTCAGATAATATGGAGAAATGTGAATCGTTCCAAGAAATGAGTTGCTAAATGTTTCCATCTGATCAGACTGTGCCTACTATAAAGGTTGACCGTGGTCGAATCTTTGTTCTTTTTTCAGATTCTATGTTGATCGCTAATCCTACCTCTATTCAAGATCTGGATCTCAGAGCTTATGCAGCCCATTTCACCTCCAATGAGTTCTTTTCTTTATGCACAAGTATACAGTTACTTTTTTGTCAAGGAGGATATGGTATTGTCAGAATGCGACCAAAATATAGTAAACACGGGTTGAATAAAAGCTGTATTTGCGACATTTTGGTTGCACAACTGCGATATCTGATACACTTTTTAATAGATTCAATCAGAATTAATAAGATCCATCCTTACTATAAATAAACCAAGACCAAAAAGTATGAACTACAATTTGAATTTGACTATTTGAGTGTTACGGGGAACCAATAATTAGCAACTCACACTTCTCCATCTCCTTTGGGACTCATTTTAAACATCCTATTAAGTAAAGCCACTATTTACACAGAACTTTCAAATTGTCAAATAGCCCGCCGTGTACAATTACAAACAATTATTAATTTACCATTGAGTATAAATAAATATTTTACATTCTTATTTATTCATTTTCCTCATGAATTTCAGACGATAATTTTTACTTTTTTTATCATTTTTATTTTACGTTGGCTCAAAATCGGTGATTAAGCCATTGGCATTTTTTTTGAATAGAATAAAACTCGTTTTTATTTAACATTCATTCCATATCCATTTGGTGGGCTAATGAAACCACGTAACTACAGCTGAGCAGAAATTGGATAAGAATTTAACCTATTTTTTTTTTACATCGAATGGGAAACAAGCTTTTCAAGCCTCGATTCTGCTTCCTGGAGAAACAGCAGTACCCGCACCATTTATGTGGGCAAATAATAGACTTAATGTCGACAGATGCTCAAAAGAATCGAACGCTGGACCTTTGATCGTGAAGCCAATACTTTACCTCTTAACCACGCGTTAAAACTCCCCTTCGTTAAAACGTTTCGGAGGCTCGTTGACCGTTGGTTTACTAAATAATTCCCTTTTTTCTGATCATGTTTATGTTTTATCATTAGTCCGATTTTGAAAAAAAGTATGTTAATTATGTAATGTCGGCACACATAGTCCAATCATTAGCTAAAAAATAATTCTGATAAAAAAGAAAGAAAGAAAATGTGATTTATGATGTCGTAAATTATTTTGTTAAACAGTCAAAGTTCTGCGAGGCTTAATTCACTCCCACACAATCCCGCCTTTTTACATTCGTGAAAAATTAAATTTAGGAAAAATGTGAAAAGGGAGAAATTGCTGTAATCAGGCGATTTCTCCTTCTTTCACAATGTTTGTACGGTGTTTATCCCCTTCTTTGCAGCTCCAAAACATTTGGATTTATATATGTTGCTTCTTTCAATTTATATATATCAGTCCAAACTTTTGTCGTCTGGTAATTGGTTAATCCGGGTCACAATTGTTTGAGAATAACAGATGAAAACGGAATCACCCATCGATTAAAACTGCAGACGGCATATTTCTATCCCTTTATTAAGGTGGTCGTCTACTGACCGTTAATTAAAAATTAATGTGTGTCTGGTTTATTTAACATTGACTGGCCGCTGCAAGAAAGGTGTATCTATAACGCTAAGACCGTTAGCCAATGCAAACTTAAAGTGGAGGAGATTTCTTCGCATGTCATTACCGTCATCTATACTGTATGATTAAATGATTTTACGATGTAATGAGCATGTATGAGAGAGAGATTGTGTGTATGTACGTGTGTGTGTATATGTTTTGACTAATGTTGAGATGTTTACACTTTTTATATGCCCGTGGGGGTCTTTGATTGGCCAAAAAATTCTATTCTATTCTATACTTTGGAAACATTTGATTCGTAGAATTGACCAAGGGGTTTCGGTTGACTGGAGAGCCTGTCCTGATCTGACGATACAAGACTATCGGAGAGCAGCGTAGATGGGACAGTTTCTCCAGTCTAGGAGTTTCGGTTACCTAGCGGAAGAAAATGACGTAATTGATATGAGATATGGAAACGGCAAATAAGGCAATTGTCGTTGCAATCCACAGATTACGTATTTTACGGTTCCATTCGGATTTTATTTCGTTTGAATAATAAGCCGTCTCGTAACGCCAAATATTTTTACTTTTCTTTCTTTTTTTTAAGTTGGAAACATGATGAAGATAAAAATTTCTTTCGTTGAGGTATGAAAAAAACAAAAAGAAAAAGAAACTAATCACAATGTATGAATACAAGAACGGGATTTATACACAATTGTGATTTAGTTTTACGTTTCATACCTAAATGGATAAAGAAATAAAAAAAGTTATTTAATAACATCGAGAAAAAAGAAAATATATTTTTTCTTCTTCTTCTTCTTTTTTTTTTTTTTTTCTTTTTTTTTTTTTACGAATTTCGATACTTTTTTGTATGGAACTATTTTGTTCGGAAGAATACAAAATAGTTGCATGCTCAAAATTTTGTTCATGGAGGCATGAATTTTTTTTCGGGCAATCAGAGCGCTCGCCGCGGTTTTGATAGACGAAACAGAAACTTAAATGATTATAAAACCAAATTAATCCCATTCTTTCAATTGTCTGAAAGTATTACTATGAGAGATTTGAAAATTGAGAGCAATTTATTTCTTCCTTAACCCTTGTCATGCTGAACCCGGAATATTCCGGTTTTGGCAGGAGATGTAGACCAAGATCAGCCTGCACATAAGTGCAGTCTGATCTCGGTCTACACCTCCTGATTGTAATTTTCGTGCCAGAGTTGTTTATGAAATTGATTTCTAGAAGAAACATTAATCTTTGAACAACAAGTTCTATCAGTGCTTTCAGCCTTTTGATTTACAGCAATTTAGTAAAGTAATTTATACAACATGACATGGGTTAATCTGTGCAAGAGCCGTGCTAATTGAAAGATCGCGTGGTCAACCAAAGAACCAATCAACCAATCAACTCTTTTAATCAGACAGGTGAACCTTGAACGTCAGCTTTAGCCGTCATTTTGGTGAAGCATTTTCGTTGGTTTTGCAACTTGACTTAAATGTCGTAACAACATCTTATTCAAGTTGTAGTTACGAAGTTTAGGTCAACAACAAATTACTTTACCAGTTTACATGTGATTTGCCGTAAATTTAGCAAAATAATGCCGTTTTTGTAATAACCAAGTTAAACTTCCTGTTGGAGCTCAGTGGGCAGGGCCAGTGGAGCCCTGGTAGTAGGCATGCTCAGCGATCCGTTCATTTAATTTCAAAATAAAGTCATAGTATGTGTAAAATGAAAATTTTGTGAAGTTAAATTTCAAAATAAAGTCACAGTATGTGTAAAATAAAAATTTTGGGATATTAAATTTCAAAATAAAGTCACAGTATGTGTAAAATGAAAATTTTTGGATATTAGATCCCTATCAGCTAAGCCGAAAACTACTGCATCGTTTCTAAATGCCAGTTATACGGTCCCTTTTCCTAGTTTTCAATAATACTTATACATGCAGTTTAATGGTCGCATCAAACAATTGAGATGCGGATTGTGTATTTGTAAACAAGCTCCAAATTTATGCAGCACGCCATGGCATTCCTATCTTCCTATACTTACAGAATCTGAGAAAGTCGATAAACTTGTATGGACGTGCTGTATGTGTCCAAATCTACTGAATAGGTTTTCTGTTTGCAATTACATACAGTTTTGGCAACTTCGATGCATAGGCAAAAAGTTGTTTGGCTCCGCCCTCGCATACGCATATGCATAGAAAGGCCTTAACCCTTGCTGTGTCAAGAAGACATTAGTTAGAAATACAATAAAGCTTATTTAAGTCAAAACAGGATATTATATAAAATAATCCAGTTGGTTCTAAAATGTATCACCATTGAAGAATAGTCAACGAATTATTGCATAGAAATAGGCTAATTATTGAAGTATTTAAATGTTGTTTTATTGCCGGACAATTGTGATTTTACAATGATTTTGATTTCCTATTGTCTGTTGCGTCAGCCAAACTGCTAAAGAAGATTTTACTTATTAAAAATAAAACCTCGTTTTCTAATTTTCAATAGAAGTATAATACAGAGGTAGTAAAATTTCGGTATTATTTGGACAGACTATGCCCTAACACTTTTTGCGAAATATTTGGTTAGTAACATGTAACAAAAAAAGCAAAATGGTTGGTTGGCGGCCTAAAGGTCGTAACTACAGCTTGAAAAAGCTGTAGTTACGACCTTTATGTCGTATAACCAACATATATATTTCACATCATGTCGAAGTTCGAAGTTGACTTCCGGTCTAAACGAATAATTTGATTGGTCGATTAATTCTCGGAATGACAGTCAAGACCCGTTAGATGGCGCTATGTTGATATAATGTACTATGCAATGTTTGTAGTTACGTATTGAAGCGGCTTGTCAGCATGATTAGCTCAGTGGTAGAGCACTTGACTTCAAACCTCAAGATTACGGGTTCGAGCCCTGGGCTGACAATATCAACTAACAAACTAATTGTCTTTTGGAACAGACGTTAAACCGAGGCCCCATGTGGCGGTGCTATCCACCGAGCACGTAAAAGAACCAGGTGGAGCTTTCAGCAGTTTGGTATTGTACCCTTGCACTATCTCCCGTAACAAATAATCGTCTTCGCGGGGCGTCGCTCATATGGGCATATGCTACGGTAGCGAAGATAAATAAACGGAAACACACACATTGAAGCGGCATTGGGCGAACGTGAAAACGGTTGTATGAACTTTCAGCAAGTGCATGGTTAACAATACGTAAGTTAGTGAGCATACTGTCGAAACTACAGTTTCAATCAAGCTGAAGTTGCGACACAAAGCTAAAAAAAAATCTCTGAAAATATTTTGCATTTGAATATGCTGATCTGAGTCTTTACATGGCGTACTCGTAAAATCATTAGCAGTGTCACGCACCTGCTATATTAGTTGATATTAATGAAAACATTGATATTAAAGCTCTTGATTTGGTTTATAAATCACGAAAATAGTTTACCACCCAGCTCACTTATCTCTGTATCTTCTTATACAGTACGCTATTGATACAAGTGTGTATTATTGATCACTAATCAATATACGGGTCTTTGATTTTAGAGTACAGTAATCGATATGAATAAACTTTACATTCTTTACATTTCTTTTTTATTTTCTTAAACATTTGTCATGCTGAATTGGCTGCTGTCAATAAAGTTTGATTGACCAATCAAATTATCCATTTAGACAAGATATGTAATACTGTCCTCCTTATCTTGGATATAACAATCAAATCGCACAATTCGACCGAAAGCGAACTTTGAACTCCGTCGAATGTGAAGCATTTTGTTGAGGTGGCGACTTTAAACGAATGAATGAGCTGTAGTTAAGACGTTAAGGTCACCAACCAACCATGTTAACCCATTGGTATATGAACAATTTTGCTAAATAATCCAGTCTAATAGTCAGTAGACGTGGCCATCTATCCGTAGCCATCTATCCGTCAATTACGAAGATTTGACATGCGTATTATTGTCTACAAAACAACCTAATGTTGTAGCAATTTCTAGTGTTACAAAATAAGAAACGAATTGATGGATCCCCACACCCACTGAGCTTCGACAGGGAGTTCCACTTTGAAATATATATTTATTTTGTAAAATTTATTATCAATAACCCACAATCAAATGGTAAAATGATTGGTTTACATGCAATTCTAATTGTCGTCAATAACTTCCTTAAATTTGGACCTGTCCAAAATTGTTCTCATGTGTACTGTTGACTTTATTGGTTTCCGAAACCAGAAAAACTCCATAAGGGCCTGTAGCTTATCATAAATCTATCAACTTATGTAAAGTTTTTAATGTTCCGCACTGTATGTTAAAGAAGGCATGTTTTGAAAACTTAAGTTTTTAAGAGATACGTATTGATTTCATTTCATTTCAACCTAAATAGAAATTTCGCCGCGCACTGAATGCGCCTTTAAGGAAATTAGTCGTGCGAGTGATTAAATCTTTTGTGATTAGCTAGGATTTGAAATTTTAAATAGTAATTGCGAACAAATATGTAGCCTGTGATCAATACTTTTAAAGATTTCTGTTACATAGAGTGGCAACTAACGAATAAAGATATAGCACGGACTGACGATAATCCGTGAAAAATGGAATACAACGATTGCGTTAGTAATGACATCGGACTAAAACTGGGGGCTACAAGTAACTGTGAGGACATTGATAAGCGGGTGTTGATAATTGTGGACATACTTTAGAATTGACTGGGCGTTATCACATTTTCAACAAAATGCCACCGAAAAAAGCTGAGGACGGTAAAGGCAAAGGGAAAGTCAAATTCCCATCGTCACAAGTTGATTATACTCAACCACTAATACTGAAGAACAGTAAAGCACAGTTTGGTGAAAAGTTAGAACAAGTGAAAGAGAAACATAAAGACACTTTAGAAGACCTCATAATGGAAATGGCTGACGTCAAGAAAGAAAATGAACGTTTAAGACGTCAGCAGCAGGACACGTCGGGTATCTCCATGGATACAGTTGATCGGATGAAGAAGGAACTTGAACGTGCAAGAACTACCCGGATGTTCCTGCTAGAAGACGTCGAAATACGGAAAGCGAAAAGTGAAAAAATGGAGACCGAAATCTTTGAACTGAACATGAAGCTGGAATCTTTACAGAAGAAAATCAGCCATTATAACAAGATGAAGGAGGAGTGGGAAGATACGAGAGATGCTCTGGCGAGAACCGAGGAGAAATGTGATAAACTTTCGAAAGTAAACAAAAATCTCCGCATGCTTCTGTTGAAACATCATATAGATCCAAAATCAGTTGACTTTGATAGCGGGAAATCAAAGCGTAGCGCTAGAAGTGACAAAAGTAAAGATAAAATGCCGAAAGTTCAAACCGTCCGGCCTATCCTAAAGCCACCTCAAGTTCAAAAGAAACCTGATGCTCATAGTTTGTCACATGGTAATGGTAGACCCAAGGTTACACGAAGCGCGGAAAACTTGCACGAGCTCGGAAAAGTCGAGGATATGAGAAAGAGAAATAGCGTGGCTACCATGAAGGCCATGGGGAGAGGTCCTCCATCCTATCTTGGATATTATACAACAATACATCAAAATAGACTGTTGGGGAGGGCTAAATCAGAACCTGTCCAACTACCTAGACTTGCAGTGGCCTAACCCTTATCATGTGGAATAAAATCTTTGTGTAGAATTTCATTAAAATCAAAAGACTGGTGGCACTGTATGTCTTGAAATTGATCTTATTGACAATTCTAAGGACAACTTGGAGGTGTAGACTAAGACCAGACTGCACAAATGTGCATGCTGATCTTTGTCTATGTCACCCGCCAAAGCAGGAATATTCCTGGATCAGGATGACGAGGAATGATACTTTGTGAAAACGACTTTATATTTTCCAATTAAAAAGTACAAACAAAATCGAGATCATGTTAAGCGAATACACCGGGGCTGTAAAAAGATGGTATTTTCATACGTGTAGTACATTATTTGTGTCTACAAGAAAAAAGCTCTTATCGTAGACCCATTCTCACAATTTGACGCTTTTTATGCACCCCTCAATAAAAATGCTAAGGAACGAGTAATTTCTTCATTATCCACAATGTTTTCTAACCCTGTCGTCTGCAACTGCTTTCAATTTAGACCAGTCTAAGATTTTTGTCGTCTGGTAATGGGTTAAGGAAGGAGAGGAGCTTACTTTATACGAACAGAGAAAGATTTTCACTTTGATAATATCATTTTTTAATGTGAAAATTTCCATTGAAACAATTGCAATAAATACCAATAGCAAAGGGTTTTACAGTGAAAACAACAACAACAACAACAATAGTTATTTTTACATCACTTACTTTAACCTCTCAATAGGTCTGTGAAGATCGAATCATAATTGATTGATTGAATGGAGTTTAACGCAGCTTTAAACAGTATTTCAGTCATATCTCGGTGGCTCGAGCACCTAACAGTGAATTCCTTATATTTCTCTCACCAGTACTACTAGTACCACTACATCCTTTCCGAGCCTCCAACAGCTCACTCCACCAGGTTTTACGGTTATCCACCGATTGATGGAAAGGATAGTCGCCGCGGCCGTGGATCGAACCCGGGACCCAATGACTAGGAGTCCTACATGTACACGCTACCACTGCGCTATGGCCGCGGCCGAATATAATTGAGGTTGCCGCTTGATATATGTGATTGGAAAAGTTTTACTGTATTGATATATATTCAAAGATTGTTACAATAGGTTTTGTTTAATAAAAAATAATAAGAATAAAAAAAGAACATTGTGAGCGCCAAAGCGTTGTTTTAAAGACGTGTAAACTATTACGCTATTTCTAGATAAATAATAGCCAGAATTTAAGTATGCTTCAACTAAAACTTGATATCGACAACATTTACCCATGATCAACAAGAACTTTATTTTGGCAGGTAGCAATCACCAATATTTTGATACGGGGTGCGGGGTGCGGGGCATGTAAGAACAACAAATGAAATATGTACAAATATGTATAACGGGATCTTCAGAATAAATCTAGATTTTAGTGATTCGTTGTTTTACTGTAATAATCTTCTAAACGTATACACAGTAAATTTTGTTATTGCACAGTATCAGACGAGAAAATCAGACGTGTTCATTTGCAGACGTCAATTTTAATACTGTGAAATTTTAATTTTTTTCCCAACTTTCTGGGTAGAAAAAAAAAACACTGTTGAAAATGAAGAAATTGCTTGTTACAAGCAATTTCTTCATTTTCCACAACCTTTTCCCAATTGCTTTTCTTAAGAGGCATAAAAAGGGTCGTTTTGTGGGAATGGGTTTATTGGATGAATAAACATGATCGCTTATGAGAATCGTTACTTAAAACACATTTTACTTGTGATATATATGGAGAATTTGATTGCTTACATAAAGTATTGAAAAATTCTCACTAAATCCTATGTCGATTGGGCTCATAAGAATCGTCTCACCGGGACCATTCTAATGCGTTTCAACAACATTAACTTAGGTCATTATATGTTTTAGCAAATACGACCACTTCTTTATGAGAGTGTTTGATTTTGAAAAAGCGATATCGATAGTGGCCGTTTAATGAAAGTTTTTGCAAAAAAGAAGTGGTCACTTGAGCAAGATCTATATTTATTTCTGTTGACAGATTTCCACATGATAAAATTTCACGAAAGGCGAAAAAAAGTCTGTAAAAGATAAACCCAGAACTAGCTTAAACAAATTAAAATCTATAACAGAAAAAAAAATGTTGAAAAAGATGGAGCAATGTCACAAAAATATATTTTGAGTGTCTGTCTTTCCACTAATATTAACAATAATAATGATAATTTACAATTTTCCACCAGAAAGCAATCAATGTTGGAAAATGAAAAAAATGATATTTTTTTTCAACATCGTCTGATTTTCAAGAATCAAAACCATCCTTGAAAAAGACTGAAAAAAAAGTAACCCGTTTCTTTTGTTAAATCTTAGACTGGTCCAGATTGAAAGAGGTTGCATACAACATTAACATGGATTTAAGCTGAAATGAAACCATCCTATGTGGAAGAAAATATTGTAGTAAAAGGAGGATACGCCTGTTACAGGCAATTTCTTCGTCCACCAAAATGTTTTCTCAAGTATAAAACCACAGCAACTTAAAATCCCGGATTTGTACAGGAAAGGGTTAAATGTTTTTGAAAGGAACAAATCAACAACTTGGTTTGTCAAACTAAACATCCCCCATTTGAATAACTAGTGGCGTTGCTCAAGAAATTTTTATATATGGGCCTTATATATTATCCGTTTTCTAGGATGTTTACATTTTTTTCTACAAATTTTAGACTAAACTATCTTTCTAACAAAAATCAAAAAAAAAAAAAAAGAGTAAATATCTTTAAAAAAGTCAAAAGCGTTTTCATATATTAGCCCTCTACGAGACGAAGTTGCTGAAGACAATTTTAAGTGAGTGGATTTTTTTTTAATTCAGTATTTGGTGGTTGAAAACGATACGGATAATCAAGAAATTACTTGCAAAAATGTTATCCTTTTTTTCTCTTAAGTGGCGTAATTGACCTATCGCGGCTGTAAAAAAAAAAAAAAAAAAGCTCAATCGACCAATCAAATAATTCATTTACACCGGAAGTGAACTTTGAACCCCGGCATTTGCAGAAAATTGTTTAAAGAACTTTTTGATGGGGTGGCGACTTAAACGTCGTAACTACAGCTTATGCAAGCTGTAGTTACGACGTTTAGGTCACCAACCATTTTATGTTTTAGCTACATGCTGCTGGCCATAGATTTTACAAAATAACGTCGTTTCATATAAAAGTGGTATTTCCTAATGGAGTCAGTTGGCGTTCCAACCGGAGTCAGTGGGCGGGGTCAGCGATCCGTCAATTGTGACGTCGTCAAAACATTTATTTTCCAACGCCATAATATAACTTCTCTTATGTGTTAAGGCCCTTAAACCGAACCACGGGTCCGTGTCTGTTTATCCAGAATTCTTATGAATTTTTGATAAATGCACTTTCTTATTAGATAAACTTTCATGGGTATAGCGTATAAAAAGTACGAAATGGAGCATTTTCATGGTGGTTATAAAACGGATCCCGCTGTCAATAAAATCAATCATGTCAATCAAGCCAGTCATTTAGACCGGAGGCGACTGATAACCTTCGACGACTTTTTTAAAAACAATTCTGTTGTTTTGTGCCACTTAAACGTCGTAGTTACAACTCGACTCATAAGGTCGTTTGATATATCGGACAAACTGCAGTGTCGTATGTCAGATGGCTTAGGAAGCGATCTGCCAATAAAACTTCAGCTGACTAAACTAAGCTGGCAGTCTGGAGAAAACGTGTTTTTTTTTCCGATACACCTACGTTACAAAGGTTAAACACACATGACTACATGTACGTCTAATATCGGAAATAACGTTGGTCGTGGCGGAGGTCGAACCCGTGACCCCATGACTTGGAGTCTTATTCTATGTTCACCATGTGAGCTAGCGCCTGCCGGTGTTAAGGCATTAACCAATTTTGATTGGGATTGGGAAATTAAAACTGCCACCGACAGGTGTTCGCCTGGTATAGTTGATAATTCGTGTATAAACCTAGATATCTCTGGTGTTGTAACTTCAAACGTAGATTATTTTAGGAAACCTTCGTTGTTAGTCGGCACAATGCTCTTCTTTGCACCATATCATTTCGGCTATTCGCACTCGCATTCTCTATTGTGACATTGAAATCTCAATTACAAAATATTGTATACGGTGAATGGACTCGGAAATATACTTATTGGCCAGATTACCATTCTTTCACACGCCAACGCAAATAGCCTCCTATCAACTGCCTTATAATCCCCTCCCCAGAAGTTAGTTCGATTTTGTATGATGGCATATGGCATATCGGTAGTATGTAGGTAGTAGAGGTTGGCAGTTTGCTTATAACGGCATGGAGACTGTTCATGGATAAATGTCGTGCTGCTAACTAATCACTACCGCATGACTTCACAGTGTCCCGGTTGGCATCCTGGAGAAAATGTCAAATTGAAAGAAAACAAACGTTTATTTATCGTCGCTACCTTAGCACATGCCCATTTGAGCGGAAGACAATAATGCAAGGATACAAGACGAAACTGCTTTGAGTCCCATCTTGCCCTTTAATGTGATCGATGCATATTTTCGTCACACGGGGTCTCGATTTAACATCTCATCCGGAAGCCAATTACATTGTTAGTTTTGACAGTCCGGAGATCGAACTCGCGATCTCGAGTTTAAAAGTCGGCTGCTCTACCAACTAAACTAATGGGGCTGTTACTGAGCTAAGGGCCGAATTTATGAAAGGTGAAAGTTGCTAGCAGACTTTTTTAGTGATTTGTGATGGTAGCATAACACGCTACGAACTACGTTACGATCGAGAAGGGCGTGGCAAGTAATTTACGGATCGTAACTGTCATTCAAAAATCAATTTAACATCAAAATAATTAATTTAGTCCGGAAGTTAACTTTGAGATATTGCATTTACGCTTAGTATTATTGTTGATTTAGCGACTTAAATATCTTACCTATAGCGTGGGAAAGCTGTAGCTGACATTTCATGTGGCCGACCAACTATATGTTTATTACTATGTCGGAGATCTGTCGGCGTGGCCAGCGATCGTTGAATTGCCAAGGAAAGACAGACAATAATTTCAACATTTTTTACAGTGATGAAATTTTAGAGGAGATCACAAATACAGTGCATTTAGAATATCCGCTGATCATTTTTAGAGACTGAGTCAGTGCCTATATTCACTGTGCGTAGTGTACACTCAGTTCAGATAAATTGGACATGCGTGGTGGCTGCAAATATGGCATATGAGTGTGGTAACCTGAGTGTTTACCGTTCTCACATGGGTAATGGTTTGATATATCGTGCACAGAGAGATCTGAGTTGCTGGCTACCTGTCTCTCATACGTAATTTATGGAAATGACATGCACAACGTGTTCTGAGTATTAACCTATGACTGGTGATGTCTTGAGCAGGATGATATACTGTTTACCTTTCTGCCGTTCGAGAATACTCAAAATACAATGCGCAAGTTGGTCTAAGTTTCGTGAAGAGACCGCTGGAATGAATTGCACAAGGTGATCTGAGTATTTGCTTTTATTATATACCTATAAATGATGTGAATTAAAATCTGGTTATTTAATACAACTCGACAGAAAAAATCCGTATTCGGCGTGTACCATAAAAACGTATTTGTTGAGTGCCGTTAAACTCGGACTACTTTTTAGTGTATTGACATTCGGTGTTTTTTTTTCGGAGAGTTGGTTATTTCTTAATCATTGAAGAGAATTTTCTTAATGTCATGTCATGTTCTCGAAACATGTGTAGGTATTTTTTCGGTCTCATCCAATAAAAAATACCTACATACGATTAACGGACAAGATAACAACTAATAGAAAAACACACTGTTATAATATTCCCTATGTATCTTATGCGCGACAGCTAGAAATATTTTGTGCAGACTCGAGTATTACCAAAAGTAACAAAGTAACAAGGATGTCTTCCGCAAGGTTGTCGGATGAAATAAAGTAACAAAGTAACAAGCAATGTCTTCTTTTCTAACAACGTTTTCTAAACTGTCTGGCACTTATTGTTAAATTTGCACAATTTAAATTGTCTTCTGCCAGCCCTTTCAATTTTAAACAGTCTAAAATTCTGTCATTTGGAAATTAGCTAATTACCCCTGACATGCAACCGCCGAGTAGCAATTTAGAATTCACTCCACCACCTGATAGTATATGATATTCTGTTGATGGTAAATAATATATTCTGGGTTTTAAATGTGACAGGCATTAGAAACTCCAGAAATGTAACAAAAAAGCTAAAGATTTGCAAAGTCAAGGATGAATCGGACAAACCGCGACAAGGCAAGAACAAGACTACAGGCTTTCTTCGAAAACAGATGTGCTAATAATATTGCTTATGATTGGACAAGTTGCTTAACTCATTGCCAGACGACACAATTATAAACTGCTACAAAGTCAAAGATGTTGCAGACGACAAGTTTTAGTTGATGAAACTTAAAAAGACCTTCGTCTTTTTTGGGTAGAAAACATTGTGGGTGATGAAAGAAATTGCTTATAACAAGCAATTTCTTCACTTTCCACAAAGTTTTCTGAAGTCTTTTTCTTTGAGCCGTAAAAAGCGTGATTGTGTTGGAATTGGTAAATAAATGCTTACTCTCCACTCGTAGGTCATGTGATGGTGATCGTAAGGATAGATTCTACATTCTCATTTATCCCATTACCACGCTTGAACACATTAGACTGGTCCAAATTGAAAGAAGTTTCAGAAGATAATTTCAAGCTTTGTATTTTTGGGCAGGATAATAAAGAAATTGCTTGTTACAAGCAATTTTAGCAATTCCTTCATTTTCCACATTTTTTCTAAAGTCTTTTTCCCAGGGGAATGTGTGGGAATGTCATTCATCCGTGGAGGTGTAGATTCATAGTAAGATACTTCTGCAAATATCACAGAGATACTTCAATATAAGTTTAAAATAAAGAAAACAACTTCAAAAATGGCTTTAAAACTTATTATTAAAAGACCTTCGCACCAATGAGTGGATTATCGTAAACCTACATGGCAAGAGATACTTCCAATTTATGACCGTCGCAACACTATAGTGGCTCCTAACTTGTCTCTGGATGAATTGGCTGCGACCAGTTTCTAACAATATCATAAGATTTGATGTAAAACAAATTCACACAATCATGTTGCGTCGAGTTTCGGTTTATGTTGAATTAGAATACTGTTTCTTTATGCGTTTCCTTTGACATTGAGGTGAAGAGAACGAAAGATTATTAAAGGGAAATAATTCAATTCAATATGCGATAGAAATTTCGAAATGCTTTATTCCGCTTTGAAGTGCCGTGCGTGGCTGTTCTTTTCTGTTCATAATGAGATCGAAAATAATATTTTCATGTGTGCTGTTTACATTCCGAAGATAAGTATTTTTTTCTAACAAAAGCTCACCTGGGCACCATTTCAAAATAATTTACACGATTACCGAAAGCTCATAATACCGACTCGAATGACTTGACCATCTCGATTGCGATTGCTCCCAGATAAGAACGTTCATACACGAAAATCAAGTTATCCATGAAAAGAATCCTTTAAACAAATCCGATTTTAAACTCTCCCCATGTTTGCTGCCGAGAAAGCGGTTTAATTTCGATGTTGAAGTCCAAATGACCGTGTAGAAATCGGTTCGCATTCTAATTGTTTATAATAGTCGATCAAATGACGGAATGCAATGTCAATCAAGCAATCAATCGAGCAATCAAATAATTCATTAACCCTTGTCATGCTGAACCCGGAATATCCCTGTTTAGGCAGGAGATCTAAACAAAGACCAGGCTGCACATTTGTGCAGTCTGATCTTTGTCTAGACCTCCTGCTTGTCCCTTTAAAACCAACGTTGTCTATTCCATTGATTTTCTAAATAATGACCAACCCAAAAATTAGTGCTGTCTTTGCTTTCAGTCCTTTTATTTTAGCACAATTTTGTAGGGGATTTTATTCAGCATGACAAGGGTTAAGTCCGTTACTTAACTTTGAAATCCAACATGTATGTGTAGTATTTTTGTTGGGTTGGCAAAAAAACAAAACAATTTACATTTTTGTTACATGATATTGGCCATAATCTTTTCAAAATAACATGGTTTCATATCTCAGTTGAAAATTTAAAAGCAGTCATAGTTCAAAGGCGACCTTAACGTCGTACCTACAACTTGATTAAGCTGTATTTACGACGTCTAACTCACCAAAATCAACAAAAAGTTTCCAACAAATTATGTCGGCCACTTTCACGTCCGGCTTAAATAAATGAAAGCGCCGTCATAGCGCAGCCGGTAGCGCATCAGACTCATAATCTTCAATCATGGGATGTCATGGGTTCGATCCCGACATTTGTCTCTTACCAATGGGTGGATAATCGTACAGCCTAAGTGGGATAGTAGCTGGAGGCTAGGAAAGGATGTAGTGGTAGTACTGGTGTGAGAAATACCAGGAATCCATTATTAGGTGTTCCAGTCACCGAGATATAACTGAAATACTGTTAAAAGTGGGGTTAAACCCAATTTAATCAATCATTTAAAAAATGATCTGAACGATCGATTTGTGTGATTGACAACCGCATTCGGTGAATTCGAGACAGGATAGACATGCTACGTATTGATCTTTCGATAGATTATCATAAATACGCATTCGATAATATCTTATCTTCGAAAAGTTATTTCAAAATGTAATGTCTTTATAAACAAGAAGTTAATTTTAAGACCTAGACAATGATAACGTTAGGGCGTTAAACATCTAAATGATACTTCCTTGCTTATTTTCAACCCAGGAACGTGCTTTAGTAAATCATAATAAACTCTTTTAATGTATAAACAGTAGGAGGAAACATAATTATGTAATAACGAAAGCAACACTATGTAGACTAAATTGCAAAATTGTGATTTTATTCCGTCTGTCTTAGCAGGGATGTAATCTTTATTTCGTCCTGCCACAAAAAACTGGAATATTACATACTTTTATTAGACACGAGCCGAAATGACAGAACCCATTACAGTAGAGGTCTTATTACGTTGCCCCAATTATGAATCTTAAGCCACTACCACACAACAAAATTTCAAACTAGTCCAAATTGAAAGAATTTGCAGACATCAGTTATTAAATTTGAAGTTGATGGATTTTTTTGTCTTTTGGGATAGGAAACTTGCTTGTAATAAGCAATTTCTTCATTTTCCACAATGTTTTCAAAAGTATTTATCTGTAGGGGTGACAAAAAGCGTCATTGTGTGGGAATGGGTTAATTTCTTTTTTAATCCATTCGTTCTTAACTCGTCTTTCCTACGCCCTCAAAAACAGCAAAAATCACTGTGAAAAATGAAGAAATTACTTGTAAAAATCAATTTCTTCATTTCCCAAATTGAGTTCAAATCAAGAAATACAATATACTTTTTGTTTTCTCCCCAAGAAGACAACAAACTATAGTCTGTCGTCAGATAGTTGAGATGGAAATCGCAAGCGATCCGTCAGTTTATGGATCGCTGAGATCGCCTCTTGACCTCTAACCAAGTTCTACGACTGATATCGAACGGCGTTAATTTGCATAATTTATGACCAGGAAGGAAAGTTGAATGCTTTTTCTTTTAGTTTAAAGACGTCATAACCAGCCAGACCTTTTTGTTGGTTTGGCGACTTCAACGCTTTAACTTACAACTTTTAGGTCGCCTAACTAACATAAAGATTGACATCAATGTCGGGGGTCAGCACTCACTTCCGGTCATTTTGAACGATTTCAATGATTAATCGATTCTTAGATGATCAATCGATTCTTTATTTAAGAGATGAAGATAATATTTTTGTTTTCATGGAGGTATGAACCGAAAAACCAACCAAATCACACTGTATGAATTCGCGAAGCGGATTCATACATTGTGTGATTAGGTTTTTTTGTTCATACCTCCATGAAAACAAAAAATATTCTCTTCATTTCTTATAGTTTAATAGCATCGAGCGAAAAAAGCAAATATTTTACAAAGTCTGATACCTTTTTGTATGGGACTATTTTGTGCGGAAGCATGCAAATTCCCTGCGTGCTCAAAATTTTGTTCATGGAGTTATGAATAATTTTTTTCGACCAATCAGAACGCTCGTTTTTGATAGACGAAACTAAACATTAAATTATTAGAGCATAAACGGGACGGGATAACTGGAATATTGTCGACCTGCTAGCATTAAAAGGTCAGAAGTGGGAGGATAAGGACTTGATAAGTTTCCTTTTATTAGTTTTTTCTAAGGTTTTATGGTTTTTCAAAGGCGTTATTTTCACATCAAATATTAACAAATACTTTACCAAAATAAAAGTAAAACTCTTTATACAGCATTTCAATAAACGGAAATTGTACTATACGACAAAACTAAATAAAAATAAACTAAGTGCATCAAATATAAAGTGGATCTATGTAAAAAAACGGTCGATAATTTTCACTCTGGGAGATTTTATGAGGGTAGTATGGTTAATCAGCGCCTCTGTCCCATTATAGGCTTATCCTTGAAATCTCAATTGACCTCTGCTACATTATTCTTTCAAGTATCAGGATGCCTCGAGGCCGAGTGATATAGGTGCTTGACCCCCAGATCTGAAGGTCACGAGTTCGAGTCCCACCATCACTGAGGTGTTTTCGTAGGCAAGACACTTAATAGCCAGTCCCAGTCTACCCAGCTGTAAAATTGTATAGCAGTGGAGTTTTTTTTCGGGGTGTAAAAACATCTGGATTGTGCGTGTTCTAATGCGACTCAAAAAGCTTAAAACTTTAGTCGCAATTGAACTTAAAAAAAATATAAACTTAACTTAGATTCAGTTTCATGGAGTCCTGTAAGGTCATTTTAGCATGACGGGTCAATTGTAGAAAAGAGATGGGCTAATCTGCACCATGTCGAATACTTTGGTAATTGTCTATGTGCACCATGTCGAATACTTTGGTCATTGTCTATGTGCACCATGTCGAATACTTTGGTCATTGCCTATGTGCACCATGTCGAATACTTTGGTCATTGCCTATGTGCACCATGTCGAATACTTTGGTCATTGCCTATGTGCACCACGTCGAATACTTTGGTTATTGTCTATGTGCACCATGTCGAATACTTTGGTCATTGTCTATGTGCACCATGTCGAATACTTTGGTCATTGCCTATGTGCACCATGTCGAATACTTTGGTCATTGCCTATGTGCACCACGTCGAATACTTTGGTCATTGCCTGTGTGCACCATGTCGAATACTTTGGTCATTGCCTATGTGCACCACGTCGAATACTTTGGTCATTGCCTATGTGCACCATGTCGAATACTTTGGTCATTGTCTATGTGCACCATGTCGAATACTTTGGTCATTGTCTATGTGCACCATGTCGAATACTTTGGTCATTGTCTATGTGCACCATGTCGAATACTTTGGTCATTGCCTATGTGCACCATGTCGAATACTTTGGTCATTGCCTATGTGCACCATGTCGAATACTTTGGTTATTGTCTATGTGCACCATGTCGAATACTTTGGTCATTGCCTATGTGCACCATGTCGAATACTTTGGTCATTGCCTATGTGCACCACGTCGAATACTTTGGTCATTGCCTGTGTGCACCATGTCGAATACTTTGGTCATTGCCTATGTTCACCACGTCGAATACTTTGGTCATTGCCTATGTGCACCATGTCGAATACTTTGGTCATTGCCTATGTGCACCATGTCGAATACTTTGGTCATTGCCTATGTGCACCATGTCGAATACTTTGGTCATTGCCTATGTGTAAAATCTATAAAGCATGGTAAGAGCCATTTCTTTCGTTATTCTGAGATGGATTTTTTTCGCAAGGCAGGTCGCAATATATTTATCTGTAGTTAAACTTGTATTAAGCGACCACTCAAGGGACGGCCAAAATACGGTCGATTAAGTGTGTGGTCGCTAATTACACATTTTTGGGACATATGTGAAGGCTCGGTTCGGAAGACTTGAATTAATGTACATTTCTAGCTAAATTCTATGTTGATGGAACTCGCTAAAATCGTTTCATTGAGACGATTCTAATGCGATCCATCAACATAGGATCATTCTATTTAAATAATCCAATTATAATTCAATTTTTAGTTTCGTCTAGCAAAAACGAGCGTTCTGATTGGTCGAAAAATTTAATTCATACCTCCATGAACAAAATTTTGAGAACGCAGCCATTTTGAATGCTTCCGCACAAAATTCACTACAAAAAGGTATCAAAATTTGTTAAGTTGTTGCATTTTTCGCTCGATGCTATTAAATTATAAGAAATGAAGAGAATATTTTTTGTTTTCATGGAGGTATGAACCGAAAAACCTTATCACACAATGTATGAATCCGCTTCGTGTATTCATACAGTGTGATTAGGTTTTTCGGTTCATGCCTCCATGAAAACAAAAAATATTCTCTTCATCTCTTAAATGAAGATCATTAGTTTTTGGAATGGAGATTTTCATGCTGGTCGCTTAATGATGGTGGTCGTTAAACGGGGGTGCCTGCTTGAGCAAGATTCGCTGTACTTATTTTTTCAAACATACTCTGCAATCGGAATTTTTAAATGCCTGGCGCTTCATGGATGTGGTCGCTTTGTAGAGGTAGTCTATTGTAAGGCTATAACAACACAAAAACAATAGAATTGATCAATCGAAACGAAATTCTAACCGCCCCAGTAATCATGAATTGAATTTATACAATAAGAAAGTGATTATACTCAACAGCTAATTTGAACGTAATTTAGACCACAGTAAAAACCCAATATATTTTGTTATTAATCCTACATTGCTAAACAAGGACGATATTACAATAGTCATGATAACGAAATGTAACTTCAGAATAGATTCATGACCGTGTGGCTTAGAAAAAATTGATGATGCCACCCAAAGTGGACACTAAAAAAAGGCGTGTCTCAATGGCACCGGGGTCAAAAGTTCAAGATGGAGCCGCTGCCACAACACTAAGCAAGGGAAACTATAAGAAAGTTGGTGATGCAGCTAATGCTAATCCCATCAAACGCAGTGCAGTGCCACGACAAGCGGATATGCGTAGAGCTAGAAATGCGTATGCTGAACAGATAGCTGCGGAACAGGCCGAACAAGAGAGGGACAGGCGTGATCTTCTAAAGAAAATAGCTGATTATAAAAAAGAAAATATCAAACTTTTGAAAAACCAGAGATTAAAGTGGGGAATGACTTTCGATGAAATGGAAGTCGCAAAAGAGCAACTGCAACAAGCAAAGGAAAACAATGATATGTTGTATAAAGAACTGGAAATAAAGAAAGACGATTGTGAAAAACTTGAAAGTGAACTTCGTAAGCTTACAAGCAAAATTAGCAACGCTATGTTGGATCTAAATGATTTGAATAGGGACAGAAAGTTGAACGAACTCGATAGAATGAAGCTTGACGAAGCAAACCGGCGTGCTGCAAAATTGTATAAATCAAACCGAGATTTAAGATCGATTCTGCTTCGAAACAAAGTGGATCCGAATGTTGATGCCTTGACCATGAAGAAATTTGGTGAACCAAACGGCCCTATGGTCAAACCTAGATTGCAGAGAACACCGCCTGGGCCTGAACTTATCACTAGGGAGAACTTGCTAAGCTTTAGGAGTATGGACGATATGAGAGATCGGAAGAAAAATCCGAATCAGAACTCTAGAAGAATAAGATCTCAAAGCCACCAGACACTGAATGTTAGCCCCAAACTGTTCTTGACGCAGTATCCGGAAAAACGATTCGGAAACGTTCAAGTATCTGTGTAATTTTTGCTGATGATGATTTTGTTGGTCATGTGTTTTTGACTTTAATATGTTATTTTGTTATTGTTATTCTGTCATTCTGTACATGTTCAATCAAGTTGTATGGTTTAACGGTTTTCCTTTTCTCTCTTTTTTTTAAATTCTTTGAAAGAATTTGTTTCTTTTTTGTATACAACGTATTTTCTAATTAAAGTTATCAAAACCCCTTAATGTAGTTTTCAATTTAGTTTTGTTTCGACCCATTGTTCAGTTTAATACAGGTATGTAATCGATTGATGGAGAATTAACCAATTATCAAACGACAAAATTTTGGACTGGTCCAAATTGAAAGAGGTTGCAGACGATAAACAAAGTTAATAACGTTTTAGATTTTTTCATCTTTCTGGATAGAAAAACGTTGCATAAAACGAACAAATTGCTTGTTGCAATCAAAATCCCCATTTTACACAAAGTTTTTCCAATTGGTTTTATTGTTGGGGTCAAAAAGCGTCATTGTGTGAGAATGGGTTAATACATTGAATTTTATGATAAGGCTTAGATTTTATCACAGTCTGCAGTATTTTCAGTTTATAATTATAATATGATATTGTTAATTAAATGATTTGGTTTTGTACGAAATACAGGTCCAAGGGCTATTGAATTAGCCCGAGGCCGGAGGCCAAAGCAGCTGAGCGAAAATTCGCCGGCCTATCTCGACCAATACCATATGACTTTATTGATGAGAATTCTTTTTGAGACCAGAATAATCAGTTTTCTAGAAGTATATGGTCGTCCGGCAGTCATCGTGTAGTTTTCATTTTCAGTTTGTTTTGAGACAGGTGTTGTTAATAATTTACACGTACCTGTCTACTCCGTCCGGTCAGCGGAAGATATAGATCGTTGGAGAGAAAATACTTTGGATTCGTTTGTTATTGGTGGATTGCTAGCCAAACCGACGTACCCGGTTATCACACAAGCCCGCATTTTCCGCATTTAGGAATAAACCTTTTACTTTTTTTCAAAGTTTGTGTTTATTTGGCGACATCAACGTCGTAACTACAGCTTATTCAAGATAAAGTTGCGACGCTTAAGTCGCTAAACAACCATTCGACTTTTACCAGGTGCTAAGAGCCCCAAATTTTGCAAATAAACGCATTTAAATTTGAAGCAGAACTTCCTGTCGGAGTCAGTGGGCGGATCTAACAGAGTAAATGGGCGGGACCAGCGATTGGTCAGTTATCAGAGAAAGTCGATGCAAGATGGAGAATATCATTGCTAGGCTAGCAAACTGTTAATCTAAGCTATAGGTGTTTGCTTATGGTGACCCTCCGATTAAATTCGAAAGATATATTAGCTTTGCAATGTCCGGCTGAAACCTATCTCGCGAGGATCCAAGCACAAATACTCACAGACTACGGCTTGAATAATTGAAAAGTCGCGGCTGTCAAACAAAGAAACAGTTGATTAATTAAATCATTTATTTTAACGGGGAATGAAGTTTGAACTTCGACATTTGCCTCCATTATGATGAAGCATTATTGTTGGGTTGGTGACTTAAATGTCGTAGAACAGCTTATCCAAGCTGTAGTTATGACGTTTTTCTCACCACCAACCATTCTACTTTCTTGTTACATGCTACTTGCCATAGATTTTGCAAAATAACGCCGTTTAAAATCGAAGCGGAATTCCCTGTCGGAGTCAGTGGGAATGGTCAACGCAGTAAGTGTGAGGGGCCGGCGATTTGTCAATTGCGATTGGATGAAAGCCTAAATGATATATGAGAGCGTGCGTGACAATTCAAACCATTACACATGTGCGCCAAGTAAAGACTAAGATCAGTCTGTGCATCCGCACAGTCTGATCAGAGTCTTCACTCTGCGCTCTGTAGAAGGATACTGACCCAAAGCTGCTTTAAACAATCAGCGAATATTCTAATTGCCCCAAATGGCTGCTCAATGTGTGCAATTCACGCACCTGCGATATTGTTGGAAATGTCACGCACAAGCTCATATGATTTTGACTGAACGGAAACTCAAAATACACTACACTTCGGAGTACAAAAAATGTTTAGCGCTGTTTTACAATGTTACCTTTGCGTGATGGGTTGTATTATTCTGAGCGCCTTAACAACGGCGAATTTAGTGCGAGAGTCTCAATTTAACCACAGAATCTTCGCGTTACTTTGAAACGTTGACTTCAGAAATTTTCATTTACTTGATATATTTACCGTATTTCTCCATAACACGTCCGAGAGTTATGCAAAAATACGAATGTGGCTTTTAAATTATACCCCAATTCTCTTAGTGATGTGTCAAATGAATAACTATGCTCTACAATGGGCAACAATCGAAAATGTATTACATATATAAACCTATCGGATTTACCTTTGCAGAATACGATCTGTTTTTCCCCATTTCTCACTAAATCACTTATAGCATTATGGAACGCTAGTGGACGTAAGGTAATAAATATGCGTTACATATCAGTTTCAAGGAATATAATTGAATTACCTCATATATTTTCTGAGACTAAATTAAGCTTATTGAGTCTAAAATGTTCACAGTAGACATTCACAGTTTGATAAAAAAGTGGGTAGGTAGGTAGACCGAGGTAAGGTAGGTAAGGTAAAGGTAGGTACGTTAGTAGGTAGGTAGCTAGGTAAGGTAGGTAAGTTTGTAAGGTAGATAGGTAGGGATGGAAGGTAGGTAAAGTTGATAGGTAAGGTAGGTAGGAGGGTAATATAGGCAGTAGGGTAGGGAAGGTAGGGGGATAGTGTAGGTAGGAAGGAAAGGTAGGGAGGTAGGTAAGGTAGGTAGGAGGGTAGTATAGGCAGGTAGGGTATGGAAGATAGGGGGATAGTGTAGGTAGGATGGAAAGGTAGAGAGGTAGACGAGGAAGGAGAAAGTTTATGTGGGTTGATGGGTAAGTTAGGAAGTTTGGTAGGTAAGATAGGTAGGTAGGAAGGTAGGTAGGTAGGTAGAGGTAGATGGGTAGGAATGTAAGGTAGGTAGGTAAGGTAGGCAACTTGGGTAAGGTGGATAGGAAGCTAGTTAGGTGGGGTAAGTAAGTAGGGTAGTAAGACAGGATAGGAAGGGTAGGTAGGTAGGTAGGTAGGTAGGAAGTTGGATTGATAAATTGACGTAGACAGGAAAAAAGTGAGACACTATGGTATACAAAAAGATAGGGACAATAAATTACTAAACAAATAAATGAGAAATAAACAAATCAATAAAGATAGCTTGACAGAAAGAAAGACGTTTTAAATATCTTTCGCGCTAGTCAAGTTGAACAATTGCCTGGTCTTGCCTGAATAAACAAGAATTAGTTTTAAACACTCTATCCGTCCAAACGTTTTGTTTTCTTTCGAAAAGCCTGAACTTCTTTTCGATATATGATAAAACTTAATGGTAACAATAATTATGATAATATCAACGGAATGTTAAATGACAATTTTAATACGCTCAAACTCAAAGGCCACAATCAGTTTTCGATTGACATAATGGGAGCCTGTAGTAAAATACTGTGTTCGTAGAATATATTGAAAAACATTCACTGAAAATCGGAAAAGGATTTAGACTAATGGGATAAGAATATTACAATTAAACTGACACAACGATCAATCTACGAACTTTACACGTATGTACATTCGGATATTTACGGGTTGCACTTTTAATGTATAACTGGAAACAGATTGCATTTTTTCGCTATGTTTGACTTTTCATTACTTTGGAATGTGTCGCCATTTTTATACAAAGTGTAGATATATCTCATGTTACCATTATAACGCAAACTAAAATGTCAGTGCCGAAACATTAAAACAAAGAAATAAAATACAAAAGACAACCGATGTGTCACCGAGAAATGTCTGTTTCAATGCGTTTAAATAGAATACTTTAAAATGTATAGAGAACTCTAAGAAGAGGAATAGAGGTGCGAATCTTGATTGATACAATAAATAGCAAACGTATAAAATAACTACAAATGGCATACAGTCGTACAGACCTGGGTAAGAACATACCACCTACACAACAAACATTGGGGAAATCGAAGAACAAACCACAGTCTACTTTTTCAAAGACCGGCGTAGAAAGTAAAATCGGAGATGAAAGTGAGAAGGAAAGGATGTTACGATTATCTCTAGATCTCGAAAGTATGCGAAAAGACCAACATCATCTTATTCTAAAACAAGAAAAGCAGTTTGGAACTACTATTGATACTATTAATGAGATGCAAGTCGAAATTGACAAAGCAAAATCCCAGAATAATAGCTTGATCAGTGAAATGAAAGTTGAGAAGGAGAGAATTGAACAGTTGCAATCTCATTTCTTTAATCTGCATAAAAAATTAGAAAAGGACCAAAAGACTCTGAAAGCGCTGAAAAAGGAGAAAGAGTTATGGGAGGATTCGAAGATACTTTTGGTGGAGACAGAGGATAAATGTAAAAGACTATCAAAGTCAAACCGACTCTTACGGGCGTTGCTCCTGAAACATCATATAAATCCTGATGTAGATGCGACAACAATGGGAAACACTATACATATACAGAAACCGAAAACAGACAGAAAACTTATTAACGCTGTTTCCCCGAGATCAAGGCTCACTCCTGGTAGTATTACCTGGAGATAGAAGTCGTCGTAGACCGAACAAAATCCCGTAACTCCAACTTGATGAAGATGGAGCTTCGAGTTTTGGTTGCCCATCGAGCTCTTGTGTCTTAACCCATTCCCACACAGTAAAATTTTAGACTTGTCCAAATTGAAAGAAGCTGCAGACGACATTTTCAAGTTGATGGAATTTTTAATTTTTTCATCTTTTGGATAGAAAACATTGTGGATAATGAAGAAATTGCTTGATACAAGCAATTTCTTCATTTTCCACAATGTTTTCCAAAGTTTTTTTCCTTAGGGGCGTGAAAAGGAGGGATTAAGTTGGAATGGGTTAACGTATCTGACGCTACTTTATATACAGCGGCTCACTTTCGAGAAAACGTTGGCCAAAACTTTAAATGTATTTATTCTTCAAGGCATTGAAATTTTCACGGAAACGTTGAAGGTATCAGAAAAAATATTGTTACATTGACCAAATAGATTCCGTTTCTCTCAGTTCTGGAACAGAAAAATGTATTCCATGTTTAAAATGATGTTTTTGTCACGGGGTTCAGTAGATCAATATTTCAAATGAAATGAGTTGGAGCACGAAAAAGGTGACGGTATTGTTATTTTCTTGGGTTTGGTTTTATTGATTAAATGTTATTGCAAGTTGTTTAATGCTTTGACCATTCTACTTATTAATGGATCGCTTGCCCTGCCCTCTGATCTCCAACAGGAAGTTCCAAATTTATATATAAAAAACCGTTTTGAGCAAAATAAATAGTCAAGTAACACAAAACTAAAATAGTTGGTTGGCGACCTAACATCGCAAACTAAAGCTTGATACAACAGAAATGCTTGACATAAAAATCGGCCATTGTTGGAGTCCAAAGCTCAATACAGGTCTAAATGAATGATATGATTGGTTTATCGATTCTTTATTGACAGCCGTCAGTTGTGACAAGATGCTCTTGATCGCTAACTTTGGTGTTTTTAAGTGAACAAAGATAAAATTGAAACATGAAATCTAGACAATTTTGCTAGTATCAAAGACGTACGAAAGATCTAAGCAAACAACATCGATCAAAGATTTGACTTTGAGACCAATTCGTTTCGCAACGGAATTGTCTCATTTTCAATGGAGTTTATAATTATGAACTGAAAAATGTTTAACCAAACTTCATCAAGATTCCGAAAAAAACTCCATAAAGGGAAAACAGTGTGTTTTCATTAAGACTTTTTTCCTGTGTTTCCCAAAGGAAACTGTCTCTTTTTCAATAAGGTCCACCCTTCGGATATACAATCTAGTGAAATTCATGATTTTTCCCAACATTTTGCCCTCTAGAGTGAGATTACCATTAAGAACCCTTTTCTGTATTCGAAAGGAAGAATCTCATTTTCGTAAAGCGTTTATTCTCTGAAATTGACAAATATTCTGACCGAGTTTCAGAAAGACTGCAACATCATTGTGGTGCATCGAGTGTAAATATTGAAATTGTACTGATAATTCCCCTTTGACAATCATTTTGACTAGATTCTGTCAAAACTGGGAGAGAACTGTTGCATCCACACTGTGAATAGTGAAATAGTCATTTGGACCAATTTCCTTATATTTTCTGAAAAAAATCTTGTTCAGTTAGCCAACCAACGATTTGGCCAATTATCCTATGTCACTGACAATATATTAACCCTTCCCTGTCTTTTGAGAATTTAGACTGGTCCAAAATTGAAAGAAGTTACAGACCAGAATAAAAATCGGATGCAATTTGAAATGAAACCATCTTATTTGGTAGAAAAATTGTGGAAAAAGGAGAAATTACTTTTCATTGTACTCTGCATCCTCTTTCAATTTTAACCGGCCAAAATTAAGAACAAAATGGCCGTTGGCCCTGGGGCGCTCACCTGAGATACAGGCTCTATTTCTTTCAACAGTCTAATTTTATGTTAAGGTTAGGGTGATGATACTAGTTCGCCATAATTTATAAATATGTAGACTATCTACCTTTGGATCCAAAAGTATAAATTACAAATTCAAAGGCTTAAGGGCAAATGACAAAGAAGGGGAAAACTTTTTCCTCTCTCTGGAACCATGGGTTATAATTTCAGAGATAAGAAAGAAGTCAGCGAACTAATGCTTCATGCATGTACTCCCCCCTCGGGCTCCGCCTCTGGGGACCGAGCATCGTGATTTCGGCAATTTGAAAGAGGTCAATATACTGATACCTAATGCAAAATATCAAGACTCTACGCCTTCTGGGTCAGGAGATTTTAAAAGGTATTTTAAAATTTCACTTTTGTTGCCATGGCAACCAGAGTTTTTTTGTTTTTTTTTTACAGATTTCAATTCTCTTAGCTTTTATAAAAGGGGACCACCTAAGGAACATTTCTCCCAATTTTGGTTCAAATTTGTCTAGTTTATGGGAGGAGATGTCATTTAGAAATCTTTCTTTATTTCTATATAAATTCCAGCCTCTGGTGCTCCGCCCCTGGTGACCCGAGGATTAAGATTCTAGCTATTTTGAAAGAGGTCAATATACTTATGGTCCATGAAAAATATCAAGACTCTACGCTTCTGGATCAGGAGGAGAAGATTTTTTTAAAAATATTTTGAAATTACAGTAAAACCCCTCTAATACGACCACTTGCGGTACTTTCAGAAAGTGGTCGCAATAGAGGGGTGGTCGTATTACTGATGTTTGGTCGTTTGTTGTCAAGTAATGCATGTTTGTTTTATTTTCGTTATTTGAATGTATTAATACTTTACATACAAAAATGAAACTATAAGAACATGTATTACAGCGGAATCTAATGTCATTTTCAAATTTACGATCTTCGGAAAGTTCTACTTTCTCTATTTTCCATTTGGATCTGATTTAGAACTCCGACCTCAGATTATTTATTCGTAAGTACAGGTTCAAAGTGACAAACTGTCGATATCAAATCTGTTGTTGAAATCAAAATTTAATTGCTAATTAACTGTTCGGAACGCCGTAAACAAACTAATCGTAACTTCTCGGATGCGTTTTCACTTTCGAATTTATTTCTCGAGTCAAAACCTGTGAAACATTCAAATAACAATTAGAAATAATACAAACTATAATTTGTAAAAGTGATCGGCCACTTTAATCATAACACCTAGTATTATAATAAGGGTTCGATATCACATAATCAAAAATTCGATAATGTATTTACAATGTATTCGTACTCAATTAGTGTCGCTCTTATCAAGTGTGAAATTCGGGTGATCGGTATCAATGTGTGAAAACTGGTCGTTTTAGTGGGGTTCAAAATAGTGTATCAGCTATGGTTGGTACTGAATTTAGTGGTCGTAATTCGGAATAGCGGGGTGCCAGTTTTAGAGGGGTTCGCGACCATTGAAATAAAGAACGAAAAATTCCGTTCTGTAAAAATTCGGTCGTAATAGAGGGGTGCCCGTATTTCCGGGGTGGTCGTAAGGAGGGGTTTTACTGTACACTTCTGTTGCCATGGCAACCAGAGTTTTTAACAGATTCCAATTCTTTAGCTATTTGTAGAGGGGACCACCTAAGGAACATATCTGCCAAATTTGGTTCAAATTGGCACAGTAGTTTTGGAGGAGATGTCGTTAAAGAAATTGTCGAAGGACGACACACGACGGACTAAGGCCGGACAAAAGGTGATCACAATAGCTCACTTGAGCACTTCGTGCTTAGTCAAGCGAACAAGAGGGTCGATGGCCCTCGGGCGCTCACCTTTGATAAAGGCTCTTTTTCTTTCAACACTCTAATTTCATGTTAAGGTTAGGATCACGATACAAGTGGGCCACACTTACATATAAAGACTATGTACCTGGAGGTCCAAAAGTCTAAATTACAAATTCCAAGGTTTTAGGCCAAATTTGACAGAAGGAACCCCCCTCCCTGGATCCATGAGTTATAATTTCAAAAATAAGAAAGAAGTCTATGAACTGACGCTTCATGCCTATACCCCCCCCCTCGGCTCCGCCCCTCGGGACCCGAGGTGATCAATAAACTGATGCTTCATGCAAAAAATCAAGGCTCTACGCCTTCTGGGTCAGGAGGAGAAGATTTTTAAAGATTATTTTAAAATTTCAATTTTGTTGCCGTGGCAAACAAAGTTTCAAAAGATTTCAATTCTTTTAACTATTTTCAAAGGGGACCACCTAAGGAACATTTCTGCCAAATTTGGTTTAAATTGGCCCAGTGGTTTGGGAGGAGATGTCATTTAAAAATCGTTCTTTATTTCCATATAAACCCCATCACCCCGTGGCTCTGCCCCTGGGGACCCAAGGATCATGATTTTAGCTAATTGAAAGAGGTCATTATACTGATGTTTGATGCAAAATATCAAGACTCTACGCCTTCTGGATCAGAGGAGAAGATTTTTAAAGATTATCTTAAAATTTCACTTTTGTTGCCATTGCAACCAGAGTTTTTAATGGATTTCAATTCATTTAGCTATTTTCAAAGATACCACCATAGGAACATTTCTGCCAAATTTGGTTCAAATTGGCACAGTGGTTTTAGAGGAAATGTCGCTTAAAGAAATTGTTGACGGACGATGCACGACGCACGAAGGACGCCGGACGCCGAACAGACGCCGGACGAAAGGTGATCACAATAGCTCACTTGAGCACTTCGTGGTGAGCTAAAAACAAGAAAGGGTTTAAGAATGTATGAAATGTGGATGGAGCAAAATACAGGGCAAATTACATTCAGTATATAACAAAATATAGATCCCTTTGCTATATGGTTCTAATAAGCACAACCAATGAGCACAATGGTAATTAGTCAATCACAATTTGAACTGATATACAGGAAATGTCTACAGAATTATTATTTTCCAAAAAATATGAAACCCAACAAGTAAATTTATGGATGATATGGATTTCAGATTTTTTTAAAGCTTTTCGTGATACTGAGAGACCCTACCCATAAAGGCAATATTTCATATCTGATTATTTTTACTTCTACTTGCCGAAGGAGGGGGGTATTGTCAAGGCGTTGTGACCGCCTTGCGTCCGCCTGTAAACCCTTTTTTCAATAATCTCAGAAACAACTGTGCATAAATGAATCAAATTTCCAGACGTAATAATATGTTATATACAGTAGCATTTTCCCCATAAAGATCAGTTTTAAACCGTCGTAATAGGTTAGATGAATACAGGCACTTTCAAAGTTTTTGCGCTAACCACATGTTGTGACGAAATTCGATAAGTTGGTCATTGTTCTGGTAATTTGAAGAAGTTGGACCATATGCATTTGAGGCCAGACGGTGTCGTCATCTGGGTAGCTGTTCTTCTAAAATAATATCTAAATTCACCGAACCGTTTGTTAGATAACTTCAAAAAGCCACATTCGGTTATCAGATAGCCACACAAACATCTGTTGCACTGTTTCTCAATAGTGGGGCGATATAGGCCCTAGTAGTCCTCTTATATAAGGAATCTTGGGGAAGTTTATCAAAGGAACATTTTGTCAAATCCATTCAAACTTAATGCGTTCTTTCACAAGAGTAGTCCATTATGTTTGGTAAAGTGCTGATAAGCCCTATAAAACCTCTGAATTTCATATTGATTTCATTATGTGTCAGTTCATGCCTTTAAGCCCAGGTTATGAAAAGCCCTGTCTAGCTCCCGATCAAATATACTTAGTTTCGTAAATAAGAGTGCACCAAATTTTGTTTTATTTCTCTTTTCTTCAAATAACGCTACAATTTGATACCAAACATTATTATATTCAGTGAATTATTAAAAAAAAAAAAAAAAATAAATAAATAAAAAAAAAAAAAAAAAAAAAAAAAAAATAAGTGCTCACTTACTATTGGAACTGAGTATATTTGAACGTATCCTAAAAATTCGCAACCAAAAAACTCTAGACTTATCATACGATATTTTCAGACGAGATATTGGGAGTTTTGATGTTTAAAATAGTTCTGATAAACTCCGCCTTGATACCCAAGATTATCTATCACCCATTCGAATTTTTATAACAGAAAATGAGAGACTTCTGTTAATAGAATATACCTCAAACATACCATTGCCATCGACTAATCGCGGCTGCCTATCAAAAAGTTGATATACAAATCATGTTGTGGATTTTGACCGGAGGTGAAAATTGAACTCCGAAACTTGCCGACATTTAAGTGAAGCATCCAAAATGTAATTACGACGTTTATTTCCAATCATTTTACTTTTTTTTATATATATATATTACTGGTCATATAAATTTCAATAGAAATTGCCGATCCATATGTAAGTGGAAATTTCTGTTGCAGCACAGTGGGTGTAGCCAGGTATTCGTTAAATAGCCCCGCCCACTTACCACGTTGGCCTCGCCAACTAAGTCGGACAGGAAGTCCCGTTCCGATTTGTAAAGGCGTTTTTTCCAAAGTATATGGCAAGCAGCATGCATAAAAATGAGAATAATTGGTTGGCGACCTAAACGTCGTAACTACAGCTTGAAAAAGCTGTAGTTACAATGTTTAGGTCACCAAACAAAAAAATCCAAACATGGCAGCCAATGCCAGAGTTAAACAATCGAATCTGGTCTAAATGAATGATTTCATTGGTCGACTGGTTATTTGAATGACAATCGCGATTGATCAATTAATGGGAACTTGGGGATATTTTAAAAGATATCCCTTTTTTGGCTACAGTAGTGATATACCTAACCATTTAAAGCCAGATTTGTTATCCGATAAAATTTGCTTAAGAATCGGAGAGAGGCCCACCCAAGAGACGTTTGTGCAAAAACGGTCTGTTCCCAGTAGGCTTTTTTCCAAAGAGCAATGTTTTTTTTAAAGATGTACTTATATTTCTAAAGTACTGATAGGCCTTGAAGCCATAAAGGTCTTCGTCATCCACTAATCAAAATCTATATGCTGGGAAAAACGCCATTATTCCATTACCAGATGTCAAAATTTAAGACACGTCCAAAATTAAAGATGTTGCAGACCACGATTTCAAGTTGGTGAAATTAAAAAAAAAAAAAAAACGTCTTTACCTTTAATGGCAGAAAACATTTTGGAAAATGAACAAATTGCTTATTGTAAGCAATGTCTTCATTGTCCACAATGTTTTTAAACGGTTATTCCTAAGGGGAGTAAAAGGGAGAGATTGTGTTAAGCATGGGTTAAAGCATTTTATGTTATAAAGCAAAGTTTTCTTGCAGGAACCTGAACTTGAATATCCCTCGGACTATTTCTGATGACCAAGAAAATTCTACTAATCATTTCTAAAGAGAAAAATTTGAAACAAGATATCTATTGACAAGTTAACGAACCCATTATTACAAAATCAAACATTTTGACTCTTTGGAGATAAACACTATAGAAAAACAAAGTCGGAAACAGAAAACTTGCTTTTCAGAAGGAATTTTTCCTTTTCTGAAATGTTTTCTACCAAATAACTTATGGCACGTATTTTGTCATTCAAACCGGTTTTAAAAGTCGCACACTGTTTGAGTTATGACTAATTTAAAAAATCGTCAAATGTGAATGGGTTAGAAAACTCTTTTAAGAAAGAACTCAGCTCAGTTTTTAGTAAACAAATTATTGCAATGTTTCTAGAAAATGACAATTTCTTTTTTCACCTTCTTTGTTTTCTTTTATCGATTTTCTGTATTGCGAAATTCTAGATCTTTCCAAATTCAAAGACCTTGCAGATGTCAATTTAATCTCGAGTTTATTTAACAAATAAAAATCATTCAGTACGGGTGAAAATGTTGTGGAAAAAGAAGCAAATTGCGCTTTGCAAGCAATTTCTTTCTTTTAGACAATATTTTCTCAAGTATTTGATCACAGAGACGTAAAAACCAGGGATTGAACATGAAAGGTTTACGTATAGACGCTGAGAAGAAGTATTCATACACATATTGTAAGAAAAAGAGAAAATGCTCATAACGTTTCCAATCATAATTTTAAGGTAATTAGTTTCCAATTTAAAATGCATTTTTCTAATTTTGACTTGTAAAGTTTTACGTCTAATAAAAAAAATAACGATATATTTTTACTCTAAATCAATTTTGCTTCAAAATATTTTGGGCAAGACAATACGGACTAAAATAACACTAGAGGGATATGCAGGAAAATGGAATATCTTGCTATTCGGAGTTAGTACAAGAAAGAACAATTAGCTCTTCATTAATTATAAACAAAAGAGCTGACAGACCAAGACCAATAATCTTCAAAGACAGTACTTTAAATATATCGCCGGGTCTTTTTCTTATATTGCAAGATCAAATCTACACCCGGAATATATGTGTTTGTGTTTCATTTACATTGAACGTTATATTATTAACAAGTGTTTGATGATAAAGAACTCTGTATGTGTGTTTAATCAATTGAATAACGGCGCGACTTGCAGACATGCCTCCTAAAAAGGAAACAAAACAAAAGAGTGCAAAAAAGACAAAAGAAAGATCCAAACAAAAGACATTGGATAAATCTCTGCCTCCGTTCGACACACGGGATCCTAAAGGAAAGCCGTACAAAAATGACCAGAAGAACGCGAATAGCTTTTTTCAGCGTGAGCTAGAGTTGAAACAGCAAGAACATTTAAAGGATATGGGTGAAACAGTGAATATTATACGAAATGTTGATAAACATTCAACTCGACTGAAGAAAAGACAAATATTTGACTATGGAATGACCTTAGATGAAATAGAAAATATGCGAGAGGAAATCGAAGCCATTAAAATACAGAATGACAGACTCTATGCTGAAATGGAACACTCAAAGGCAGAACACGAAAAGTTAGAAAAAGAATTAAAAGAAACAAAACAACGATACGGCGATGCTGTTGAACACATGAAGAAACTTAAACAGGATTCTATTAAATGGCAAGAAACCAAAGACAAACTCGCCAAAACGGAAACGCGTGTACAAAACTTGTACGCGTCAAATAGAAGACTTCGAACAGTGCTGCTTCAAAACAAAGTCGACCCAAATATGGACGCTAGGGATTTAGACAGGAACGACTCAGATGGCGAAGGTTCGGGAAAGTCAGCGAAATCCAACAAAACCTTTCCAAAACCCTACAAGCGTAGGTTAACTTTAGGAGGACGTTATGATACTATCGAGGAGCTAGATAGACTACGCCATCTTCATAATAAAGAGACAAAGACAAAATACGGATTTCTAGACGCAGTGTTTGATCAGATGAACCCAGCATATTTTGGGTACTACACTAGGAAGAAAAAATACAAATCAGAACAACAAGAACAAAATGAAAAAGTTCGGCCTGGTTTACTTGCTCGGAATTTGAATGTCCCGCCGTTGATCAAGGGATATTATTAACTCTAAATTTGATGATAGAAAATATTCGATTTTCAGTTTTTAACGACCATTTGTATGTTATTAACTTAAGCTGCGTTATTATATGAACTGTACACGCCATATCGATAGCTTAAAGCAAAATCATAGTATGGGTCAATACATTGTATAGACCCATACTATGTTTTTACTCTAACCCCTCGATATGTCAATAACGCTGTGCATGCAGTCAGCGTTTTTCTTTTACTATATTCAAGAGATAAAAAGAAGATAAAAAACGTACAACTTGTGGATGCCATCCTCGGATGCAGGTGCTGGATACTTTAGAATTATAAGACCATAAAAGAAGCCCCATCCCTTCAAAATGGCATATAGAGTTAATCCCTCTGATGGTGTTTATCGTACATGATAATGTATGTACATGCCAAGTTTAAAGAAGACATCTTCAATAATAACAGATACATGTATATAATTCGTCATGCCAATAACGTCAACGCCGAAGACAGTGATGTTACGTCAAATCATTTGATTTTTGTTGTTGTTGTTGTTGTTCAAGAACAGTAATGCTTTCATAATTGTTGAAATGGTGGTCTCCGAAATCTGTGTAACACTCATTGATTGACCAACAAATTTCAATGTGCCTGGAAGCGATGTATTTATAACCATGTTAAAGACCATGCTGTTTAAAAGATCTGAATCTTTATCTCTTCTACGAGCATTAGTTCATCTGACTCAACTTATATTAAGAAATAGAAGTTAATATGACTGATCCAGATACCCACCAAAGCAAATAGCTGATCTGACCTAACCATTCCCCTTTTGTTTCTGAAATATGACATATCGTCGGAGCGTTAGCAAAATGTCGTAACTACAGCTTTATTAAAGCTGTAGTTACGACACTTTGCTCGCGCAACGACGACATAAAGCTTTGGTTACGACATTTTGTTCGCACATTGACAACATAGCTATCGACGAAATATCTGAATAGAGGTTCAATCTGACCTTTGCCGTAACGATCGTGAATTATTTTCCTTTTTGTAAAGAGTCACTTTTTTAACGAACAGGTAAAGTCAGGAATTAATTACGAAGGTATGGTTTGTTGTTTCGCCGCCAAATATGAGAGAAAATGTCTTATGTAAATTTGATAAACCTATTTCCACGCGATTATTTTTTTAGACTGGTCCAGGTTGAAAGAAGAAATAGAGGACAATTCTGCGTTGGTGGTTTAGAAAATCTTAACGCTTTAGGATAAATAAGTTGTGGACTTTGAAGAAATTGCTAGTTACGAGCGATTTCTTAATTGTCCAAAGTTTCTTCAAGTAGCCTTTTCTGTTAAGAGTCGGGCACGTGTGTTTGGAATGTATTAATTCAAAATAAAAAGAAAAAAAAAACAATATTTTTGACGCCCCTAAAGACTTCGAAAACATTGTGGAAAGTGAATAAATTGCTTGTTATAAGCAACTTTTTTATTACCCATAATGTCTTCTAACAGAAAAGGCAAGGAAATTCGAAAATTCCACAAACTAAAGTTTATCGTCTGCAACGTCTTTGAATTTGGATCAGTCTAATTTTTGGTCGTCTGGCAAAGGGTTAACAGATTGTAATTATAAAGACGAATTAAAAATGAATCAAGTATGACACAGTTAATAACCTTGGTCAAGGAAAACTTATGTAGCGTGGATAAAATGGATTTAATGTGGTAATTTAACAATTGCCACTCCTGTTTTGGTTGAAGCCAGTTAAGTGACATGGCCGTGACAGTCTACAAATCCTAACTGACGGGTAGATCCGTACAGGAGACGTTGCGGTAAACATGATTAGGCTAGGAAATGTTGTCTAGCTTATTTTTGTACACCAACTTCCGAGACAAAATTAGAATACAGTTATTATGCATTACAAACATGACAATTGACCAATCGTTGGCCCCGCCCGCATACTAGTCCTACTTTGGCCCCGCACATCGACTTCAACTGGAAATTTCGTTTAGATTTTTAAAAACGACGTTATTTTGCAAAATTTATGGCAAGTAGAATGAAACAAAAAAGCATGGTTGACTGAACGTCGTAACTACATTTTGAATAAGCTGTAGTTACGACGTTTAAGTCGCCAAACTAACTAAGAAGCTTAACAAAATGGCGACCTATGTTGGAGTTCAAAGCTTTATTTCGGACTAAGTGAATAATTTGATTGGTCGATTGATTCCTTGATTGACAGCCGCGATTGGTCAATGACATAATCTGACCGAACTAAGAATTGATTTTCTTGTAAATGTATTATCAGCTTTATACCTTAATTATAGATTTTTTGGTATTCGATATTATGATTTCGCCGAAATCCATAAATATCGATCTGTGCAAGCATTTAAGTACAAGCGATTTTGAAAGCAATTTACAAATTTAGAGGAATTTATCCCAAAAAGGTTCGCGAATCTTTTTACCAACTACCGAATTACCCTTTTCAATCGAAAAGTAGACCAATAAAATCACACAGTTTCACCTAATTCGCCACCATGAGTTCTAGATGAAACAAAGGAAGATGAGTCTACGATTGAATATTTAACCCATTATTTAACCCATTACCAAACGGCAAAATTTTAGACTAGTCCAAATTGAAAGGAGATGCAGACGACAATTAAAAGCTCATGAAATTTTGGATTTTTTTCAACTTTCTGGATAGAAAACTTTGTGTTAAATGAAGAAATAGCTTGTAACAAGCAATTTCTTCATTTTACACAATGTTTTCCCTAATGTTTTTCTTGAGGGGCGTCCAAAAGAGTCACTGTGTGGTAATGGGTTAATCTACATTTTCAAATTAGATTTTTTGAAGAAGAAGACTTTGTGTATCTCTAAGTCAAATTTATAAATAGCCCGTTTTGAAATGAGAGTGATGATTTTGAAGTAGTTTGCACGAAGGCCAATAGGACATGTTTCGTGCAAAATTTAAAAGCTCGGAGTCAAAAATTTGAATATTCTATAAAATGTCCATTTTTTTTATCTCTAAGTCAAATAGTGGTTCCAACAATAAATGCCTTGTTGTTAATTCAAAGTAATTCGACAGAGCACCATACGGCACCATACGGTATTTCTTTTATGCAAACCTGGAAAGTTTGGACACAATGGTTTAGAATGGTCCCCTAAGTCTTTGTTTTAACCGCGACCTATTAATGTCAATCCAGTAGTAATAATAACAAGAATTTTGGGTAGTGATCAATCAGCTAATTGAGTCCTTTATACTAAATGGTTTAGTTGAAAATGGTCATTAAAGTTGTTCTTCTTTATCTCTGTCAATAATCTGGAATCCTAATGCATCGGGCTTGTGATGCTCAAGGATGCTGATCCAGACGTTACTATTTGTGGTATTTTAGTAGAATACCGTATTAAGGCAATGATATATGCAAAAATTGAAAGCTCTTGGATTCAGGTTTCAAAAGATTTCTTTCCTCTAATCTATGTAAAATCCAGGATCCCAAAATATAGGGTCGATCTCAGAGTAATGATTTTATCATAATGAAGTATGAATCATCTACAGATTTTCGTTAAAATTAAAGGACTGAAAGCATAGGGAGCATTCATTGCAGGCTTTTATTTCTTTTGAAAGGTCGAATTGAATATCCTTCGCAGCGAAAGACAAATACGAGATATTGTATCGTTATTATAACCATATACCTATTACATTTTTTGATGAAATCGATGAAATGATAAAAAAAATCTGTGTTTCTACATGTATTTCCTCTTTTCTTTTCCATTCTGATTACGTTTGTTAGCATTATGAAGTCAGCCAAAGAACGTCCGAGGGGTGTTCAAGAAGTTTCGGGACAAGTGGCATAACTTCTTTTTTCATGTGTAGTTTCCTACGAAATTTGGAACGAATTTGAACTAACATTTGATGCATTGAATAAAAATGAAATTTTGATAATATCAATAGCCGCCAACACTTCAGCGACACTATGGTTACGTCATGTAAGGCTGAGCTGAACACGCAGGTTTTTACTGACGAAATTAAACAATTCGGTTTAGTTTCTTGTGGTTAAGCATAGTAATCACGTCTAATTTCTGTCTACATTTTCTCACAATATTCCCCTGAATGTTTAATGCACTTTCTCCATCTTACAACCCACGTTTTGAATCATTTTCGGAAGTCCTCAGCTGGAATTTTGCGGATCACTTCACGGACAACAACTGCAAGGTCATCGACGTCGTCGAATCTTTTTCCAAGCATCTCCGACTTGATGGTGGGGAAGAGGTAGAAATCGCATGGTGCGAAGTCGGGTGAGTACGGCGGGTGTTGGAGTGTCTCGATATTCATCTGCGTAAGTGTTGCCTTGGTAATTACGGAGGTATGGGAAGGGGCGTTATTGTGGTGGAGGATGAAGTTGTCTTCCATGCCCGGGCGTTTCTTGCGGATGGCTTGTAACAGGTCACGTTTTAGCACCTAAAAGAAACACAATATCAGTTGCCTTTTGTCACATAACGTTTATTAGGCAAGTCTATATTAATTATCAACAAATCAGGTTTGTACCTACCTTCGAGTGATATTTTCCTGTCACGGTCCTGCCGATTGGAACCGCGTGGCACAACACCACTACTCGCACGTCGAAGAAGACGATGAACATCATTTTCTTTGCTGATTTTCTCTCCATCGCTTTTGTAGGTGACGGCGAGCTCGGAGTCTTCCAGATGCTGGAATCTTGTTTAGTCTCGGGATCGTAGACGCTCACTCAGGTCTCATCTGCAGTAATTATTTTCTCTAGAAATATGTTTCCTTGCTGGCGATACCGTTTTAATGAGGATGCACTGTCCGTAACTCTTTGTCGTTTTTGTTCATCTGTGAGAATGCGGGGATCCACCTAGCGCACACTTTACTCATTCCTATGTCGTTCGCGATAACCGAATGCACTGATGCAGTTCCTATCTATCTATCTATCTATCTATCTATCTATCTATCTATCTATCTATCTATCTATCTATCTATCTATCTATCTATCTATCTATCTATCTATCTATCTATCTATCTATCTATCTATCTATCTATCTATCTATCTATCTATCTATCTATCTATCTATCTATCTATCTATCTATCTATCTATCTATCTATCTATCTATCTATCTATCTATCTATCTATCTATCTATCTATCTATCTATCTATCTATCTATCTATCTATCTATCTATCTATCTATCTATCTATCTATCTATCTATCTATCTATCTATCTATCTATCTATCTATCTATCTATCTATCTATCTATCTATCTATCTATCTATCTATCTATCTATCTATCTATCTATCTATCTATCTATCTATCTATCTATCTATCTATCTATCTATCTATCTATCTATCTATCTATCTATCTATCTATCTATCTATCTATCTATCTATCTATATATACTGCCCAACTCCCCTTTCGGGTATTACTGGCAGGTGCGCGTCTGTGCTGGAATAAAAACTGTTAGACATTTGTTAGGGTGCAAAATTAAAAGTATTGTGAGTGTTAGATTAAAAGAGCTGATAAAACATATTTTGGTCATTCAGGGACGACTCACTATCTGAAAAGAATCAAGACTCTTTTGAATGCTGCAATATCAGGTTGTTGTACAATTGTTTCTGGAAGGCTGTTCCATAGTATCACTGTTCCCGGTCCCACTTTTAATGAAATGTCCCCTACCGTTAGTCTTCTATCACTGTCCAACAAAGTTTTGATCTCATCCGCCTTCTCTGACGTCGTGTTAGGTCGTCCATTTCTTGGTCGGTCGTTTGTGTCTGCTGTTGCGTCGTTGCTGAACACATTAAACCACTCATATATCCTCGTCCTTGACATTGCATCTTGACCATACGTCCCCGTGATCATATTGTGCGTTTCTTTCCGTGTTTTCCCAAGCAAAACGCAATTTTTTTTATCGAATATCGCTGTTCTAATGTTTTATCATGTTTGTAGATGTGATTACCGCTTGTTTATATTTAAAAAAACCGGAAATGACGTTAGCTATCGTCGTATGACGTCGTAGAGCAATTGCGGGAGACGTTCATGCACATTATTGTACATTTTTGACGTTCTAACTGTCACTATTCCAGTTGCAAACAAGCCCGATTTAACGAGGATTCGCATGACGCCGCGTAAATGCTCCGCCGACGCTGACATAACGTTGCCATGAAGCCGTAATTTCTTAAATAGTACATGTATGCAAAATTTCTTCGGTGGCCTTATAGATATTACATGCATATTGAACTTGACAAAATTTTGCCCAATTTAACGCCATATTAAAAAAGATATGCCACTCGTCCCGAAACTTCTCGAACACCCCTCGTAAATGACGTCATCTTAGACTACCTTGGACTACTTTTATATGGAACCGTATTTGAATCTGTCAGATACAGATGTTTTGTCTGTGTGGAATTTCTATTTTATTAGAAATGTTTATAGGTATGTAATATAATTGAAGATATACTATCTTTTGTCTGCTCAATAGATATATAGGGAATATTACCACAGTGTCTTTTTCTATGCGTTGTTATCGTGTTCGAGAATCGTGTGTAGGTATTTTTTATTGGATGAGACCGAAGGTCGAATCCAATAAAAATACCTACACACGATTCGAGAACACGATAACAACAAATAGAAAAACACATTGTTGTAATATTCCTTTTATTATATACCTTTTAGAAAATGACATTAAGAAAGGCTAAGAAATAACCAACTTTCCGAAAAACCCGGAACGCCAATACACAAAAAGAAGTCAGTGTTTAACGGTACTCGACGAATGCGGCTTTTTGCTACACGCCGAATATTGATTTTTTTTCTGTCGAGTTGTATTTGACAGCCAGGTTTTACTCCATATCTTTTATAGGTATATAATAAAGCAGTTTATTTTTCCATACTTGTTTATTTGACCGATCACTGATCCTGTCCTCTTATTCCGTTAACCTTCCCCATTGACTCCAACAGGATGTTCCGCTTCGATTTTAAGAGGTGTTATTTTGCAAAGTCATAGTCAGTAGCCAGTATAAATCATAGCCAGTAACATGTCACAAAAAAGTAGAGAAGTTGGTTGGTGACCTTAACGGTTATTCGAGCTGTAGTTACGACATTTAAGTTTCCAACCCTACCAGAATTATTCACAAAAATGGCGGCAAATTCAAAGCTAGATTCTGGACTGAATGAACGATTTTATTTATCGATTGATTTCCTGATTGACATCCGCGCTTGGACAATTTGGTAGACAACGTTGAAAATGAAAGAGTATCCGCATTGCCGCTATCCTTATTTGTGTCGCTCAGTATTAAACCGTGTAAAACTGATAAAAATCCTTATTTATTATATACCTTGCTGTAAAATCTTGGGATTTCTCAGTGTGATAAATTTTGACATCGTCACTGGAGTGACGTTAACACTTTTCAGTTTCACTCTCTGTAATAAATCTTTAATCATGTATTCATCCCCACTTTTTTCAATAGACCTTCTATCTATCAAAAAGATTGGTTTCGATATTTTAATAAAAAAATAAATAATAATAAGGTATACAATAAATATAATAATCAACTGGTTATTCCAGATACGAAAAAAATATTTCACTCGGCTGCGTTGTTAGGCGTTAAAAAAACTCGTGCTGCGCACTCGTTTTTTCAACGCCTAATAACGCATTCTCGTGAAATATTTTTTTTCATATCTGGAATAACCAGTTGCTTATCCTCTATATCCCCAAGAGTTAATGCGTTCTCTGAGATCCTTTAAACTGAGTACAAACTCGAGAATCTGTATTAGAATCGTGGTGCACTGTTTAATTCGGATTACATAGCTTTTCCGCGAAACTGCTCCCTAAATACATGACCTAGGTATAAATGTATCAATACTACCTTGACATGATCGGATGAAATAATCGGCATCATTTTAGATTATCCGGATTAGTTTGATGTACGAAGAACATTTAACTCTCTGAGCGCAGCAATTTTCAGCCATGACACAGCCAAAGTGACAGTTTTTTCTAGTCTCTTTGACAATTAGTTTTGACAAATAATTCAATGGGGATCCAAAAACGACAAACTAATGTTGTTGAAAGATTATATACGAGCTCTGACTTGAAAAAGGCAATCTTTAAATGTCACTTTAAATTACCTGAAGTTACAAAGTAATGTTAAATAAAAAGAGAAATCAGAACCCTTCTCATATATTACAGCTGTTATCCAGGAACACCTATCTAAGAGATGAAAAGTATTGGAATAAACTTTGTTTCTGGTTCAGAAAAATTCGAATAATGAAAATGATAAAGATGATAATAATGATAATGTCAAAATTGTTTTAGTTGATGTATTCATTTTTTTTATTTCATTATTATTTTTTTTTTCTGAAATTTGTATTTTTATGGTAGATAATATTGTTGATGTCAAGCAAGTTCTGCAATTTTCACGATAATTCTTGGAAGCATTTTACGGGGCATAGCAATTATCAGACAGTTGTGACGTTATCCAAAAATTGGTATTGACCAATTGCGACTGTCAATCAAGGAATCAACCGACCAATCAAATAATTTATCAGCTCGGAATTCAGTTTTGAATTTCTATATAGGCTGTCATAGCTATTAAGCTTTTTTGTTGGTTTGGCGACTTAAAGGTCGTAACTACAGCTTATTCCAGTTGTAGTTACGACGTTTAGGTCGCCAATCAACCACATCATTATTTTGTTACATACTGATGGCTATGAATTTTACAAAACAACGCCGTTTAAAGTAGAAGCAGGACTTCCTGTGGAGTCAATTGGCTTGGCTAAAGGAGTAAGTTGGCGGAGCCAGTGATTGGTCAGTTTTCAAACGTAATAAAGTAACGCCATTCAGACACGTTTCCATGGATAAGGGATCATTTACAACCAAATTGCTTCAAATTTACGGACAAGTTATAATTTGCAATTGTACATGGAAAAAAATGAAGAAACTATTTTTTGTTTTCTTTGTGGTATGAACCTAAAATTTAAAAGCACTGTATCAATTCTCGAAGGGGATTCAAACAATATTAGTTTTTAGTTTCATATCTCAATGAAAAATAAAACAAACAAAAAAAAAAAAACAAAACAAAAAACACTTATAATTAACCCTTTCCTGGATAAACCCGGGATTTTACGTCACTGTGATTTTATACTTGAGAAAACATTGTGGAAAAAGGAGAAATTGCTTATAATAAGCAATTTCTCCTTTTCCCACAATGTTTTCTACCACATAGGGTGGTTTTATTTGGAATTGCATCCAATTTTCATTGTCGTCTGCATCCTCTTTCAATTTGGACCAGTCTAAAATTTCAAAAACCAGGAAAGGGTTAATATCGTCTAGGAAAACAAAGCAATTGTTTGTTTTAAAACTTTTGAGTGAATTGTTATGGATCTACTTTGTGCTCTAGCATACAAAACAGTTGCCTTCTCAAAATAAGTTCACGAAAGTATGAAAATTCAGCCCATTAACCCTTTCCCGTTTTTCAAAATTTTAGACCAGTCCAATTTGAAAGAAGTTGCAGATAACAATAAAAAGTGGTTGCAATTTGAAAAGTTACGAATCTACAGGTTAGAAAATATTGTAGGAAAAGAAGAAATTGCTTGTGACAAGCAATTTCTTCTTTTCCCACAATATTTTCTCAAGTATAAATTCAGAGGGACGTGAAAACAAGGGATTGTACAGGAAAGGGTTAAAACCACGCTTGAATCTTGATAGACGAAACTGTAATTAAATGACTAAAGAGTTAATTTGTAACAAGGTCTCCCGGGAGGTATGTAAAGTATTTAATCTAAAAACTCGGATAAAGCAGAGGTCAAACAGAAGTCGTGTTGAAAATTAAAAGGATTTAAAGAAAGGTAAAACGGCACTTCTAAATTTAAAAATCAATAAAAAAAAGCACACAAAAAAAAAAAAAAAAAAAACACACACACACACAATCACAAAAACAACAACAAAAAACATATCACAGAGCAAACAGCGAAACGTTTTTCCCCTTGCGATCCAGCGTAGTCCTCACAGTGTACCCAAGGTCAATACGCTTCCTAGAAGGTCATTTGTCAAGCGATTCAAATGATTCTTTCGTTATGTTGAATAAATGATTTTGTCGTAGAGAAGTCCGCCATTTTAAAGTTGCATAAAAAAGAAAAAAAAATACATTGTCGGATTTTCTGATATCTACTAGTAAAAATTTGTCGAGGATAGTCTTCAAAATGTAGTTCAGAGGTCATGATGTCATCACAATAGCAAATAAAACAAATATTAAAGGGATGTTACTTAATCACATTTAATTGCATAAACCGCCGCCGTCATAGCGCATTCGGTAGCGCGCCAGACTCCTAATCTTCAATCATGGGTGTCATGGGTTCGATCCCCGGCGGAGGCAAATATTCTTTCCGACAATTGTCTCTCACCAATGGGTGGATAATCGTAAACCTAAGTGGGATAGCAGCTGGAGGCTAGGAAAGGATGTAGTGGTAGTACCGGTGTGAAAAATACCAGGAATCCATTGTTAGGTACCCCAGCCGCCGCGATATGACTGAAATACTGTTAAAAGCGGCATTTAACCCCATTTAATCAATTAATCAATCAATCAATCAATTGCATAAACTTGAAAAGGTTCAAAACTCAATTAAACCAGAAGTATTTCGCTCTAATGCCTATATATGCTAGATTTGAATAGTAGAAATGACAAATCACTGGTCCCGCCAATTATTCCGTTGGCCCCGCCCATTGACTCCAACAGGAAGTTCCATTTCGATTTTAAACGGCGTTATTTTGTAAATTTATGTCTAGTAGCTTGTCACAAAAAGTAGAATGGTTGGTTGGTGACCTAAACATCGAAACTACAGCTTTAATAAGAAGTAGTAACAACGTTTAATTCGCCAAAACAACAAAAATGCTTAACAAGTACGGGAGCCGATTTTGGAGTTCAAAGTTCTGAATGATTTGAATAGTTGAATGCCTCAGCTGTCAATCAAGGGATAAACCGACCGATCAAATAATTTATTCAGCACGGAATTGTGCTTATGAACTCCGACATTGGCCGCAATTTTTGTTTACCTTTACTGTTAGTTTGGCGACTTAAACGTCGTAACTACAGCTTATTCAAGCTGTAGTTACAACGTTTAGGTCACCAATAATTTATTTCATTTTTTGCTACATGCTACTGGCCATAAATATTGCAAAAAGAACGCCGTTTAATATCGAAGTGGTACTTCTTGTCGGAGTAAATGGGCGGATCCTAGGTAGTAAGTGGGCGGGGCCAGCGATTGGTCAATTGAACGAGTGTATTTCAAACACGTTTTGCATCATGCAGGTGCGTGAAGATATTTGTGTTTCGGTCACATATTGTTTAGGATGTATTGAAAAAAAAAAATGTTTTAGCTAAATCTATGTTTGAGAAGTATACCACGTGTTCCACCTTTCCTTCATTGGAGCTTATATTACACAAAAAATGCTATGGCTCAATAGCTATTCCGTAAACATGACATTACGATATATGTATGTGTGTGTGTGAGAGGGAAGAAGTTTATTTTTAATCACAGACGATAAGTGCCACTTGTGTAGACACAAGTTCTAATTGATGAGCGTATTTCTACGACAAATTAAGTCTTTGTGTGTAATTGTAGGACTTTCTGTACTAAAAGCAAATTTGGAATGGATCACAAGAGAGAAAGAAGTAGACACAAGGAGTTCTCTGTTTATACGCCCCTAGCTCTTCTGCGAATGCACCAATCTGGTTCCTTAACGTGTCCCATGTGAAGGACCAATACACTCAAAGATACTCCGGTTTTTCCTACCAGTTCGATTCTAGTGGGCAGGAGACAGCAATGTCCTTAAAAAATCTTAAAATTGCCTCATTCGGGTTTCGATCTACGGAGCTTTTGTTTGGTACTTCTACGTTTTACCTCTGGACCATCGGCACGTTTTCTTATCAAGTGCTCTCAAATTGCAAGCTTCAAAACTGTGTGGTGTTATCCGTACTATACGAATGTCGACAGAGATCAGTTTTAACAAGTTGCGTATTATCGCCTTTGGATTATAGATCGCGTTTGTAGGCCTACAATTTATAGATCAACGATGTCAATCACAACCCGGTTGACTAATCATGTCATTCATTTAGACCGGGTGTGAAATTTAGCTTTTACATTATTTTCACCAGTTTTGATTGTTTGGCGTCTTTAAAGTCGTTACTACAGCTTATTCAAGCTGTCTTAACTACAGATAAGCCGTCTAAACTACAGGCAATTCAAGCTGGTGCCCTAAATGCCGTAACTAAACGTCATAACTACAGCTTATTAAAGCTGTAGTTATGACGTTTGGTAACGAAGTTTAGGACACCAACTAACGATTTGTGTTTTATCTTATATTCCTGACCATATATTCTACTAAATAATGTTGTTACTGATCTCGCACACACTACAATCACTGAGGCTATTGGTTGTATCAAGCAATCATTCATATACGTTGCTGGAAAATAACTTTTTAGTGATATGGTTTACGTGAATTTTATCAAAGAGAACTTAGGTGCCGCTCGTTATACGAAACGAATCGATCAAATGTTTCGTAACAGATCGTACCAATAGACCCTTGAGAATGCGCAATAAAACTGGTTTAACTGACATCAAATTAGATAACGCGATTTTAATCTAAATTTATTTGCTAACAGTTAATACGTCACGCACGAAGCCGAACAAAACAGGACCAGGAAATAAACTAAGAGAAATTGACATTTCTGCGGAACCACACGCGATGTACCTGACACGTTCATAACATTAACAACAATAGTTGACACCAAGGGTCTTAAAATTTATTAACCTCCCTACGATATTTGTTATCCTTCCGATGAGAAAGGAAAACAAAGTTGACAGGCCTGTGCAGTTAATGTAAATGTAACTAAATAACAGCAGCTTGTTGCGTGGGTTTCGCATTTTGGGTTTTGTATAAAAATGCTTTATATGCGCTTACGGTAAAACATGAATACTAATTAAATAAATAGAATTAAAAGGAATGAAAGTACAGGTAGCTATAGTTAGGGGTCAATATTTCTATCCAAATATATTCTGAAGACAAATCTGACTTGACAAGGACAAGCAGGTGTTGTAGACAGAGATCAAACAGCACATCTTATCTTAGTCATCTCCTACCGTCCTAAGTGGATCTAAAACTATGGATTTGATATAATTTGTGGAAGACGGCTGACAAATTGTCCATTTCTTATTCAGGCAGTTATCTTCTACTTTATTTCTGAATAGATTTAAACATGAATATTCCGAGTTCAGTATAACAAGGGTTAAGGTCCAATTAAAGAAATTGTCCAAAACTTGGTTGTCCTTTCCCTTGGTCTTTGGTATTTTCTGTCTTGTTTATTTATTCAAATTTTTTGTACGTATTTTCTTATAAGTGTGTACCTTTAATTTCAACTTTTTACGATACGACCAACCTTTTCAGCTGTCGACAAAAAATTACCATGTTATTTTAACATAATTAATTGACCAATCGCGGCTGTCAATCAAATAGCCAGTCGATCGACTCTTTTTGTTGTTTTTGCGTTTAAAACGTCGTAACTACAGCTTATGAAAGCAGCTGTAGTTACGACTTTTAAGTCGCAAACAAACTATTTTACTGTTTTGTTGAATGATACTTGCCATAAATTTTGCGCAAAAAACAGAGGTGTGACATCCTGTTGGAGTAGTTCGGGGCCAGCGATTGGTCAATTCAATATCACTTCTTTTTTTTTCAACTACCTTAAGACGAATCACAGCTTTCAACGAAACAATCGACCGAAAAGTCAAAGCTTTCATTTAGACCGGAAGTAAACTCTGAAGTCCAACATTGGTTGACATTTTGCCAAGCGATGTGTTGGTTTGGGGACTTAAACATCGAGCTTATTGAATCTGTAGTTACGGCGTTTAGGTCCACAGATAAACGAATTTTGACAACAAACACATTTTACAAAAATGTCGTTTATTAACTCTGTCGAACTTCCAGCCGAAATTCTGTGGGCGTGGTCAGTGATGCGTCAATGACTAAGTGGATCTAAAACTATGGATTTTATATAATTTGAGCTTATGCGTGACATTTCCAACAATTTCACATGTGCGTGACTCGCACACATTGAGCATCCTGGACAGTCATTCGGGACAACTAGAATATTCGCTGATTGTTTAAAGAAGCTTTGGGTTAGTATCTATCCACAGAGCGCAGAGTGAAGACTCTGATCAGACTGTGCAGATGCACAGGCTGATCTGAGTCTTTACTTGGCGCACGTGTGTAATTGTTGGAAATGTCACGCATGGGCTCATTTGTGGAAGACGGCTGGCAAATTGTCCATTCCTTATTCAGGCAGTGATCTTTTACTTTATTTCTGAATAGATTTAATTCGAGTTTCAAAACATTCTTAGAGATTTGTATTAGAATCGTGTTGAAGTGAGAGGGAAAGTTAGGACCCTACACAGTCTAGTTTTTCTTCAGATTCTGGAAAATAGATAAAAATGTGACCCTGACCTTGATTGACGAGCCTTATTATGTTAGTATGAAGGTAAGATGTCTTTAAACATAAAACAAGCCTTTCATCTAATAGCAGGGATTTTATAAGAAAGTTTTCAATCTACTTCAAGGGATAAGAGTTAAATGTTGATACTCATTACATACGTATAACTGATAGCCACATACATACAACATATGATCATAGCAATTAGAAAATTGACCAAATGTGGCCCCGCCCACTGACTCCTTGGTCCCACACATCGACTTCGACAGTAGGTTCCTCTTCGATTTTCAACGGCGTTATTTTGCAAAAGTATGACCAGTAGCATCTTACAAATAAGTAGAATGGTTGCTTGGCGATCTAAACGTCGTAACTACAGCTTGAATAAGCCAAACCATCAAAAATGATCCACCAAAATTGCGGCCAATGTTTGAGTTCAAACCGAAATTCAAGTCTAAATGAATGATTTCATTTCGTAGACTGATTATTTGATTGAAAGATGAAATTGGTAAGTTGTTGAAGTATTGATGAAATTTTGTTGATAACAAAATTTGCAGAGAAAAGACCGCACACAAATTTTCTTAATTGGTACAAATTTTTCGATGCGGAGCATTTTCATACGAAGATGTACAATAGTGATTTCATCTTGGTACGCAGCCGTCATAGCGCAGTTGGTAGCGTGTCGAACTCCTAATCTTCAATCATTGGATGTCATGGGTTCGATCCCCGGCTGCGGCACATATCCTTTCCGACATTTGTCTCTCACCAATGGGTCGATAATCCTAAACTTAAGTTGGATAGCAGCTGGAGGCTAGGAAATGATGTAGTGGTAGTACTGGTGTGAGAAATACCAGGAATCCATTGTTAGGTGCTCCAGCCTCCGCGATATGACTGAAGTACTCTTAAAAGTGGCGTTAAACCCCATTCAATCAATCAATTCTTCTTGGTACGCCCAAACAAATCTGGTCGCATGGTACGTATCTATCTTTGAAGGCCCTATCTCTTACCATTACACTTTGGTCAATGCTAGAGGTTTCAATTTGGGTATGGATAATCTTGAAATAACAAAACTAAAGAAAACACCTAGCTCGATCGACAGCCTAGAAAATGACGGTGTCACACCTGTCATTCAAAGAATCAATCGATTAATCAAATCATTCATTTCTGCCGGGCAAGAACTTTGAACTCCGGTATTAGCTGACATTTATCCGAAGCTCTTTTGTTTATTAGCGACTTCAAAGTCATAACTAAAGCTTATTCAAGATGTAGTTACGACGTTTTGATCGACAACTAACTATATCACTTTTTTTTCTTTCAAGTTACTGGCCATAAATGTTGCAAATCAACGCCATTTAATGTCGAAGTCGAACTTCCCGTAGGAGCTCAGTGGGCGTGGCCAGCAGTTCGCGGTACACACAAATCTGTCTGTTTACAAGCTACAAACATGATGAATTTAACCCACTCTCACCCAATGACGCTTTCTGACGCCCCTCAAGAAAAACAATCGAGAAAATGTTGTAGAAAAGGAAGAAAATTCATTCAACAAGTAATTTCTTTATTTCCCACACTGTTTTCTTCCAAGAAAGTTAAAAATAAAATCTAAAATTGCACCAACTAACGATTATCAACTGCAACCCCTTTTAATCTGGACCAGTCTACAATTTTGCCGTCTGGAAATTGGCGAAAAGCTTTGTCATACTTTTCTAAGTTTGGTCATTTTTTGTCTTGATTGAAAATGTCCTTGAACCCAACAGAAAGGTCACGTCAAAAGAGTGACAAGCTTAAGCCATTATCTTTAATCAAAAGGGTGGCAGGCTTAATCCCTCATCTTTAATTCATTGAATGGGGTTTAACGCCGCTTTTAACAGTATTTCAGTCATATCGCGGCGGCTAGAGCACCTAACAATAGGTTCCTGGTATTTCTCACACCAGTACTACCACTACATCCTATCCTAGCCTCAAGCTGCTTTCCCACTTAGGTTTACGATTATCCACCCATTGGTGAGAGACAATTGTCGGAAAGAATATTTGCCGCCGCCGGGGATCGAACCCATGACACCCATGATTGAAGATTAGGAGTCTGGCGCGCTACCGACTGCGCTATGACGGCGGCCCCTTACTTTAAAAAAAGGATGATCAATTATAAACTTTTAAAATTTCATTTTGTCCCTAAAAATTACCCTGACCTTGGTATACTGGCAATCAGATGGGATACAAACTATACGACGCGGGGGCATTATAACACAACTCTTTTTCAATGGTAATGAATGTTTCAGATAAAAAAGAAAACTTTAATATTATATTGTGAAACGATTGTTTAAGACGATATGTTAGCATTTCCCCCCTTTTTTCAGTGATGTTTTACTCCGATTTGAACAATCTTTCAGTTATGATGCGGCAAAGTTCGCTTATTCATGAGATTCCCGGGTATAACCAGTACTGTGAGGGGGCTCTGAAACGTCTTGCCCACGTGACCAGAGGCGCTCAATCTTTTAGCGCAACTATTGTATTTAAGCTAAGTGAATTTCCTCATTACGGAGACACGGCGTGAATATTCATTGAGTTGTAAAGCCCCCGTTCAAATGATGCTTGTTAGAAGCATTTAGAGCCTATATAAAGAAAATCCAATTATTGCTGACCTAAAATCCATTTCATAGTCGGTCCGAAGAACTCTGTTAATCGGAGAAGTATTGTTTGTGTTAATGGTTTATTAGATAGGTTTTGCCACAGAGGGAAAACTTCAGCAGCAAACTTTAAAATAGGAAGTATTTTCTTTAGTTTTTCTTTTGCTTTATTTTTCCAATATATAGAGCGCGTTGTAAAACGGAAATTTAAGATTTTTATGAAATTTCAGAATTACATTTCCACTCAATTTGCTTTGTGCCCAATTATGTTAAGAACGAAGTGAAACACATCTTGTTGTGCCGCCTTCATGGCGCAGTTGGTACTGCATCAGACTCCATGTCTTCAATCAGGGGGTTTCATGGGCTCGATTTCCGGCGGCGGCACATATCCTTTACGATATTTGTCTCTCGCCAACGGGTGGATAGTCGTACACCTCAGTGCATGGGATAGGAAACTGGAGGCTAGAAAAGTAGAAAAGGATGCAATGGTGGTACTGGAGGAGTCAAGTGTTAGGTGCTCCAGCCTCAGCGATATGACTGAAATACTATTAAAGGCGGCGTTAAACCAAATTTAATCTATCATATAATTACGTCATTAGGTTGTTATGTCGATCACATGCATAATTACGCGATTTGAGAAATTTGGTCATGAAAATTTACATTTTGTCTCTGCATTTGAAAAGAATAAGAATTTTTCCCATGTAAGATCAATATTTGTTTTCTTTCGTCAAACAAAAAAATAAAAAATAAATAAAAAAAAAATAAAACCGCTCACGAAAATATAGCATTTGTTGTTCGCTGAATAAAAGATAAATTCATATTACACTGAAACAAACATACATCCTATATTTATTCAATTCTTGCACTATGACAATGAGTCAAGCAAACTGATATTTTTGTCAAAATTGTTTATTCCAAACCCATTGGTCCAACAACAAATCTCACCAATTCCCTTGGGCTGTGCCTCGAGGGACCCGAGGAACATGATTAAATCAAATTTGAGAGGTCGGTGTGCTAATGTTTCATTCAAATACCAAGGCTCCATGACTTCCCCGGGGAGCCAAAAGTGACATTTTAGCAAATTTCACAGAATTCCATCAACGGAATCTTCATGATAAAATATTTCAATTTTAAAGACGAATTCTAAATTGTTTTTTATTTCTCTTTCATTACCATATTAACCAGAGTTTCAAAGATGGTCAACGAATTTGGACTATTTTACGTATTGTGAAGAAGGACAACCTTTGTTATATATCTCAAAGTGCTTGAGCCGAGCAGTTTCTTCATTTTCTACATTTTTTTCAAGAAAAAAAAAGGGGGGGGTCGAAAAATTACGAAATTTCCTTAATTTTAAATTGTTGGCTACAAATCCTTTCAATTCGGATCAGTCTAGAATTTTGTCGTCTGGTAATAGGTTAATTCTTAGATAGGCCCTAGCCCTTGTGGGTGTTCGCTCCTTGGAACCAAAGAGTAACAAGTTTAGTGACTTTAAAGAGTTCAATTTACATACTCCGATACTTCATTTAATATATAAAAGCTCTACGACTACTTTGTCATGAGGAGAAGATCTTTAAAGGTTGTTTTTATTTCTATTTCGTTGTCATAGAATGTAAAGTTTTCAACGAATTTCAATTCTTTTGCGTATTTGTAAGAAAATGACCAAGAGAACATTTCTGTACAATATGGCTTAAATTTGCTCAAATTGACCAATCGCTGGTCCCGCCAACTTGCTTCATTAGCCCTGTCCATTGACTCCAACTGAAAGTCCCGCATCGATATAAATTGACATTATTTTGAAATAATTATGGCCAGTAGCATGTAACAAATAAGTAGTATAGTTGTATGGCGACCTAAAAGTCGTAACCACACCTTTAAAAAACTTTAGTTAAGACATTTAAGTCGCCAAACCAACAAAGAAGTTTCAAACAAAGGGCGACAAATGTAGGAGCTCAAAGTTCAATTCCGAGCTGAATGAATGATTTGATTGGTCGATTGATTCCTTTATTGACAGCCGCGATTTGTCAGATTGCGCAAAGTCTTAGTTGGAGATCTCATTACAAGAAGTCTTTTAGTTTTTATTGTTTCTAGATAGGCCCTTACCTTTGTCGCCCGGTCTCTGAGGACCCGGGGTTAATGATTCCATTTTTCTTTCTCAAATCATAGTTTTAGGGGATTTTTTGAAAGAATAAATATATTCCCATATTCTTGAAATTGACACGGGGTAAATGATTCCATCTTTTTTAAATAAATACTTTAGGAGATATTTTTAAGAATTAATATATTCCGATATTCTTTGAGGTTGTCCTGGGGGGTAATGATTTCATTAAAGTTTTAGAAGATGCTTTTATAAGATGATATATTCAAATATTCTTTGAAAATGAAGCCTTTCCCCATTTATAGCTCGGTTCATCAACAGATCATGGGCTACACCCACTGAAACCCGACGAGAAGTTTCCCTCCGATATCAAATGGCTTTATCTGCAAAAATTATGACCAGTTCACTATAAAAAAACTAAAATTGTTTATTGGCGACTTTAACGTCGTAGCTACAGCTTGAATATGTCGCAAAACCAACACCAATGTTTCACATAAACGTCGGCCAATGTTTGTGTTCAACGTAAACTTCTTGTCTAAATGAACGATTCGATTTATTGATTGTTTGATTGACAGCCGCTATCCAAAAGAAGTAGACATATGGACAAACTATTTGTTATTTACGCAAACAATCCGGCTATAGAAAGGATAGGCTTTAAGTCTAAGGCACTTGTAATGGTTTCCTATTTTCATCTCTTTTTTCTTCGTTGTTTTAAGGCAGACACTATTACTCTTCCTGGAATGAAGAACAATTGAAGTAAATTCAATTAAAGACAAGCATATGTCTGCAAGAGTTTCCACTTACTGTTACTAATAGGGATCGATCATTACCCTCCCACATACAGTTCAGTTGATTACAGGGTAATGAAACGGTTCCCCAATGTATCTTTAACCCCTGTAATGCTTAAACCTGGAAAATTCATATTTTGGACAGGAGGTAAAGACTAAGAGCAGACTGCATAAACGTGCGGTCTGGTCTTAGTCCAAACCATCTGTTTGTTACCTATTCCCTTTTTAAAGAAAAGTTATAGAGTTGATTTTCAACAGAATTGGTGACCCGCAAATAACCATTCTAGTGCTTTTAGCCCTTTGATTTTAACACATTTCTGAAAAGGAATATTATTAAGCATGACCAGGGTTAACTTAGCTATGGTGTACAATTTTTCTGTACTTCCAAACGCTTTGTCGTACAGCCAGTTGACCAATCGAAGGCCCCGTCCATTGGCTCCTTAGGCCCCACCATTAACTCCGACAGGAAGTTCCGCTTCGATTTTAACGGCGTTGTGTTGCAAAATTTATTGCCAGTAGCATTTAACGAAAAAATAAAATGGTTGTTTGGTGACTTAAAACGTCGTAACTACAGCTTGAGTAAGCTGTAGTTACGACGTTAAAGTCGCCAAACCAACAATAAAGGTTAACAAAATGGCGGCAAATACGGAGTTGAAAAGCTCAGGTCCGGGCTCAATAAATTATTTGATTTGTCAGTTTTTTCCTTGATTTACAGCCGCGATTGGTCAGTTGTGTTTACGACTCTATAATTGTCCCAGAGACACGGATTTTACCCCAAAAAATTGCATATTGTATGTGATGCAAAGTGACAAAAACTTTTAGGTCAGTTTTGACTTTCAACTGTGACCTGTGGACAAGGTAATTTTTATCTTTTAAATACCTTTCACATAGATATTAAATCCAAGTACTGAAAGTACTGTAAGCTAGCAAAGCATGGTTGAATTTAGGAAATCTTTCGATTGTTGGGTAACTTAAGCTTTTAAAGCTGACGCTTTGCTAGCTAAAAATAAACATTTAGTGTGACCAGAACGAACTAAGCTTAAAGATCGATCGCTATTATAACTTAACCTAAATCTATGATCTTGAACTTGGTCCTTGGTATTTTGAAATTTTATTCATAAATGCAGATGTTCTGTTTCGAAGGAGGACAGTATTTTCACTTGACTTTCAGCTATGACGTTCTTTCTTGGTATAGCCAACATTTCGCATGACGCTAGTGCTTATCAAGGGGGACAACAGTTCCATGTAATTTTTGAATTCATTCATAAATGAAGGTGATAGGCTCCGATCAAGGTCATTTTTCACTTGCAGTTATGACCTTGACATCGGTAGCCAAGAAATAAACCTTCATCTTGACATAAACACTCCTCAAGCGGAACAACTGTGTCGAGGTATTATGAAATTTATTCAAGTCTATAGAAGCTTTGCTCCAAATAAGGTAAAATCGCCCTTCATCTTCGCCCCAGCCTTAGACGATTCCAAACAAATCTTTCATACGACGCACTCCTCATTCCTCAAAGTTATTTTAGATTCATGAACATTGAAACTATGCTCCAGACAAGATTTTGTCACTTGACCTTCAGCCCTGACATTAACTTGACAACAACACAGACACACATACAAAAACAAAACAAAACAAAAAAAAAAAAAAAAAAAAAAAAAAAAAAAAAAATCCCGTGACACTAGTAATTTTGAAGGAAAAATAATTGTTCTTACTAACTTTCAATTCCATTCAGAAATGTAAAGATATGCTCCGTCAACGGTCAACCTAAACACTAGATATTGGGCGTATTTAAACAAAAAACCCGACACAAGTAAGCAGCAGGTGAAACAATAGGTGAATAATTTATTTGATGGGAATGAATGCTTATGAGTAAGACACTGCTCTATAGAGAAATAAATGTAAATTTAGCGCGCCTTTATGGCTAAATATGCTTATAGCTATAAATGTACACAATTTGCATGTATATGTTTTATTTCCCCCGAACACAATTCTAGGTTAACTATTTTGACCTCACATTAAAGTGCGTCATTTAATCATTTTGAAAGACAGCTTCCTTCGAATCAAGAAGCATATTTAATATATTTTAGAGGAGAAATCCTAACATAACATATTAATAAATAAAATACAGTTAGGCTTGTAATATCGACTCCTAATAAGAAATGCTGTAGTCAAAACTCATTGAGAATAACCTGCTTGTACTACAAAGTTAGCTTTAGTGGAATAAAATTCTAACTCAATAGAACATATCTAACAAGCGCAATGTATAAACCCAATTTTATTATTTTTACTTATTTTTAGGTCACTTGACTGAAGGTCATGGTGACCTATTGCGACCGTGTTTTGTCCGTTGTCGTGCGTTGTTCGTCGTGCGTCGTCCGTAAACTCTTTTACATTTTCAACTTTTTCTTAAGAACCCTTGGACAGATTTGGCCGGAAGCATTCCCACTACAGATTTGTACACGTTATTAAGTTATCTCCCCTTGGTTCCCCATAAGGGGCCAAAATTGGGCAGAAAAGGGTACATCTTTACAAATCTTCTTGTCATGAACCAGCTGTCGGAGTAGATTCCCATTTGGTATTTAGAGTCTTTAAGGCAAGGACTATCAAGTTTGTAAAAGAAAAGAAAATCTGTCTAGAAATGGCCGTGCTAGATGGGGGAAGGGGGAGGGGGCAAAGGGGTGTGCACAACTTTAAAAATCTTTTTCTACCAGACCAAAAGACATGCAGCTCTGATATTTGGTATGTGGTATCATCTTATGGACTTCTATCACTTTTGTATAAAGTATAACCCCAGGGTCAAAGTTAGCCCGTTCCCGGACGTTACAAATTTAACATAGGCTTATACAGTGAAAATTTTAAAACAATCTTCTTCTCCCATACGAGAGGACCTGGAGATTTAATATTTGGTATGTGGCATCAAGTGGTGGACCTCTATCAAGATTGTATAAATTATGGCCCCAGATACAGAATTAACCCGTTTCCGGACGTCACAAGTTTAACCCAGGCTTAATTATATAGTGAAATCTTTAAAAATCTTCTTCTCCGAAACAGAAAGGCCTAGAGCTTTGATATTTGGTATGTAGTATCATCTTGTAGACTTCTGTCAAGATTGTATAATCTATTACTCCAGGGTCAGAATTATCCAAATCTCGGACGTAACAATTGTAACAAAGGCTTACATAGTGAAAAATTCAAAAATCTTTTTCTCCCAAACAGGATGGCCTAGAGCTGTGATATATCGTATACAACATCAGCTGATGAACCGCTATCAAGGTTGTACAAATTATGGCCATACGGTCAGAATCAGCCTGTTCCTGTACGTCACAAGTTTAACAGAAGCTTATGCAGTGAAAAGTTTCAAAATCTTCTTCTCCCAAACGGGAGGTCCTAGAGCTTTGGTATTTGGTATGTAGCATCATCTATTGGAGCTCTTTCAAGATTGTATAAAGTACGGCCCCATGGTCATAATGAGCCAATTCCCGGATGTCACAAGTTTTACATAGGTCTTTTTAAAAACCTTCTTCCACCAAACAGGATGGCTTAGAGCTTTTATATTTGGTATACAGCATCATCTGGTGGATCTCTATCAAGATTGTATGAATTATGGCCCAAGGGTAAAATTAGCGAGTTCCCGGTCATCATGAAGTCTAACATAAGCTTGTATATTGAAATCTTTGAAAATCTTGTTCTCCCACACAGAAAGGCATAGAGCTTTGATATTTGGTGTGTAGCATCATCTTGTGGACTTTTATTGTTTCTGTGCTTTTTATACTCAGGTGACCGACAAGCCCCTATGGGCCTCTTTTTTTTTATCATTATTCTATAGACTTAGTTCATTAAATGAATAACAATAATAATAAAAATAAACAAGTAAATAAACCTGGTACTTTCTACTTCTGGGATTTATTACTTTTGTAGTTTAGTATGGTATTAGTCTTCGAAGTACTTTCTTTGACATGTATGTTGTTTTTGCTGAAATGTTGTTCCATAAATGTCATTTACAGAAACAATTGGCCACGCGTAGGCCCCGTCCATTTACTCCTTTCGTCCGGCCCATTGACTCTGACAGAAAGTCCCTCTTCGATATTTATCGACGTTATTTTCCAAAATTTATAGCCATCAGCATGGAACCCAAAAGTAAAGTGGTTAGTTGGAGACCTAAACGTCGTAACTACAGCTTGAATAAACTGTGGTTTCGACGTATAAGTCTCCATACAGACAAAAATGTTTAACAAAGATGGCGGCAAATGTCGGAGTTCAAAGCTTAATTCCGGGCTGAATGAATGATTTGACAGGTCGGTTGATTCCTTGATTGACAGTCGCGATTGGTCAATTATCTGACCTGTTTGTTAGCACAGGGTGGGATTTATAAGAATTGTTTTTCCCTTTACAGGTCTATTTTGGAATTCGTTTTTATTTGCTTGTTTCATTAATTTCTTGTCGTGTTCTTCCTGTAATCACAGCTCTGCACCACCTACGGTATCATCACCAGAGGTCTCCGTAAGCGCCGTCACGGCAGTCAGATTGTATTTGAGAAGACGTCCACTTACGTCAGAAGAACAAGAAGAAATTGCTAGACAGGTTTTGTTGTGTGATGCTTCATCCTCATATGAGCAAGGTCCATGATGACATCGTGTTTCCACAAGATACGACAAAAATATTACGAGGAAATTGCAGACATATATTCTTGTCCTCTGCATAAATCTGCTGGAAAACCAAATTAATTGGGGAAATAATTGACACTGCCTCAGTTGTCATATCAACAAAGCGGTATTGATAAGGCGTTTGAATGTCCTGGTGCAGCTACAGCTAGTTAACTGTTTCATTTTAAACAAAAATCATCTGCCCAAAACTTGAACTGAGACCAAAGGGAGGAGGAAAAAAACATAAGCATGTTAACCCTTGGCTTGTCATGCTGAATTACAAATCCTCCACTGATTTTCAATAAAATCAAAATAATTAAAGCACCGAAAACACCAATTGCAGGTTAATATTTATCTTCAATATTTACCTCATAAACACGTCTGTCTTAAAAGGGACAAGCAGAAGGTTTAGACTAAGACCAGACTGCACATATGTGCAGTAAGGTTTTAGTCTATACCTCCTGCAAAGGCAGAAATATTACGAGTTCAGCGTGATTAGGGTTAAAGTACATGAATATAATTCGCACAGATCATAGTCGTTCAGGGGTGGTGACTGGCGGCAATATCATGAGTAGTTTAAATTAAGGTTGAGCAATTGGACGTTATTGATAAAAGATTTGGGCTGTTTTTCTTGCAAGCTCCTATGGAACCAAACGTCTCTGAGCAGATCGACCCGAACAAAAGCAGTACTAGCAATAGGAGTCTTGCTCCTATACTGCTTGTTCGTACAACAGTTTTGCAATTAGCTGTTACCTTATTCAAAATATAACCTACGACTTGGGAGCAAAACAAGCTGATATTACAGGGGTGTTATTAGGTAATTGAGTTAAAGCATATCATAACGCCTTTCGTTACCGTAATATGACGCCACATAATAAATGTTATCACGTCAATATGTTTCGCGTACTATCTTATATCAATAAGGTTAAGGATTTTATCGATATCTCGAAAAGTTATGTCACATTATAAATTCACATCAAATTTGTGCTCATAAAAACTCAGTCTCGTTTTTATAAAAAGACCCTTTTAATGAATTCGGTATTTAATGAACCCTTATACAATATCCTATATATAATTTATGAGTATATGTCTTATAGAACTCCATCAGGTCATATTGCCTTCATTAGGCAACCTTGAACTTTGTTCAGAGATGATTATATATCTTTATAGAGCCAGTAGAGCGTACCAGGCCATAAAGGAAATCTTGTTTACCATATTAAGTCACAAAACGAACAAAAACATGCGTCAATGAATTGTTGCGCTTAATAGAACGCTTCTATCATTATAACTGTCTTTTTAATTTATATAGATGATACAAACTAATAAATGAAAATTCGAAAAAAGAAAAGATTTCAAAACTGTATATGTAACTGTTCTACATGTTGCGTATATACGTAAATCAAAGTACCGAAAGTTCTATAAGCTGGCAAAGCTTGAAATTTTTATCTAATCTTCTTTGTCAAAGGTTATCATGATAAATAAACGAGCTTAAGGTAACTCAGGAGTTAACCCATTCCAACACAATCCTTCCTTTTACACCCTATAAGAAAACAGGTGTGGAAAACAATTTGGAAAATGAAATAAAAAAAATGCTTGTTACAAGCACTTTCTGCATTTTCCACATTGTTTTCTATCATTTTGAAGTAATATCTGTTAACTTAAGCTATCAAATCTGACTCTTTTCTAGCTTATAAACAATTTACTTTTTCTCACCTTTAAATGATAAGTTGATTGTTAATTAAGGTCTTTCGTAGAAATGTGTCCGAATTGACTTTGCGCGATGTCTATACAAAGCCATCCTTTTCAAAGATTTTGTTTATCATTGAAACACGGAACAATTCTTAAGCGAAATAAAATCGTTTACTTGGAAAATAAAAATAACAAAAAAAATTAATCTAATGAAATAATTGAAGATCATCGAAAAATCAAGTGTATAATTCGCTTGTGATAAACACCTCTTCATTTTTCACAATGGCTCTTTTTCAATGGGCCGATTCTGTTGTTGAAATAGTTTCCTCTATGAAATCAAAATTCAATCTGTCGACAACAACTAGGAACACACAATATTAATTTCCCTTACTATGTTAACATGTGTTTTAAATTATTGATAGTTCCTAATAGAATCCCAATATTCTTTTGTCGTTTTCAATATAGTAATGATTTATAGACAAAAAGTTGGGAGCTAACATTGTCATTTTTCGAGACTTATAATTGTCCCCATTTCTCTTCCATTCAACTGCGAACATCCGTGTATAATTTCCCCATATTCTGATAGAATGCTTAAATCCTGACGCCTCCGGATTTCCTGGTAGAAAATTGGATTTGGTTCACACCCTGGCTAAAGACATCTAAATAAGCCTTGTTAAAGAGCATTTTAGTAATGTTTCACGGCCATATCCTGGTATTCACCCTAATGAGTCTAGTTCAGATGTGTAAATGAATACTTCATTCCCATCAAAATAAAACAAGTTCTATGTTATCCTCAAGAACATAAAATGATCATTCATTTTTATAATGTTGTCATTCTAAAGGTTATGGATCGCTGGCCCCGACCACTGACTCAACTGGCCTCGTCCACTGACTCAACTGGCCACGATCACTGACTCAACTTGGCCGCAGTCAGTAGCGCGTCATACTCATAATCTTCGATCATGGGTTCGATCGCCGGCCGCGGCACATGTTCTTTCCGAAAAATATGTCTCTCAACAATGTGTGGATAATCGTTAACCTAAGTGGGATAGCAGCTTGAGGCTAGGAAATGATGTTGTGGAAGAACTAGTGTGAGAAATACTAGGAATCCATTGCTAGGTGCTCCAGCCGCCGCGATATGACTGAAATACTGTTTTAAAGTTGCGTTAATCCCAATTCAATCAATCAATCAACTGAATCAACAGGCCCCGACCACTGACTCAACAGGCCCCGACCACTGACTCAACTGGCATCGCCCACTGATTCAACTGGCATCGCCCTCTAGCTCAACTGCCATCGTCCACTGACTCAACTGGCCTCGACAACTGACTCAACTGGCCTCGCCCACTGACTCAACTGGCATCGACCACTGACTCAACGGGCCTCGCCCACTGACTCAACTGGCCTTGCCCACTGACTCAACTTGCATAGCCCACTTACTCAACTGGCCTCGACCTCTGACTCAACTGGCATCGCCCACTGACTTAACTGACCTCGACCACTGGCTCAACTGGCATCGCCAACTATTCTTCTCAACTGGCCTCGACCACTGGCTCAACTGGTCTCGACCACTGACTCAACTGGCCCCGACCATGGACTCAACTGGCCTCATCCACTGACTCAACTGGCCCCGACCACTGCCTCAACTGCCACCGACCACTGACTCAACTGGCCTCGACCACTGACTCAACTGGCTTGACCACTGACTCAACGGGCCCCGACCACTGACTCGACTGACCCCGACATCTGACTCAACTGGCCTCGACCACTGACTCAACTGGCCTCGACCACTGACCCAACTGGCCCCGACCCCTGACCCAACTTGCCTCGCCCACTGACTCCGCTAGCTAAGTCCTCTGTCTGCAACAGGAAGTTCCGCTTTTTTAAAACGGTGTTTTTGGTTTTGTTTTTCTTTTTGCAAAATTTGTGGCTAGGAACTTGAAAAAAATATGGTAGGTTGGCGGTCTAGACATCGTAGCTACAGCCTGAAACCAACATAGATGATCGACCAATTTCAAAGATCAAGATTCACGTGTAAATTTTTTGGGGGGCTTCTTTGATTGACAGTCTCGATCGGTTAATTACGCGTGAGTAAGAAAAACGATTAAACGCAGTGGTACATATTTTCTAAGGTTTTCTAAGGTTTAAACAATACTTATTGATCGGTGGAAATTACTTATTGATCGGTGGTAATTTTGAGAAAGAAAGGTGTAATGAGTGAAACTGAAGTTGGCGTTTATCATTGATGACGGATAAATTGACGGCTGGGAGATGCCAACTAAAAAATAATAGGTTTATCAAAATCTTTCATTTAGACCTTAAGTGAGCTTTGGTGTCCCACATATATGCAAGGTATTTTTGGGGGTTTGGTGGTTTAAAAGTCATAACTGAAGCTCATTATAAATGTTCTTAGTTACGCTTAGGTCGCCAACTAACCATTTAAACATTTAACTTTCCTGTTAATGCTTATGTTAATATTACGACTGTTGACCTTTAAGTCGAACTTCATGTTGCTCCTCTAACATGAAGTTCGACTTAGGTGTCCAAAGTCGTAATATTGCAAACTTTTATTGCCAGTAACAGAAAGGATACATGTAAAATGCTTAGTGGTTTGCAGGTACAGGGAGGCCCAAAATGAGGAAAGTTTAAATTGCAAGCTGAAACGGATATTATGGTGACTTCTTCGATATATTCATTTAGATGAATTGGAATTTTGATCGTGAATGAAAGACGGATCGCTGGCCCCGCTCACTGACCGCGTTGGCAACGCCCACTGACCTCGTTGGCAACGCCCACTGATTCTGATAGGAAGTTCCACTTCGATATTAAACAGCGTTATATTGCAAAATTTGTGGCCAGTTACATGTAACAAAAATAGAGTGGTTGCGTGGCTAATCTAATAAAAGTGCTTCACAATAGTTTCAATTTCGGGGTTCAAAGTTCAATTTCTGTCTGAATGAATATATTTGTTGCTTTATTCTTTGATCGACACTGCAATCAGTCAATTAGAAAAAAAAACCTTCAAAAAGTTCATATATTTGATTAAAACAATCACGTTTCATTTCACGATGTGGTTACGGGTAAATAGTCTTTATCTACGCTATCTATAACTTAAAAACGACATGTTTATCGACAGTCCAATGCCCCGCCCACTGAGTCTACTGGCCGCACTTACTGACTTCTACAGGAAATAACCTCGATGTATTTTTGGCGATGTTATTTTATGGATTTTATGACCAGTAACATTTAACATTAAAGTAACACGTTAAGTTTGCGACCTAAACAATGCTAATATAGCTTGTTCAAGCTGTGTTTGCGACGTTTAGTTATTGGCCAATAATTTTGCAAAAACAAAAACAAAATTCAACAAAACACGCCGTTTAATATCTAAGTGGAACTTCCCGTCCGTGTTCAGTGGGAGTAGGCAGCGATCCGTCAATTGTCGCATTGCACTATCCTGCCGTCACAATCTGACATAAATCAGTTCAATCATAATAGCTACGTAACGGAGAGATAGCATAGTGATTTCGTAGAGATGTTTTTGATGAGATTGCTGCCGACGTGAAGTCACTCGTATTTATCCAGGCCTCGAAAACAAGCTACAGAGATGTTTTCCTCGGAGTCTCGAATTCAAAAAAGTTAATAAATAAGCAAATTAATTGATATATAAAATGTTTTGTCAAGATCAGCCACATAATGTAGAGTGGTAATATGAAACCTTGTATTGGATTCTCGACGCGCAGATAAAAAATGATATTTCGGTCGACTTTCGGTCTCGTGACACATCCAAATTTTCAAACGCGGCTCGAATCCAATACAAACCTTTGTATCACAACTATAATATAACCTTCCTTCTATATCCATAACAGTACATACATTCGACTCGTGTAACACATGTCATCTTTAACATACAATTGGCAAAATTATCGCTTCAATACGAAAACAACGGTCTTGTTTCCATTGTCTGCTTTCTTTAAAAACAAAAGTTCAAGACTCACTAATTTGTTTTGATATTTGCAAAGAAGGATGTAAGAGCGTCAATTCGACAATTAGTGCGAACGTGTCTAGATTTTTTAAAACACTTGTGAAACTCAAATGAGCCTATGCGTGACATTTCCAACCATTTCGCATGTGCGCGACTCGCACACATTGAGCACTCTGGGCAGCCATTCGGGGCGATTAGAATCTTCCCTGGTTATTTAAAGAACCTTTCAGTATCTATCTATAGAGCGCAGAGTTAAGACTCTGATCAGACTGTGCGGTATGCACAGGCTGATCTGAGTCTTTACTTTGCGCACATGTGTAATCGTTTGAAATGTCATGGGCTCAAATATCTACTACGTTGTTATTCGATAGCTTTTCTCTGTAAGTACTTATACTTTCATAAAAGAGATGTGGCACGCATAGTCTCTAATTTCATACTTTAACAGCGGAACTCCCATAAAATAGTGTACTGATACAACCGGCCTCTTGTTGCAGTCCCTATGGAAATTGTACACTATTCAGAGCATACAAATTGGATAATGACCCGAAAAAATCAGAATAGCTTTCCATAGCTTTCTCGGAAAACTGGCATAAAATGGGCCAAAACATGCTAAATTATTAATAAACATACTGAAATTATGCGTTAATATTTCAATAAAAAAAGATCAGAAACTTATTTTTTACAACAAATTATCATGATGAAAAGTCGAGGGAACACGGCTTCAAAATGAACTATTCATACAAAGGAACCTTGATTTATTTTTCAGAGCTTAAAAATGCATCTAGGACAAAATGATTTATTTAAGAGATGAAGAGAATTTTTTTGTTCGTGGAAGTATGAACCGAAAAAACTAATCACACTGTATGAATACGCAGATTCATACATAAGTGTGATTAGTTTCTTCGGTTCATACCTCTATGAAAACAAAAAATATTCTCTTCATCTCTTATAATTTGATAGTATCGAGCGAGAAAAGCAAAAACCTTAAAATTTTTGATACCTTCTTGTATGGGACTATTTTGTGCGGAAGCATACAAAATCGCTGCGTGCTCAATTTTTTTTCATGGAGTAATGAATGTCCGTTTTTGATAGATGAAACTAAAAATTAAATTATTCAAAAATTATATCGACAAAAGACGAAGTAAAAGTGTATAGAAAACTGTATGCATCCCTGCATATTTTTGCCATTTTGGTGTAACTGAAATAATCTACCCCCTTAATGAAGGTATGGAACACTTACTCTTTTCTGTGATGGTTTTTCAAATAATGAGATAGCATTGATATTTGAAATTCTTATTTTTAGGTACTGAATTAACGATTATATAACTTATATTTCGGCTTCAATGGCTGATAATCCAGGCAAGTAGCGATTTATTTAGAGGAAGGGGGGCAGGCTGCGAGCATTGATAGTATTTTCTTAACCCTTTCCTGTTCGGCAGAATTGTAGACCTGTCCAAATTCAGAGGTTTTGCAGACGAAATTCTAAAGTGGATATAATTTGAAAAATAAACCATTCAGTAGGATAGAAAATAATGTTGAAAAAGAAGAAATTGCTTGCTACAAGCAATTTCTTCTTTTTCGACAAAATTTTCTCAATTATAACACCACAGGGACGTAAAAATCAGGGACCTGACAGGAAAGGATTGGCGTACTTTTTAGAACAAAGGGATCTACCAAAATCATTGAAGAGGGACATTAAAGTTGTAACTGCAATCCATGGTTGCAATCAATACGGTCATCGATGCATCACCAATTTTCCCATAATCTATTGAAGACCTGCTAGTGTAGCTACGTGTCTCGCAGCCTTCTCATAGGAATTGATAGACATGGCAAATGACCTTTGTAAATGTAATACGATTGCAAAGTAGATTATACGAATTCTTAAAAGGGATAGGTGCGGTTTGTTCTTTTCTTCAATAACCTCTGAATAATAATGGGTGAGATACAAGTAAACAAAAATTAATTGGTGTAATTTGGATCATGCAGTGTCAGTATATAATTGGTATAATCTAACTGAAATATTTTTGGTGAAAGTATGAACAGGAGAAACCACGGGGACTTGCCAAAGTTGATTGTTTTTCGTAAATAAAGACAAGTTGTTGAACTTGATTAAAAGTACGATCGTACAATGCACGAATGACGTCACCTTTCGGACGTCGATTTCGGACATTCTGTATTGAATAAAGAAAATGAACATTATACAAGAAAATTAAACGTTTTTAGCAACAGTAATATAATTTAGAAAAATAAACTGGTTTGTCGGGAGAATTCATGGTATTTTCGTTGGTCGGACGAAACTTTTCAAAGCTTCAAATGGAGTTACACTCGCCTTATAGGGCCAAATATCACCTTCCAATTTAAAATTGACTTCAATGACTAAGAAAATATTTCGTGACAGTGCAGCTTTAGAATATAAGAAACTTGATGAAAAAGAGAGTTATTTTAGCATAGAATATTGATTCTACCCGGTTCCCATAACAACAACACTACACATATCTCTCGAAATTTGGTTCGAAAGTTGCACAATTGTATGAAATATAATGGAAAACAAATAAGAATTCAAAAGATAAAGGGTAGTTTCTGAATTTGTTCAAAGAAGTGAGTTAACTTTTTCAGATTTTTCAGATTCAGTAGAGTGAAAATGTAGTATTTTTAGCCTAAGTTTACACGATAATTAAATCAATCCTAACTAAAAAGTGTGTGTTTTGAAAGACAGTCATCTTAGCTGACAATAGGTGCGACTGCAAAAGTCAGAAAAGGTTAAGATAAAATTTCGTAAAATAGTCAATGTAGTCTCCAAACGGACTTTTCAACCTTTTTCTAGCTCAATTGGTCGCTATTCATGCTAAAATACAGACAACGTCTCTTAGGTTACCAGTTCCTCAGATAGCGAATTCAGTTGAAGAGCATAGAAGTGAAAATTATGGATGCTCCGTACAGTGTATTTATTTAAAGTATATATGCTTACAACAAGGAGATATACAATGTTTCGGAGTGCAGACCTTTTAAAACATTTATGATATTTTTTCTGTTAAGAACGAGTATCAAAAGGTCATTTTCATTTCCATTTTTCTATCAAACGTAATCTGGTATGCCCTGCCCATAGACCCCCTCGCGCTCCATCAAGAATCCTTAAACAAAAAATTAAAGAGAGGTCCAGCCAAATGTAATTTCGATTAAATACCCTTTTTCATTTAATCACTTGTTAAATATTATGCTGCTAAGCCTGCCCATGTCCTCTATATTTCTCGTCAAGTCATACATTATAATTAGTGATTCAATCTTGTGCAAAAACTATTGAAAACAAGTGATTTCCTCAGACGCTGAGCCCGCTGATTTGCACAGAGAATATGGTGCTCAGAATGTTTTTTATTGAACTTTGACCTTGACTTTGGACGTATCACAAGAAAGCGATTTGCATATCACTAGCACTCACAAAGTAGAACAACTGTGCAAAGTTATTTTCGAATCCATCCATAAATGTGGAAGTCATGCTCTGGACAAAGAAGTTTCACCTTCAACAGTGACCCTGACCTTGAACGAATCATATGACACTTACACTCATCAAGAAGAACAACTGTGTTACACTTTTTCAAATCCATTCATATATGTAGAAGTTATGCTCCGTACAAGGTCAATTTTGACCTTTGACCTTCAACTGTGCACTTAAGCTTGGAGGTATCATAACAAACGTTTCGCATGACACTAGCACTCATCAAGAAAAACAACTGTGCAAAGTTATTTTCAAATCCATCCATTAATGTAGAAGTTATACTCCGGACAAAAATCCGGACGGACGCACTCACGCATTAACGCAGTGACACCGGAGAGAAACTGTGATAACTAAGTCTCATTCATCGCAAGCGGGCTCGTCAAAAATAATGTAATTTGTGGCTTTAATCGAATTTCCGTGTCTGAGGTCAATGAGCGGGGCCAGCGAACCATCCATTTCCTTGCATTGATGTAACATCAAGTTCCACAACATTGGTCTATTGACCTATCAAGGTCAACCTGTTGAAAATCTATTGTGTAGGACTTTGATATTAACAATTTTCATCTCTATGGCATTTAGCTGTAATCACCTCTTTGATTTCTATTACCAAATTTCATATTAAAGGATATCTAAATCTTGTGCAAATCCTTCGTTAAATATTTATACCCGATGGAAAACTTTCTTCGGGGATATTGCATTTATCTTGACCTTCTATCTGTCTTTCCTTCTGTGTTTCTGTATGTCTGTGCGACGTGATGTCTCGGTAATCCCCTGGCTAAATATAATTTTATATTCATGTCTAAATATAATCTTATATACAAAACGGGTTTTCGAAGAGATTCCGGACAAGTTCCGCAAATTATTCGGTTCACCATATTATTTAAAGATTTTTGAGTGTATGACAGCGACAAGCATACTTTGTAGGTTGAAGAAAATTATTCTGAGCTAAAAAGATAATGTTATCATGAGCATGGTAACCCAAAATCGATGTGCGCCAGACACGTTGACTTCACAGATTAAAATGACACACGTTTATAAACATTGGTCTATTGCAAAAAGAGCCTAAGGATAACAATAACGTTCATTTTTTTTGTAGGCGTGCTACGGTTGAGAAAAAATAAGTACCCTTTTTAATTAAATCGAGGCAAAAATTAAACACCTTCCTCGAAACAGATGTTTTGGCCTTATTTGATGAGGACATTTCAGAAAGATTTCACCGAAGCTACAGGAACAGGGAATTGTCAAAAAGATAAGCTCAAAAGATATAGTAACTAACAGAACCGAATATCTATCTTTCCTGTAATATTATTCGGAAAAACATTCTGTATTAATAAAAAAAAATCTGACACTAAGTACGCACACAAGATATTTTTCAAATTAGCATTGAGACCTACTTTATGACCCACGTGATCCAATTTAAACTTGTCTGAGATATCACTCGTATACAAAAAAAGTGGCTTCGTGAGTACAAAAAGGTATTACTAATACTGGAATTACTGACCTGGTTTTTACTTAGTGGCCTTTTTTTACTCCAACGTTTCAATATCAAACACGTCAGAGGTGTTATGTAGACAATCATTCTGACTAAGCTTGAAGACGTTTGAGCTAAAATTTTGGCTTCTTAAGCGCACACAAGATGTTGACGGAAAAAGACGATGGGCGCCGGACACAGCAAGATCAAAATCTCACCTTGAGCATTTTGTACTCAGGTGAGCCACTTGTCCCAAAACATTGTGAACACCCCTCCTTATTATAAGCTTAAATATTTGTTCTTTTTGTGTTTATGGTCGTGTAATTGTAAAAGTGTCACAATTGAGTGAAATAAAAACTTACCTTTGTCAAACAAGAACATATTACCTATCGAAGGATTATGCGGACCTTCTTAATAAAATTGTTTGTCATTTTTTTGGCCGTTACAAAACAGCACTTGTTTGCCTAATTTTTGTTTTCCTTTGTTGTATTATGTCATGCAAAACGGACACTTAAGCTAAGGCGGCCGTTTTACTAACATCTCTTTCAGTTCAGCACAGGACTTGATGTCATTCATATTTGCTTCAAAATTATTTTGGGACCACCGAGCAGCCTTTGTTTGGCTAAAAAGCCGCGTCATAAAATCAAACTTTCTCTTTGCTTGTCATATAACGTTGAATACTAACTCATTTCCACACATTGGCGCTTTTTGAGGCCTCGAAGGAAAAGTCTTTTTAAAAAATGGTGGAAAATGAAGAAATTGCTTGTTACAAGCAATTTCTTCCTTATCCACGATATTTTCTACCTCTAAAGACAGAGCAATACAAAATGTCACGATTTGTCGTCTGAAACATCTTTGAATTTGGACACGTCTAAAATTTTGTCATTCATGACAAGGTTAATTGGAAAAAAAAAACTATAGATTGTTCGAGAATCGACAAATTCTAACATGAAATGACCTTTTAAATAAATAATGCTTTATTAAATTGCATATAAACAAACTGATATTAATCTCTTTCATGCTGTATAAATTACCTTACTGAATTGCTGTCAAATCAAAGGGCTGAAAGCACTGATAGAACTTGTTGTTCAAAAATCAATATTTTTTAAGGAATTAACTTCATAAACAACCCTGGCAGGAAGAGCACTACCAGGAGGTATAGACTAAGATCAGCCTGCACATAAGTGCAGTCTGATCTTAGTCTACACCTCCTGCCAAAACCGGAATACTCCGGGTTCAGCATGACAAGGGTTAAACTCTGTGTGTGTAATAAGTATATCTCAATTATGAAATAACCCTGTTTCGGCGATTCAGTGCTGTTTTTAGTAATCGCCTAATTAACGGAAATAATTCGTTTCCCTAGTCATGATAGTTTGCAAACTTACCATTCAACGCCGTTTGATATTTCAGTCGAACTGACCTGTCGGGGATCTGTGGGCAAGGGGATCCGTCGATCTCCTATCTAGAATGAAAATAATTATGGCGTTCTAGTTAAAGTAGCCTAAATGTCGACGAGAGAATGTGTTATAAACGGATAAAAGAGTATTAAAGAATATTAACTTAAACAGAATTTAAAAGAAAACTATTTCTATCCATTGTTCCCCCTTTGTCAATTGAAATAGACGATTTCGTGCGTAGATGAAAAAATATATAGAAATTACATGTATAGCCAATTATATTTTTGGTATGATTATTTAAAAAACTATAGTATCTATGGGCATTTTCGTGTGGCCGTCTTTAAACTATTTCATTTCGGAGACAGAGAGTCAAACGGACAGCCATAATTGGATTGTCTTCTTTCCGATTCTAAATACCTTCAAATAGCCTCATTAAAACGGATATCTAATGATGCTACATTCTAGCTTTATCTCCTATCTCGCTAATGAGTCTTTCGTTTGTCGATTGAAATATGCTGTACAATGGATGGATTGTTAGTATTCAGTTTATACCTAAACATGTTAAAGTATGCAAGACAACAACACATGACGCCAATCAACATATCGAGGAAAGTTAAACTCGTATAAAGTGATTTATCCAATAGACGATATTTTAGCAAGACGAGGGTACGTACGTACGCCACAAAGTAAAAAGAGAAACCTTGAATTGCGAAGATGAAGAAACAAATGCGACTGCGCAAGGGGCTCATTATTTTGAATCATTAATACAACACATTGCACATTATAGATTTATCTTAATTCAATCACAAGAATTGTTTCAATGAAGCGATTTTAAAGAACAGTAGTACCGAAATTCAGAAGAGGCAATGCCGTTATCTTTTAAGTTTTTTCTCTTCCACTTTCTCTACCTAGATACTTGGGTCATTTAATACCAAAACATGGATGACCTATCTTAAATGGTTTTGAACTGCAGCATTTTTTTATGTTCGAATTCTTTAAACGGCATATCCTCCTGAACCACTTGGCCTAATTAACCAACTTTCCAATATTAATTGTTCCTTTAAGGACCCGTCTCAAAGAGCCTGCTTTTTATTTCGTTTGACGAAATTGTTGCCGTGAAAATACTCGTAAAATTTTATGGTCGTGTAATGTCCATTGTTTTTTCTCATTCAACCTGAAAATTGGCCGGATTTTTTTCTTTTCAATATCAAATGAATTTTAAATTGAGTTCTTTGGGGTTAAAAACTATATCCTTAGACTAAACTTTAGAAGAGCCTTTAGAGCTCTATGAGGGCTACATTTTCCCCGAGTCAATCTGAAAATTGCTGAGAACAATTGTCTTAAATGATCATTTGAAAAAACGTAATTCGGTTAGTAGTTATACTTGCCTTCATATACTAAGACAATATGTAAGAACATCGTTAGCACTCCAATGCCCACATTGTTTTCCAAATCAATTTGAAAAAGAATACTTGTCTTTATGAAATATAACAAAAAGTCGACATTGTATTTTTTGTTACAAGTTTAGGTCACAAGATCAGACCTTGGTAAAGACTTACGGGCAATAAAGATTCGATATTTGTGCCATCATTGGCTATTATCAAGTATATTTGTCAGTGCAAATATTCGTAAAATATAAATTGGTTCAATAAGCGGGAAAAACTATGTCACTTTTGGAAAACTATATGCTCTGGGGGAATCATATTGCTGAACCTACTTGCGAATTCATCAGAATGTCAATGTAATCTTAAGCAACTTACAAATGGATTCACCAAGGGTGAAACACTTTGACTCTGGGTCAAATCTTAAAACACGTGTGCTATAAGGGTCAGCATTTTGATAAATTAACTTGAAGTATTCAAAAGAAGTTTTTGGTCCACCTTTGGTAAAAACCAAAGTCACCTTGGGAGAAAATCCTAAACCAAACCTTTGGACACTTTTGATGCTATATTCTGAACTTAATCAACCCGAGAACTGGCCAACATGAATGTCTGAGTAAAAATCTCATTTTGGTCAAATACTAGACTGCTTGCTAAAATCTTTGAAAATACTAGTGGATAGTTGAGATGTCACATTTTTTGCTATATCAACTTACCAGTTGACCAAAATGTTTGACTGGATAAATTCTAACATAAATTCATAACAGTGTAAATTCTAATCTGTTGACATTTACGAACACAATCTTAAGAGACGGCGGAAGCTCGGTTTGTAGCGCGTTAGGCTGCTAAATATTACCCGCCCACTAGCGCGACCATCATTTTCCCAACATCTCGAAGGGTCAGCGCGAAACAGTTGTAGCTGCCATAAGTTTGATAACCAATTCCTAATTCAAGCTGTCATTACGATGTTTAGGTCAAACATTTTTACTTTTTTGTTACAAGGTTACTGTCCATAAATTTTGCAAAATAAAGTCGCAGGATATCGATGTGGAACTTCTTATCGGAGTAAGTAGGCGTGGCTCCCTGAGTCAGTGGGCGAGTCTAGCGACCCATAATCTTTCCTATCACATGATATATTTTCTATGTTGTTGGTCTCTACTGTTGCCGAAATTATAAGCTAAAAATTGCACATAATATGTTCTGGTTATCTGGGCGTCTGCATTGTGACAAAGATTTAGAATGCGCGAAAAAAAATGCGTAGTGTTTAATGCTTCTTGTTCCTGACAATAGATTATGTAAACTAATGTCGTTTGGTGTCGAAGTCAAACTACTTTATCAACACTCACTATTCTTTCCAGAATGAATCGTCGCGACAAACGTCAATTGTTGTCTGAGAAGGACGAATGAAACAATGCTAAAAGATTGCCTGAGCTAGGTACAGTGAGCAATTGGTTGTTTTTAGTGTTGTCGTTGTGACACTTTAATTCTATTTGGAAATGCAATAAACCTTAAACGATTATACAGTATATCTTCAAAAATTCACCGTGTCTTTAATTCACGACAACTTTAGACTGGCTGTCACTCGGTAAAGAGTATTCAATTCCGTCTCAATTGTCTCTTCAATGATTAGTTTTCACGCCAATCAAAATTCGGCGGCTGTCAATCTCCTTTTGGTTAGAATTATTGCCATTGTGCCATGTTGACAGGGAATTTAAGTTCTAAAGTCTTTTGTCATTTCAAACGAAATTGCCCTGTCCTCAGAAATATTTGAGTAAAATTATTTTTATTTATTTAACTGCATTTTTTGACCAATGAATGCATGCAGTTTTTCTTTCTTTTGTAATTGTATATGTCACTAACATGCTTAAAACCTAAGTACTGTTTATGTGATTGTTATGCGCGTGTCTATGGAAACATCTGGGCCGTTGTAAAATAGGGAAATGCAAAGATCACACATTATATTCAATAAATAAGTGTTCACGTTATATAGTTTTGTACTTAGGCCTATACTAAAATGCCTATAACTTGCAAATAGCCTATCTGAATGTTTGCCGGGTGTTTAAAGTGAAAATCCTCTTGCAGCCACGCTATATTTTGGGGAATATCATGTAATATGATTAAAGCAACGTTTCTGAAGAATCTTATGTGAATAAGTCCAGTGGTTTTGGAGATTTCGTGTAAAGTTTTTAAGGTAACTAAAGCTCTACAAGTCACTCCAATGTTTAACCCATTCCCACAAAATGAAGCCTTTTGACGCCCCCCAAGAAAAAAAAATAAATAAAATGGGAAAACATTGTGAAAAATGAAGCAATTTCTTCGTTTTATACACAACGTTTTTTACTCAGACCTACAAGTAAGAGGTCAAAAATGGTCAAAACCATTGTAGATACAATCAGAATAACCATTGTCAGGTAATTGACAGAAATAAGTGTCGGAGAGATTTATTTCTAAGATTCCATTAAGGGATAGGGGATCTAGTTTTGACTCCCAGTGACCAAATTTCGAAATAGTTTATAATAAAATTCACGAATAAAAATTGTTGTACCTACAGAGTGCCCAATATTTTTCTTATATTTGACTGTAGGTGACTCAAATTTGTTTATTTAAGATTAACTTATGTTCTTCAATAAAATACCCTTTTATTTGGAGGGGTAAAGGTGATGAGTAAAACGGAAAATAGCTCAACATTGAAGAATAAACAATGATTAAAAAAAGAAATCATATTAATTTATTATTATTTGATGGCATTACCAATACGATTAAACTACGATATTTGCATACACACAAGTATTTTAGGATATTCAAGTACTTTACACTTTCCATACATTTTAGGAGAAGAGACCTTTCAAATTAGATTCTATAACTATTAAGTTATCATAGTTAGGATCTCTCGGTATCTTGAGACTTTTTACTTCAAAAATAAACATTTTAAAAAAAATAATCTCCTCTAGATATTATTCAATTTTCTCCAGTCGCAAAACCAGCAAAAGTATCAGTGGTCATCATTCATTACCATTATAAATAAACGATTTGATCTGTCAATCGACTTTTCTTTCATTGACAGTATAGATCTGTCATTTCAAATAATTATTAAACATGTATGTAAATCAAAGGACTGAAAGTACTGTAAGCTAGCAAAGTATGATTGAATTTACAAAATCTTTCCCTTGATGGGTATAAAAAACATTGTGGACATTAAAGAAATTGCTTGTTTCAAGCAATTTCTTCATTGTCCGCAATGTTTTCCAAAGCTTTTTTCTTGAGATGCATAAAAAGCGGAATCGAGTGGGAAAGGATTGAATAACATGCTTTTGACAGAGTTCTCTACAATTTGAATAGAGTTTGCAATATTCCTGAAGTATATAGGAACTATTTTTTATGGCGTAGGCATTCCATGGATTTGGTGATTAAGCCTCCAGTGGCAGTTCGCACTCGTTGAACTTTGAGAAGACCTCAAAATTTTGTCTGTTAACATAAGCTATCAAAGCTGACGCTTTGCTAGCTAAAAACACAATATTGAAGGACAGGAAACCATGCAATTGACAAATTGATGGCCCAGCCCACTTTATCCGTTAGACACTTCCATTGACTCCGACAGGAAGTGCAGCTTCGATTTTAAACGGCGTTATTCTTTGAAAAAGTTATGATCAGTAACAAGTAACAAAAGAGTAGAAAGGTTAATTGGCGACTTTAACTACAGTTTGAATTAATTGTAGGTACGACATTCCAGTCGCCAAACCAACAAAGAAGGTTAACCAAAAATGCGACCAAGATCGGACTATTCAACTTATTTTTGGTCTAAATGAATGATTTCATTGGTCGACTGGTTATTTGATTAATGGCCGCGATTGGTCAGTTGAAAGCACACGAGCCAACAGAAGTATTGAGATTTAAAACACTTGGTTCTTCCTTTAAGAGACGACAAAATTTCAGACTAGTCAAAATGCAAAGTTTTTATACGTTTTATACGGCAATTTATACTTGAATGAATCTTATAAATCTTTGCATTTTTCAGTAGAAACTTGCTTGTAACAATCCCTGGGCACTGATGCCTGGGCAATGATAAGACGGTTTATGCCTTGAGAGACACCGCATAGACCTAGCTTGGCAATATTCTGTTCCTGTAAACAGAGTCTGATAGAAATACAAGCAAAAGGAAAAATATATCCTTTTATCGCGAAGGGATACAGGTTGGAAATATCACCTTTATTAGTGTTTGGAGGACCAAACGATATCCACCATTCAATATCTTAAAACAATTAATGACGACAAACTTAGAAATGAGGCGTCTTTGTGTCCTAATTACAATCCTCTGTTGAGTAAAAACGGGGATTCTTGTTTTGAAAACGCAAATCAAAACAAACAAAAAAGTTCTGGGTCAGTCTTATTTCAGTTAACATCTATATTTGTTTTGAGAACCTCATCTTACTTTGAGCATACTACATTCACCCTTCTGCATATTGAACGCTTTCAATGATTGGTGACTAAAGACAACATTTTAAATGCCTCATTTGTAGACAGTTCCTTCAATTTTATAATCAGCTTTATCACTCAAGGGCGTCAGAAGATGGGATTGTGCAGTAACAGGTTAAAAGTTTACGTGATCAGTGAGATTGAACATGTGTTTCACGACCACAAAGAAAGTTCATAAATAAAATCCTATCTAAAACCCATAGCGTCACTGGAGCCCATAAAACTCTACATACTACAAGGAAAGGATTGTATAGATATAAGGAAATTTATTATTGAGTGTCATATCAAGAATTGTCGTTCTAGCTAAGTATGTTTTATTACACATCGAATCCTCTTTTCTTAGATAACTGTCAGAAAAGTACCGCAAATAATGACCGTTTTGTAACGAAGGTTATCGGAAAGCCATGGTTTACAATTAAGCGAATAAGCGTTAATGCTGTTTCACGAGTAAGGAAGATACAGTTGGTAATTCAATGATGAAGAAATTACAAAGTAAGTAGTAAATAGAAAATAGTGCAAGAATATAGCGAAAAACTTGTAAAGAATTTCTATGAGTGGCTTCGTTTATTAGTTTATTCCCATTCCTTCCGAATGACATAAGCTAGGCAAAAAAATCGTGTTTATTGTGTGATATGCATCTATTTGATAAGCTTTATGCACTCAAAACAGTTTACAATCTTAACTAGTACACTTGTTGAGGTAATTTACAACCAGAATTAAATATTTGAATATCAGTTAAAAGCAATGACCTGAAAATTAAGATCAAAGCTCCAGATTTTTTAAGGTTAAGCAGACGGGCGTACTAAAAGATATGGCGATTCTAATCTTGCTTTGAGGTGCGGGTTTAACTCATTACCACATGGTAGAATTTTAGACTGGTCCGAATTGAAAGGAGCTGCAGACGACAATATATCAAGTGGAATTTTCCAAACAGGGGACCCATACCGTTCCTATTAGTCGACGATTTGATAATGTGTTTATATATTAGATCATGCGTTTGCTAAACCCAATACCTAGACTCATCAAAATTGAAAGGAATTGCAAACGACATTTTATGTTTATGAAGTTTTAGATTTTTTTTTTCAAATTTGGGTAGAAAACATGGTGAAAATAAAGAAATTACTTGTTACAAGAAATTTCTTAACTTTACACAATGTTTTCACAACTGTTTTTCTTGAAGGGCGTCAAAAAGCAAGTCAAATCGCGACGGCTGGGGCACCTAATAACTGATTCCTGGTATATCACGCACCAGTACCACCTTTACACCCTGTCCTAGCCTCCAGCTTCTATCTCACTTAGGTTTACTATTATCCACCCATTGGTGAGAGACAAATGTCGGAAAGGATATGTGCCGCCGCCGAGGATCGAACCGATGACACCTCATAATTGAACTTATATATATACGCATTATCAAATATTCGACTAATAGAAATTACATGGCTTTCCTGTTCAGGAAATTTCAGCCGATATACATATTATGAAAAATATTTATTTATATTGTAAAAATGATGTATGTGGTTTAGGGAAATAGAAGAGAATTGCTTCCACCTTATTTAAAAGTAAGGGAGCCTTTTTAGAAACTCGACGCGTTTTGACGCATAAATGCATGAAGCAATTACGTTTGTTTGCCGACTTAAACACGGTGACTTCATGGTTATTCAACAAGGAGTAACGGCGTTTAGATCATGAACCATCGATTTTACTTTTTTGTTACATGTTGCTGGCTATAAACTTTGTACACTAACGTAGTTTGACATCAAATTAGAACTCTCTGTCAGAGTCAGTGGGCGGTGCCAGCTATCCGTCAATTGTTGTCTGGAACTTCTTCAGGTTTACATAAGACAGAGTCTCTATCACAAACAAGTCTAATTTGCCAGTCCAATCAAATTTTCATAACAAGGGCTCTGACTGAGACCAATGCCTTAGCCAATCCTATGACGTTGTTGTGAAATTTCTAAACAGACGGTGCTTCAGAGATTGTTTTTTAAAAGTATCCTGATTAACGACTGATCAAAGGATTATATCATTTTCACTTTTTGAATCGTTAGATTTGTTTTATTCTTTGAGCAATGTCGACATCTGCTGTAGGCAACACGATTACCAAGTGCGTCTCCCTAAGAGCTACTATGTACAAAAGAGGTTAATTATTTATTTCAGTGTAAAATCGATTTATCTTTCATTGGGTGAACGGCAAAAGCTAAGCCAACAGTGAAAATATGATTAGTTATTCACGAAATTAAAGATAAATTGATATTTTATGAAAACAAACGATTATTCTATTTCTTTAATGCAATCAGAGAAGGAAATATTAACATTCTGGCGCAAAATCTCATTTCGAACGAGAAATACCTTGCAACCTGATGACGTAATCAGCGTCTTTGGTCCCGCTTAGATTGCGTTCAGTGGAGTGCAGTGAATGAAAGCAGGGATGAATCTTGCAAAATAGTGATATTAACATTTTGATAATTTCACTATTTTTCGGTGACATTACATAGTTATACCCAACCGAGAAATCTCGATTATCTACCGAAAACATTATAGAAAATTCATTTATCAAAACACACAAGGTGTTAATGAGACATTTCTCTTTGTTAATCCATTTAAGAGATGAAGAGAATATTTTTTTTTAATACATGGAGGTATGTACCGAAAAAATAATCACACTACAATGTATATAAATTCGCGTTGTGTTATTAGGTTTTTCGGTTCATACCTCCATGAAAACAAAATATATTCTCTTCATTTCTTATAATTCAATAGCATCGAGCAAAAACCAAAACAAACAAAAAACTTTACAAATGTTGATACTTTTTTTAATGGAACTATTTTGCGCGGAAGCATACAAAATTGGTTCTTGCTAAAAGTATATTCCTGGAAGTATAGATATTTTTTCGATCGATCAAAACGCCCGTTCTTTGATAGACGAAACTGAAAATTATATTATAATAGAATATTTGATTGTGTAGAGGTCACTATATAATTATTATTATGCCTCAAAATATCATATTTGAAAAGAATTGAGTTAATATGTTTTAATTTTAAGTCTTATTGGTCGGTTGTCAATATTCCAGTTGAAACGTTTCATTCTTCTATACACACAATGGTAGTGAAAAGATGATCTTAAAGGAAAATGGCCAGAAAAGGTTAGACTTAAAAGGGAGACTTGGCAGATAACGCCTTTGTGATTTAGATTTAGATCCGTCACATGTTTTTATCAAGACAATGTTAACATTTAAGAAATGAAGAGAATACTTTTTTTTCGAAGCGGATTCATACACTAGTGTGATGAAGTTTCTAGGTTCATACCTAAATGAACCCCCCCCCCAAAAAAAAGTAATAAATAAATGAAAAAAAAAATAAAAAAAAAAAAAAACACTCTACATTCCTTTAACTTTAATACCATTAACCCCTTCCTGTTTAATCCCTGGTTTTTACATCCCTTCATTTTTATATTTGAGAAAATATTGTGGAAAAAGAAGAAATTGCTTGTTACAAGCAATTTCTTCTTTTTACACAATATTTCTCCCCTGTTGAATGATTATTTTTCAAATAACCTTGACTTTAAATTGTCGTCAACAAGACATTTGAATTTGGACCAGTCTAAATCTTTGCAAAACAGGAAAGGGTTAAGCAATTAAAGTAAATGTTTTACTAGTTCTTAGTAAAAGTGTGTGGGTCTACTTTTTCCGCAGACGTAAAAAATAGTTGCTCAAAACTTTGTTCCTGGAAGTATGAAAAAAAGTCATTCACTCAATACGCTCAAATCTTGATAGACGAAACTAAAATTTGATAAAAAAGAGCTGGTTCCAGGCATCATCCATAGGTAATCTTTTGGATTAACTTTAACTTGTAACATTCAATAAGAATGTATTAATGAAAATATTCAAAATAGTAAAAATTCCGAGTTTCTACCATAGATATTTATAAGTTTCGTTCTTAGAAGACATGCGTAAAATTATAATTGAGAAAATCTTTCATTGGCATTCTAGGAAGATTTCTCAGTGATTATGATCACTGCACGCCTTAGTTGTTTTTCTAAGAAATTATAGAGCCCCGTCTCGGATTTTTGTCGTTACATAATAAGTTATTGACATATGGAACATATTCTTATGTTGTCTATGTGTGTACCGCGCCATGTAAAAGGATCTGTACGAGAAAGCGAGATCTTCGCTTAGGGTTTTCAATTGACAAATCGCGGCTCTCAATCAAATAATAATCAGTCCGCCAACGTTTGATTGAATGATTGTATAGGGTTTAACGCCACTTTTAACAGTATTTCAGTCATATCGCGGCGGCCAGAGCACCTTAAAATGGATCCCTGGTATTTCTCACACCAGTACTACCACTACATCATTACCTAGTCTTCAGCTGCTATCCCACTTAGGTTAACGATTATCAACCCATTGGTGAGAGACAAATGTCGGAAAGGATATGTGCCGCCGCCGGGGATCAATCCCATGATATCACATTATTAAAGATTATGAGTCTGACGCGCTACCGACTGCGCTATGACGGCGGCAGTCGACCAATGAAATATTTCATGTAGACTGGAAAATCACTTTGAACTCAGAACGCCATATGTATGAAGCATTTTTGTTGGTTTGGCGATTTAAACGCCGTAACTATAGCTTATTCAAGCTGAAGTTACGGCGTTTAGGTCGCTAATCAACCATTCTATGTTTTTGATACCATCTACTGGCCTTAAATGTTGAAAAATATCGCCATTGAAAATCGAAAAGGAACGCCCTGTTTGGGTCAATGGGCGTGACCAACGGAGTAAAAGGCGGGGCCAGCGATTGGCAATTTGAAATAATAAGATAGACACCACTATGCAAACACTGCAATATTTGATGTTGTTCTGTCAGATTAACTATGCCAATATCATTTGCTGGGAACAAACAAAGTGGTTCATTCGGTATAGATTTAAAATTCTTTTAAGGGCTACTATACCATAGAAAATACTTAAAAAAAACCCAAAAAAACGCACATTGTTTTCCTTAGATGAAAAAAATATTATCAAGAATGACAATGGATGGCATTGAAAATAAAATGTAGCTAAATGAAAATGAAATTAAAGATTAAGAGGAAGTGAAGACTAACCCATTAGCGACAAGACGTGTTAGACTGGTTCAAATTAGTAAATGCTGCATGTATAAAAGTTGACATTTTCCAATTATTTGTGTTTTGAGGTGGTCGAAATAGTGTTCATGGAGAATAGGTAATAAGCAATTCTTTCATTTTTCACAATGTTTTCGGAGTTTTATTCTCCTTAGGGGTGTAGGGAATTGGTTAAATACGCATGCGCAAACTTCCGATTTTAATTCGCATAAATACAGCTTGTTCGAAAACTATGGCGATCGGGGTTCTCTTATTTTATTATGACTAAAACATGCGTTCATTGAATTTGAAATGCCCGATTATCTAATCTGGATATATAATCTAGCAATTTATGAAAAGTTCTATATTTTGACCGGGAAAAGTAAGGGCAATATTTTAGTTTAACATACGAAGCTTTTTCGTGGATAAATAATAAAGAAATATCCCTTGAAGGTGCGAAATAGTCCTGTTAAAGTAAATTAATGTACCAAGCTTTCAAAACGTATTTTGAGTACAAATCATTCACCTAAGTTTATGAATTCGAATGCTCCATTATACAGTCGGTCTTAACTGTCAGCTAGTTGGTAGAGCACTCAACTTCAAACCTAAAGATCGTGTGCTTAATTTCAGGGCTGACCACATTGAAAATCTAATTTTCTCTCGGACGAAACTTAAAAACCAAGGCCCGTGTGAAGGTACAATGTTTAAAAAAAATCAAAGTACTTACAAGTTCTGTAAGCTAGCAAAGCATTGAATGATAACCGCGATAGGTCATTTGCTTCGATAGCACGATAAATAAAAGAAAATATACATGTTCGGCAATAGCTCATTCATCAGTCTGAAAGCCTACTATCTCAATAAAATGCTGAACCTTGAATAATTGACGGATACCGGTGGTCAATTAACCCATTCCAACTCAAGCCCTCCTTTTTACACCCCTCAAGAAAAATACTTTGGAAAACATTGTGGAAAATGAAGAAATTGCTTGTATCAAGCAATTTCTTCATTATCCTCAATGTTTTCTATTCAAAAAGACAAAGAAATTCGAAATTCCATCAACTTTAAATTGTCGTCTGCAGCTTCTATCAATTTGGACCGGTCTGAAATTCTGTTGTGTGGGAATGGGTTAAAGAATCAATCGGTCAATCAAATTGTTCATTTAGCCCAGAAGTGAACTTTGAACTCCGACACTGAAACATTTTCGTGGGTTTGGGGACTGAATCTTCGTAAGTACAGATTATTCGAGCTATAGTTACGACGTTTATATCTCTAACCAACCGATTAACTGCCCATCAATTTTGTAAAATAATGCCGTTCAATACCTAACTGGATTGATTGATTGAACGGGGCTTAACGCCGCTTTTAACAATATTTCAGTCATATCGCGGCGGCTGGAATACCTAACAATGTATTCCTGATATTTCTCACACAAGTACTACCACTACATCCTTTCCTAGCCTCCAGCAGCTATCCCACTTAGGTTTACGATTATCCATCCATTGGTGAGAGACAAATGTCGGAAAGGATATGTGCTGCCACCGGGGATCGAACGAAACATCTATCTGGAACTTCCTGCGGGAGCTCAATAGGCGTCGATCAGTAAATTCGTTAACTACTCAGAAAATGGAAAATCCAAACAATGTATATCTTTATAACCTTAACATTCAACCAACCTATCTATGTTTATTTATTTATTGTTTTTTTGTCTGTTGGCCTATGGATTGCCGAATAAAGTTAAATTTGTATAATTTGTTGCAAAAATGCTGTCTCTTTTTCCTGGCGAGACACATTTAAAGACGATTGATTGACAGATATCTATTAAGATTGCGGGGAATAAATGGCACCTCGATCTATTACCATGCATCATTTACGATATAACGTCTACAGAACTAAGACGTAAGCTTCAAAAATATTATACGAGCAGATACAAGCTTTTGACTTAAAAACAACTTGTATTGTGTTAATGATTACATATGTCGATGGCTTAGTGCAAAAACATCATAAGTGTCTATACAATGTATAGACACTTATGATGTTTTTACACTAAGCCATCGATGTGTGCCAGCCTTTCCCTTTTCCTTAAAAACTATTCAAATATTTAGAATTCCGTTGATAACGGTAAACCAAATATTTAACTTTTTTCTGAGGAAAAGTCCTTGACGTTCTTCAAACTCCCCACGTTCACTCTAAATTCAATATCTGAAAACGAAGTGGCTTAATGTGATTACAATATTAATGGCGCCGTTGTTTTTAAGAGTTGAATGAGTCGGAAAATCGACAGTTATCAGAGTTTTCACTTGTTAAAAAGACAAAGTGCGATATAAAAAGACAATGCTCAACCGGAATCATAAGGTTGGTATGGTAGTAAAATATCGTAACTACAGCTTTATCAAAATAAACAAAATCATAGGCTAATGCACAAATCTATATATTATTTATTTTCATTCCAAGCATCGTGTTCGCCTTCCTCTAATTATAACTTCATCATGACCTTTGCCATGATGTGCATCTGTACGCTGGTTGTGCATCATTTGGTCAGAAACAACTTTCCGCAAAACGAAGTTCTCGAGAGGTCGTTGTATGGTAAAAGTAGATCTTTGATAAAATGTAGTTCTTGAAAGGTAGGGTTGATTTGAATCTTAAACAGTGAAATTTGCAATATCATGTTTCATTTTATAGTAATTCTGCATCTGTTCTGCTGTTTAAAAGTGTATTATACCCTATCTTGCAGGTCTATGTGTTATAGATGGTGTTATAGATATAAATTAGCGACATGTGATTTTTAATGGTTGGAAAATAGACGATGCCTGCGGTTAGAGTCCACTATTTCAAAAATTCCGCATTCATCATACATACATTTTACGCTTAATGAGAAGTTCTATGAACGACAAAACAGCACCAGAAAGGTTAGATTTCAAGGAATGTTCTGAGATGTCCTAAAAAAGGCAAAAATCCGGTGGAGCCTGACCGGATACACTTAGGTTTTATCATAGGTCTGATTATTGCATTGAAATATCCGGGAAAATCTAGAAAATGTATCAATAGACCGACGGCTGTTCATAGACTGTAAGAGGGTGAGGGAGGTGTTGAGCTCATGATTTCTCCATCAGAGTATAGTATATAGTAATATAAACGCTCCACTATAAGACCAGTAAGCCTTCTATAAAGGGAGATTAAAGGAGCATTATTACACCACATACATGCATTTTACTCTCAATAAATGCAATGATCTCTAAATGATTATATCTAAGTGTTTCTAGTCAAGGAAAATAAATGATTTTAACTATCTATGAGACCAATTCAGGAAAGTCAGGTTCTTCAATGTGTATTGTGTAACTTATGTTATAGTTTGAAACATACGTTACCAAATACACGTGTTAAGTCACTCACAGGAGATAAAAAGTATCGTGCACTCCCACTTGATAACAAAATCCCTTCAAAATTTTCTGGTTATCAGCTTCCCATACCAGCGACCCATAATGACCCTGTTAGTAAAGAATATGCACAAGCAATAATATACATGAATTCAAAATAGCGACGAATGTTTTTAAAATTAATTCAATTGAATAGGCTTTAGTCTAAGTTTTAATGACTCTCTACTAAGTCGTCGGATATGACATATGATAGTCGCAAGTTTGTATCAATCAAAACCTACAATAGAAAAAATGTTTAACCGTCTTGCACTTCTGGTTCTACTGAAAATTAGCCGCCGTCACAGCGCAGTCGGTAGCGCGTCAGACTCCTTATCTTCAATCATAGGCAGTCATGGGTTCGATCCCCGGCGGCGGCACATGTCCTTTCCGATATTTGTCTCTCTCCAATGGGTGGATAATTGTAAAACTAAGTGTGATAGCAGCTGGAGGCTCGGAAAGTATCTAGTGGTTGTACTGGTATGAGAAATGCCAGAAATCAATTGTTAGGTGCTCAAGCCGCCGCGATTTGACTGAAATATTGTTAAAAGTGGCGTTAAACTCCATTCAATAATCAACCCACCGAAAACTGGTGCTATGTGAAGTAGACATGACACAGTGCCCTCGGTATTTTCCCTGATATTTCATTCACTTCACTCATCTACCGAAAACTAGTGCTATGAGCAATAGCCATGATACAATACCTTCGGATTCGCAAGTTGTCTCTTTTTCGCACTTGGAATCATCTAAAGCTACAATTTTCATCTTATATCTACAGACACAAATGGCCTTTTCCTAATATTAAACAAACTGAACATGGCCATCAAACTATTTCCAATAAAACTATAGACTGGTACTGAAAATCATGTATATCATATATATTAATGTATTTATTTATTTTTATTATATATCTAACTTCAATCGTGCTTTTGAAGAATTTGTAAATCAGAATGGACTTTTCAGATCTATGTATAAAATGTGGCCGTCACTTATTTTTCTTTCGCTCACATAATCTAGCCATGTATATACAAGATAAATGAAGTCGGCTGGTAAGGTAATAAACGATACTTAAAGGCTCTATACCTCTAGTAGGGACAAAATTTCTTACAAAACGGAAATCCTGAAATCTTTGTTAAAACTGTTTACACGCCCCTCTATAAATAAGTTCAAATTAGGGTACACGCCCGCTATTAGAAATGTCGCCGGAGAGAAAACGAAAATAAACTTCAAAATTATTTGATGTTGGCAATATGAAATAATGTCGAAATCCAATGTCGTCTACTGTTAAGCAGAGTCTTCAATAGCGGGCTTGTGACCTGTTCTGAAGTAGTCGATAGAGGGACATTTTCAACGATCGTTTAAGGTTTACTTTTGGTGAGAAATTCGTCCCTTCGAGAGTCATAGAACCTATAATTCCCAGGAACTTGTAAATTCGACAGTCTTGTGTGAAATTTGGCTAGTGCATTTAATGTAGCAAAGACAGGTCATGACAAATAGTTTTATTTGATAAAACCCTTCTTTCGGCTTTTGTGAAAAGTACATTTCTGATGAATTTGCCCAATATATTGTTTAATTGTCCAGTTTATTGTAAGTTGAAAGGATACTAGGATGAAAGTTATAAACATCCATTTATAACGACAACAATATATATATATATATATATATGTAGCACGTTCTGCGTTGTTACTCCGTTAAGCAATTTTAAAGCGTTAAGTACGTTACTTATTTTTACCATGGTCTTGTCTCTTTTATATATTACACATTAAAAGTCGATTCACAGATATATGTTATAGTATGATCATTAAATGCTAATGAGTTTAATAAGTCACAACTAACTATTAGATTGTTAAAGATATCCTGTAAATGTTACGCCCGATAATCTCCACCATCGTGTGCCTTTTTTTATCTCACTTTAGGGGAGAGGCTGTAGCCTAGTTGCCTATTCATATTGGGAAATCAAAGAGAGGATAATCGTTTGTTTCAGTGTAAGATCGATTTAATTTCATTGGGTGAACAACAAAAGCTTTATTTTCATAAGCGCGTCATTTTGCACCTGACTGCTATGCAATGCTTATGATGACGTCATTTATTTGGCTCTGCTTAGATAACGTCAGATAGGATGAAATAAACGAAAGCGGGGCATAAGTTTTTGATAATTTCAACGGATGGGCGGTGAGTTTATCAAATGATAATCTACCGTTATTTCTCGATAATCCACCTGAAAGTTTAATAAATAGTAGACCATTGCAAAAGCAGGCTTGGAAGTTAATTTGATGATTATGTATTTCATTCATTCGAGTTAACAGCTTTATCACAATGTTGAACGTAAAGAAGATAAAACAGCCATGTTCAGACATTTTTTATTAGCAAGTGCAATATAGGAAATATTTTTTCAAATGATCAACTTCTTTTCATACTTCAAAGAAGCTTTTGTTCCATTCACTCTAATTTTGTTGGGACCACTATATTCTCGAGCATGATTTTTACAGAAAAAACACTGCGTCACATAAACATTTTTAGAAGGTCTTCAGATAAAAGCAAAGACCTATCCCGACTTCTATTCATTTAAGAGACGAAGAGAATATTTTATGTTTACATACAGGTATAATTTAATTGTTAGTTTCGTCTGTCCAAAACGAGCGATCTGATTGGTCGAACAATTTAATTCATACCTCCATGAACAAAAGTTTGAGTACGCAGCCATTGTGTTTGCTTCCGCACAAAATAGTTCACTACAAAAAGTAATCAAAATTTGTTAAGTTGTTGCATTTTTCGCTCGATGCTATTAAATTATTTATTATTATTTATTATATTTAATCGCGGATTCATACATTGTGTGATTAGGTTTTTCGGTTCATACCTCCATGAAAACAAAAAATATTCTCTTCATCTCTTAAATGAAACGAAAAACCTAGTAACACTTTATGAATAAGCGAAGCGGATTCATACATAAGTGTGATTATGTTTATCGTTTCATACATCCATGAAAACAAACAATAGTATCTTCATTTCTTACAATTTAATAGCATTGAGCGACAAAAAGGCGATTATCCTATTATTTTTGGTACGTTTTTTGTTAATGTATTTTGTGCGCAAGCATACAAAATAGCTGTGTGATCAGAATAATTTTGTTCATGGAGGTATGAATATTTTTGAATATTTTTTATGGTCCATCAGAACTCTCGTTTTTGATAGACGAAACTAATAATTATATCATTTGTATTTGAAAAAATGTAAAAAGGGGACAATAGGATGATAAAAGATAATGCCACATCTCCCAGAGGTCTTTGATGTTTCAAAATATATCTGCTTGATATTTGAGTATAAGAAAAACATGGTCTGTAAAACTGCCCCCCGTGGCGATAGCAAAACATTTTCTGGCACGCGGAAATAAAACGTGCCTTGTTAAATTCTACAAGAATCTAATCATTTAGAAAAAAATGTTTCTCAATTTGTGAAATAGTCTGGTGTGAAACTTGTTAACAATTGACGGATCGCCGCTGTAAAATAAAAACAAAAACAACAATAACAAAAAAAACCCCAAACTAATTAAATAATTCAAGTCAACTTTGGATTCCTACATGCTTTAAGCATTTTTATTGGTTTGGATGCTTTAATGTCGTAACTACAGCTTATTGAAGCCACTGTCATGGCGTTTAGTCGACAACCTACGAAAGACCGGTGGTGACATCATGTATTCACAGTTCACACTTCAAACTTCATACATATTAAGTCTGAAATGGGAAGTGTGAAATCTGAATTATGAGACCTGTGGTGACTTCTTAAATTCACAGTACATAATCAAACCAAATTAAATATGAAGTTTGAAGTGTGAAGTTGGAAGTATGAAGTGTGAAGTCGGAAGTGAAAAGTTGGAAGTGTGAAGTTGGAAGTTTGAAGTGTAAGGTTGGAAGTTTGAATTATGAAGTTGGAAGTATGAAGTGTGAAGTTGGAAGTATGAAGTGTGAAGTTGAATGTTTAAATTATCAAGTTGGAAGTGTGAAGTGTGAAGTTGGAAGTATGAAGTGTTTAGTTGGAAGTTTGAAGTGTGAAGTTGGAAGTGTGAAGTGTGAAGTTGAAAGTTTGAAGTGTGAAGTTTGAAGTTTGAAATGTGAAGCTATAAGTATGAAATATAAAGTATGAAGTTGGAAGTTTGAAGTGTGTAGTTGGAAGTTTGAAGTATGAAGTTGGAAGTATGAAGTGTGCAGTTGGAAGTTTGAAGTGTGCAGTTGTAAGTTCGAATTATGAAGTTTGAAGTATGAAGTGTGAAGTGTGAAGTTGGAAGTATGAAGTGTGAAGTTGTATTTTGAATTATGAAGTTGGAAGTATGAAGTGTGAAGTGTGAAGTTGGAAGAATGCAGTGTGAAGTTGTAAGTTTGAAGTGTAAAGTTGGAAGTTTGAAGTGTGCAGTGTGAAGTTGAAAGTTTGAAGTGTGAAGTTGGAAATATGAAGTTTGAGGTTGTAAGTTTGAAGTATTAAGTGTGAAGTTGGAAGTGTTCCAACTTCATACTTCAAACTTCCAACTTCATACTTCCTACTTCATACTATCAACTTCACACTTCCAATTTCCGACTTCATACTTCGAACTTCACTCTTCATACTTCCAACTTCACACTTCAAACTTCCTACTTCATACTTCCAACTTCACACCTAAAGCTTTCGACTTCATTCTTTCAACTCCTCACTTCCAACTTCAAACTGCCGACTTCATACTTCCAACTTCACACTTCAAACTTCCGACTTCATACTTCCAACTTCTCACTTCCAACTTCAAACTTCCGACTTCACACTTCAGAGTGACTATGTTTGAAGTGTGAACTGTGAATTCTTGATGTCACCACCGGTCTTTCGTACCAACCAGCCAATGCTATCTTTATAACAGTTTACTAACCATAGGACTTAAAAAAATAACGCCGTTTAATATCTCATTCGTAGAAATGTCTAGATTTTCCTTTTCTATATTATTATTGAACAATCGCGGCTGTCAATCAAGGAATAAAGCGACCAATCAAATTAATTATTCAACCCGGACCTGACCTTTCAACTCCGACATTTGTCGTCATTTTTGTTGACCATTTTCGCTTGTTTGGCGACTTTAACGGCGTAACTACAGCTTATTCAAGCTGTAGTTACTACGATTAAGTTTCCAACCAACCATTCTACTTTTTTGTTACATGTTGTTGGCCATATATCTTTCAAAATAACGCCGTTAAAAATCGAAGCACACATTAAGAAGTACTTATTCAGATAAAATTATTGTATCAGTTAACTATGTTATATGGCAACCATTCCTTTTTTACAGAATTTTGGAAATTGCTTTTCTACTGCTGTTTAGTAATGTCAATTTCCTGTTTTGGTTTATGAGACACCTTTTTAGCTAGCAACGCGTCAGCTTTGATAGCTTAAGTTAACAGAAAAAATGTTAAGGTCTTCTCAATATTCAACGAGTGCCCACTGCCACTGGAGGCTTAACCACTAAATCCATTGAATGCCTACGCCATGAAAAGAAGTTCTTGTGTATTTCAAGAATAAAATACAAACTCTATTCAAATTGTAGAGAACTCTTTGAAGCGTTCTATTTATCCCATTCCCACAAAATTCCGTTTTTTTAAGAATCTCCAGAAAAAAAGCTTTTGAAAACATTGTCGGCAATGATGAAATTGCCTGTGCGAAGCAATTTCTTCATTGTCTACGATATTTTCCATCCATCAAGGGAAACATTTTCTATATTCAACCAATTTGAAATTGTCGTCTACAACTTTATTTTATTTGAGTCTAAGATTTTGTTATGTCGAAATGAGTTAACTCCCGAATTACTTTAATTTCGTTTATTTATCATGATATCCCTTGACAAAGAAGATTACTTAACAAAACCGTGCTTTTCTAGCTTACAGTACTTTCGGTACTTTAATTGAGTAAGCAGTTCCTTTTTGTAGTAAATCGCCTTGCAGCGGCGGGCCTATGGTAACTATTCGATTTACCAGCTGGCGGCTCTCAAGCCGGGGCTAAAAGGAAATGAAATAAGAAATATTTCTACCAATAAAAAATCCTTCCCTAGTACGATAAATTAATAGATTTTTGAACTTGTACATTTTAAATATGACATTGACATTCTACACCTCTCAAATGATTTATTCATTTCAGACGTGAAATTTGAACTCCGACAATAGCCGACAATTAGCATTAAGCATTATTGATGGTTTGGTGACCTACATGTCGAAACTACATCTTGTTTGTTCGACGTTTATTTTGCAAACCAACCTTATTGTTAAATGTAACGGCCTAGAATTTGCGAAAAACGCTGTTAAATACGAAAGTGCAACATCCTGTCGGAGCTCAGTGGGCGTGGCTAGCGACCCGTTAATTGGGCATGAACTGGAACAAATATATAAAATTCAAATGAAATCTTCAAAACATATTTTCTGATCAAGTTTGGCCTCGAAATATGGCCTTGATAATTTATAAATGGAATCATATTTGTTTCTCTTCCAAACCAGGGCTGATAAAAACCATTCATTATTTTCAGGGATTATGTCTTAACACGTTTTAGTCGAACTTTGACCTTGAATTTGTAGCAAACAAAGATTTCTTCTTGAAGCACTTGAACTAATACTCAAAAGTGTGTCGAACTGCAACAATTTCATCTCATGGTTTTTAAAAAATTGTCCAATCAAGATTGTTATGGTCGAAATTTTAAATTTTAGTAAATGCAAATATTGGCAGGTTCGAATCTGACCTTGAACTATGTCCAAAAGAAAAACCACTTGGGGTTGACAACTACAGGTCATGAAATGCCTTCTAAGCGCTCTAAGGATCGTGTTTTATGCCAAGTCAAGCTCAAAATTGATCAGGAAGTTAGCTTTTTGTACAATTTTTAAAATGGGTATTTCTGCCTTAAAAACTATTTCGCTTGCTTAAAACTGGAAAAAAAAAAAAAAAAAAAAAAAAAAAAAAAACAAGTAGGCAACCTTTATTTTGATCAATTATTCTGAAAATCGTTAGAAAGAATAAAACTCAAACTAGCTCGAAATTGACCAATCGCTTTACCAACCACTTACTCCTTTGGTCACGCCCATTTACCCCTACAGGAAACACCGCTTCGATTTAAAAAGGCGTTTTTTTGTAAAATTTATGACCAGCTGAATAAGCTGTAGTTACGACTTTAAGTCGCCAAACCAACAGAAAAAGTTAACAAAAATGGCGACCAACGTCAGACGTGAAAGCTCAGGTCCGAGCTGAATAAATGATTTGATTGGTCGTTATATTCCTTGATTGAAAGCCGCGATATCTCAATTGGGTTACTTGAGCTGAAAGCTTGATTAGTAAGCCAATACTTAGAACCTTTTTTTACTTTCTTGAGGCCACAGTTTATGCTCAATAGGTTTAAAATTGTTTGCCTAGATAGACTCTTTCACAAGTTAGAATTTCGATATTTCAGGGACAAAAGTTAGGTCACTATCTCAGAATTTTTTATGGATAAATACGTTTACAACTATGAAATAGAGTAAGAAACAATAAGGTCATTAGGGAGGGGGGATGGAAAAACTTTGTTGGTACCTTAGATGCCACTTATATTTGCTCTCAATCGTTTGCATATCAGTTAAAACGTCTTGAAAAAGGTTTGACTCTCTGGAGTCAAAACTAGGTCACATGGTCAAAAGTTAGACACACTTTATGGAAACTGTAGTGTACAAATTCTTTATCGCTCTTTCGGAAAATTGGTCGGATAACTTGTGTTGAAAGTTAAGATGCTAGAAATGTAATCAATCAAAGTCTATTAACGATCGTCGAAATCAGAGAAAAAAAAATGACTGGAACTTCCAGCTTTTTTTCATACCGATACGAAGGTTAGTCAGCAAGACAAGCTCTCCATCGATTGATCGGATTCTCTGTACGCTTGATGATTTGCTGAAAAGAGATGCATGTTATTGCCATCGATTCTATCCAGTTGGCCCCGCCCACTTACTTCGATGGCTACGCTCATTGACTCAAACAGGAAGTCCCACTTCAATTTTTAACGGCGTTAGTTTTAAATATTTATGGCCAGCAGCATGTAACAAAAAGTAGAAAAGTTGGTTGGCGACCAACAGCTTGAATAAGCTGCAGTGTAGTAACGACGTTTAAGTCGCCAAACCAACAAAATAGGTTAACAAAATTAGCGGCCAATATCGGAGTTGAAAGCTCAGGCCCGGACTGAGTATTTAATTTGATTGGTCCCTTAAGTCATTGATTGACAGCTGCGATTGGTCAATTTACCACACCGCTCCTTAAAAAGCATTCACCCATACCAATGATTTTATCAAGATAAATCCCATTGGTATTATCCACAGGGTAGATAGTGTTCCTTAGATTTTGTCATTCAAGAAAATGATTTGTTTGGAAGAAACCAGTAAAATACCGAAGCCTATTACTGCTGTTTTAACCTAAGGACTAAGAAATACGATCATAGAAATTAGACCTTAGAAATAAGAACTTAGAGCTTATATATTAGGACTTAGACAAAAAGGAAGTTTGTAAGAAAGTAAGAAAGTACCGAGAGTGTTGTTACAATTAGATAATTATTTTCCCCCTTAAGATACCCATAATAATATCTAGCTGCGGTGATTAGTTATAATGCAGTGTGAATATATAAATATGACCTATAAATTGTTCTATTTACAATCTTTAGCTAAAAGTATGTATTTTAAAATAAAAACTTATAAATCAAACTTTGAATGTAGCCGATCTTAAGTCAAGTCTAAGCTCTAAAATCTAAGTAGTGAAGTCTAATTCTTAATAGTTTAGTTCTAAAATATATAATTTCTAAGTTCTATTATATAAGTTCTGATATCTAAGTTCCAATATTTAAAGTCTAAGTTATATAATCTACTTTTTAAGTTCTAATATCCCAATTCTTACGTCAATAACCTGGGCCTTTATATCTATTTCTTATGTTAAAATGAATGCATGGTATAATTTATAGAACTCAAGAAATTAAGTCTTACTAACAAAATGTTAACGATGCTCTCAGTACTTTCATATCAATTTCCAATTCTTGTCCAAAGGTCTAATGTGTAGGATCTAAGATGTTTTTTTAGATCTAAGAAATGATTACTAAGACCTAATTTCTGAGTTCTAAGGTTAAATGGCAGTAATAGGCTTCAGTAGTTAAGTATCAACGTTTAATTTACTTTTAGCTTCAATGTTAAATTACACACGGGGACATTTAATGTAGACGTCTTATAGTTTAATCAAATAAGGCCTAATTGTAAACTATCACAACATCTTACATATCAAATTAATCTATGAATACGCATTTGTGATATCTAAAATTAACTATTTGTTGAAACTTTGACATTTAAGAAGGAGCGTTTCAAAATATAAATATAGCACGACAAGAGATGATTTTTGTGACAGGGGCACTTTTTGGACAATTTCAATCATAATTTCAAACTTCTTATAAACACCATCGTTCTCAGTCTTCGGTAAGTAATTGTTTAATGAATTGCAAAATATCTTTTAATTTGTGGGATTGTCTAGGTACGAAATGTGTATTCATAAAAATGATTTGGGCACCCCTCGTAAAGGGACACTTTTTTCTCGTGTATTTGAATTCTTGCGAATAATTATACTATCTACGATCAGAAATTATGCAAATTCAGCTTCGCAGACAATATTCTAGAGTAAGTCCGCCGTTTCAAAAGAAAAAAAACAAAAAAAAAAAAATGCATAGTTACAAATAAAGTGCAATACAGGACATCGACTTTTACTTTCTTGCGATCCCTCACGATAAAACTACAGAAAATGATGAAATTCGCTTAAGTAAATAGAGAATATTATGTAACGACAGAGATATACCATCTTGTATTTGCTTTGAGATGCGGGGGGATATTTTGATATTTCACGAGACCGAAGGTTGAGTGAAATAACAAACTTTTCTCCGTAGCGAGAAGCAAATACAAGATGTTGTATCGCAGTCGTAACGTTATATTCCATTTATAATATACATGTATTTCATTAACCCATTCCAACAAAACAAAATTTTAGACTGGTCCAAATTGAAAGAATTAGCATATCACAATTCAAAGTTGTTGAAGTTTTGAAAATCTTTGTCTTTTGCGGAAGAAAATACTCTGGATCATGAAGAAATCACTTGTAACAAGCTATTTCTTCATTTTCCACAATGGTCTCCAAAGCTGTTTTACCTAGCGGCGTAAAAAGGAGGGATTGAGTGGGAATGAGTTAAATAGTTTTGACATCTTCTATGTCCTGAGTTGAACCAGTCGACTCGGGACGGGTCTTGCCCCTAAAGCAAATATAGTTTCAAATGACACGAGCATCTACTGGATTATACATATCGTCGATTTGCGTTCAAAAAGTCGTTACTACAGCATTTATCAAAGCTTACTAAAACTTTTATCAAAGCTGTAGTTACGACATTTTCCCCGCGCACAGCCGATGTCAGCAAAACATCTATACAGATAGAATTATACCTAATGAAAGCTACAATCTTCACAGAAGTGCTGTACGATCTGAAAATGAAAATCAGGGGCCTAACATCTAAAATCTCGTATAAACGCACTGGAAACAATAAAGGCAGGCTTAAATAGCCATAGAAATTGTCTCGATCCACGAAGCTGAAGGAGAGAGCGTTCACGAGAATACTTTTGAAACCGAAGAATTCATAGAAGAAACTTTACAAGAGATTGATCGTAGTCACTGCCTTGGTAAACAATATAATTCTTGTAACACCCTTGACAACAGTCTCACAATGGCGTCTAAAACAAGTTAATGGTCGGCGCTGTGCCTGATAATTCACTTTAGTTCTTCTCATGATATACCTAGAATATTCCTATATTGCCTACATATATATTTATGTATGTGTGTGTGTGTGTGTGTTAAATTATATTTAGATAAGTTTTCAAAATAAATATTAATACTGAATTACCTGTACCAGTGCCTCCAGTTGTATGTAGTGGATTTTATTCAGCATGACAAGGGTATTGAGTCTTCCATAGAAACTAGTGTCGATTATATTGTGTATATTAAGTGTTTCTTTATATCGACCATAACTGCCTTTTCTTTCGATAAACGCACGTCTTAGTCTCTGTATGTTTGTTTGTATCTGTGCACCACAACAACGAACATGTCGGTGAATAGGTGATTTGTAGACAGTTTTCAGATCTGTATAAGTTTTGCTTTTTAGCTCTTTTGAGCGCAAAGTGCTCGGAGTGACTTGAGATCAGCCATCGTCCGTCCGTAATTCCGCCATTACGTCTGTCTACCAACAACTGCAAACCAATATTCAACTCTTAAACTAACTATCGGATTTCTACCAATCTTCACAGATATGATCCATAGGTCATTCTCGTTCAAACAACTTCAAAAAGTTGAATTAATTAAAAACTATTTGTGCCAATCAAGGAATCAATCGACAAATCAAAGAATTTAATCACCCCAGAATTGAGCTTTCAACTCCGACCTTGGCCGCAATTTTTGTGAATCATTTTTGTTGGTTTGGCGACTTAAACGTCGTAGCTACAGCTTATTCAAGCTATAATTACGACGTTCTGTCGCCAACCAACCATTTTACTTTTTTGTTACATGCTACTGGCCATTAATTTTGCAAAATAACGCAGTTAAAAATCGAAGCGGATCTTCCCGTCGGGGTTAATAGGCGTGTCCTAGAGAGTCAGTGGGCGGGGCCAGCGATTGGTCAAATGAAATCTAATGAAAATCCAAGAAAACCCATCTCCCGAACCACAAGGCCTAGAGCTTTGTAATAATAGTAAAGATCATATTCTCATGTCCCTCTACCAAAATACTTCAAAAATTACTCTGATCTGAAAAATAGCCATTCGTTGTTGTGTCCCGGATTGTTCATAGGAATAAAGATAGACATCTCTTTTTAAAAGAAAACTTTGAAATTTACGGTCCTCTTCCAAGGTACTGTAAAGAATTACTCTACTCTTGAAATAGGACTGTAGAAGGAAATCTTAAAAAGAATCTTCTTCCCCAAAGCCAAAAACGTACAGATCTGCATGCGAAAGGTTTAACATAAAGATAAATAGGTAAATCTTTGAAAATCATCTTCGCAAAAGACATAGAATTTTGAAATTTTGCATTCAATATTGCAAAAAGATTCCCAATCAAACCACTTCATATCATACCTTGTTGATGGAAAAAATGGAAACTCTTTATAATCGTGGCTCAAACTGTCAGACCTACAGCTTACAAATATGCATCTACCATTATCTGAAGGTCTTTTATCAAATTATTTCAAATTAGGAATGTAAGATCAAATTAAGTCCGATGTCGTAAAGTCCTATATCCAATGTAAAAGATAAAAGAAGAACATCTTTAAGTCTCTTTTATATCAAGACCATAAGACCAGGTTGTTCATAATATGCAAGTAGAAATACCGTATAGTAGTAAAAGTAACTAAAATCGAATGTTCACATAAATTGCCCCTATATTGTGGGGTTATAGATTTCACAATGAGATAAAAAGACAAAAAAGCAGCATTTCTATGGTAATATTTCAAAATATATCAAATAATCACTTTTATATCAGAATCGTAAACGTTGTAAAATCCAATATGTAACAAATTGATAATACTGGAATTCTTTTTTAACTCCGTAAAACTCCTATAATACTTAGGAGAGCGATAAAGGACCATCATGGTCTTCTTGTCATACTGTAGTTTTCACGATGTCTAGGGAATTTCGAATTCATAGAAATATTGATAATAATGTGTCAAAATATCCGCTTTAATCCATTCCTACACAATGACACTTTTGGACGCCCACCAAGAAAAGGGCCTTGGAAACAATGTGAAAATGAAGAAGTTGCTTGTTACAAGCAATTTCTTCATTATCCACAATGATGTCTACCCCAAAACACTTAGACTTATAAAATTCTATCAACTGAAAAGTTTTGTCTGCAACCTCGACAAGTCTAAAATTTTGTCATGTGGGAATGGTTTAAAGGTAACAACAATCTAAAATATTGAGATATATTTCCTCTTTGTATATCGGAAGTGTCTCTTAGATAAATAGTATTTTACTTTTCATTCTTAATCATATAATTGGTTATGAAAATGGTTATCTTTGGTCTTTTTGTATTTCTTTTTTATCACCTATGTCTTCTTGTCCTCCATTAGTCAACAGGATAGTCCATGTATCAGTCCTGTTATCGAACTCTTGTCATTCAGATTCTCTTGACAGTCAGTTTCTAACAAATTGCTTTATTGCCGTCGATTATATTTGATCTACAGCAAGGAATAATGTTGCCTGAACGTGTGCTGCCATTGAAAAAGTCCGTGTATGACTAATCTAATTTCTAGTTTCGCCTATAAAAAACGGGCGTTCTTATCGGAAAAATTACTCATACCTCCATGAACAAAATTTTGAGCACTCAGCTCTGTTGTATGCATCCGCGCAAAATAGTTCCATACAGAAAAGTAACGGAAATTATATAGCTTTTTTTTGCTCGATATTATTAGATTACAAGAAACGAAGAGAATATTTTTGTTTTCATGGAGGTATGAAACGAAAAATCTAATCACACTTTTGTACGAATCCTCTTTACATATTCATTCAAAAGTGTGATTAGATTTTTCGTTTCATACCTCTATAAAAAATAATATTCTATTCATCTCTTAAATAGAAATGCTTACGGATCTGTTCGCGTTTTTCCTGAACATTTCGAATCCTCTTGTTTATTTCTTAGCATTCTATCTTGAAAATCTTCGAAGTGTAATAATTCTCAAAACCACGTGTTTAGTAATGAAACTCGTATTTCTTCTTTATATCCCGATACAATTATTGTTGATCCTATCTCTGAATATAAAAGTAATCCTTGCGGTACAGACATTCAAAATATTACAGGAGATAGAGGGTCTGTTTCGATTATACACCTTAACATAGTATTCGCACAAAATTAACTTTATACAATGCAATTTGTCTAACTCCAACACCCTGTGTTCTACTGAAACCCTTTCAAGCAATTCTTTTATAGACCATGATTGATTATCGATACGCATCATAGCTCTATAGATCTTCAAACGCAACTTCAAAAACTACTAGGGGGTACTTCCTGTTTACATTGTAAACCCTCGCCTTAAGACAGCACTGTGTACAGTTTATTAGAGTCGAAAGTAAGTTCAAACGTTTGTTTATCTCTTGCACGATATACAGATCACCTCGATCGCTCGAAAGGTTTTTGGGGGAAATAAACAATTTATTAATAAAAGCATATGAATCCTTTCAAAACACAATGATTGTTCAGTTGAACCAATACCTTTTCACTGACTGTTGTAGTCACCTTATCAATGTATACTACTTAAATTTTGCTAAAGATCACCTTTTCGTTCAATGATTTTATGCTGAAAACAAATCGATTAAAAAAATATATTTATATAAAGATAGGTTAATATTCGGACTTGATGGCAACGTAGCAAAAGTGTCAATTCGGCATGTATACTACTCTCGGGGATCTGGGAAAAGAAATATTCCCCATTAAACATGTTTCATCCTTGAATCTTCACGTGCATTTGTATAATTAGCGAATCCTCATCCGAGTTATCACACATTATAGATTGATTTTCATTTCAATATGACAGATGGACGACAAAAGGCATGTTACTGATATCCCTAGTATATCCCAGAGTATTGTTTCCAGTATGTGGAATCGGATTATCGGTAAAGTTAGGCATTTGCATGCTTGGGGGCAAAAAGGCTCAACCAATGAGGTTCAATGCCGATTTCTGATGGTTAAAGCACAGCGTCACCGATTTGACAACGCAACAATGTTACGTAGGGACTTCAAGAACGCTACCGGTGTGTGCATAAGTACTCAAACCATCATAAATCGGTTGCATGATGCTGACCTGAGGTCAAGACGACCTAGAATCCGTGTCCCGTTGATCCGATATCACGTGTAAATGCGTTTAGTATGATCATGTGATCATATCACTTGGACCCAAAAAAAATGGGCTACAGGCCTGCTATCATACGAGTCCTGGTTTTGCGTGGACTTTAACTATAGACGTGGTCGGGAATGGAGTATTTTGCTCCAGTTTGTGTGGCAAACATGATTGGTTTTGCGGGGGCTCAGTCGTGTTTTGCGCGGAAATAAGTGCTCGTAGGAAAACAGATCTTCACGTCATTGACAATGGCACGTTGACGGCTCTCAGATACGTAAACGAGATTTTGAATGTATACATCGCCCATATGCAGGAGCTTTCGGTTAGAATTTCATTCAGATGGATGAAAGTGCGCATTCTCATATAGCCCGCATCATCGATCAATATCTCGAACAATTCACAATCGATCGATCGAATCGAACTTCAAATCTAGACCCAAGGACCTAAATCTGATACAGCAGGATTTGGATATGTTACAGACAGCTGTTTTTCTTCACGCTCCGTGCAAGCAGCATCTGTACAGCAGTTCAGACAGGCTTTTCTTAAAGAATGGGATCACATTACACAATATAAGATCAAAGCACATCGAAGCACAGGGACATCACATACGCTGTTAAATTGCAGAAACCTTCTGAATTTGTGGAAATACTTGATTTCTTTATTTTCATGGTAGCACCGAAAATGTTGATTTTTACAACTATATCTTTTGCGTTAGCCTTTCTCTCAAAATAACACCGAAACACTTGATCTTTAATAAGATCTCAATACCCAAAACACTAAAGCTCGAGGAAACACTAGAATACTCGTGTAATTTCCTCAAAAATATTTAACTGGAAAAAGAGATCAGGGCAAATTTTGAGTATTATAAATCCCTTCCCTCTAAGTGATTTAGTATTCTAGTCATTCACACAGATTTGATAAAAATATTTGTTAATAAGAATTTACTTGTATGCTTCAAAATTATTATTTAAAATAAACAACGGAAAAAGGAGGAAGTGCAATTCATAAACAGTTTCTAAAGTTCAACTTTCAGCAACGTTATTTCGAATATGTCATACGGATGCAACTATGATTACATTATCTAACTTACCACGATTGTTTTTATTCCTTCCAAACCCTCCGATTCAGAAGTCATTTTCGGAAAAGAATAACCGCATGTTGCAAGCAAAATTTCCTTTTTGAAGGACACTTTTGATAAGATACTTTCTTGTCAGTTATGTTAAATATTTATATGAGTCTCTATATAGTTCTTAGGGGAAGTTCCAAATTGACCAATCACGTCTGTCAATCAAATAACCAGTCGACCATTGAAATCATTCAGAAATGAGTTTGAACTCAGACATCGGTTGTCATTTTTGTTAACATCCTACTTAGTTCAATTTACCCAAAATGGCAAACTTTTGCCTGTGTTTATATTAACGTTTCTTCGGCTTCTTTTGTCGAAATATTTTTTCATATATCGTTTGATTTTATTTAACATATATTAGGTGCATAATATTTACGCTCTTAAAATTGATTGCTGATTAGGTTTTCTTTGTATACACGTAAAATGCATGTCTGGCTCTTCGTCGCTTATGTTTTGTATGAACATTTTTTCATATTCCTAATTCATCAAAATATTTATACGCGACTCCATGAAATTGTACTCATAAAAGGTCCATATTTTACCAAATTCGATCAAAAATTTGATTTTCAAAAACTGTAATTTCTCAGAAAAAAAAATGTATGGAAAGCCATTGATTTTTTTAGCATATTATCTCATTTGAATTTTATCAATATTTTGATAATTTCACAAAGATAGCAGTAAGTGGCAGTTGTATCAGACTATCTTAAGTTATGTGAATGAGAATTTCTAAGCTGCAAAGTCCATTTCGCGATTATTGACAGTAGAAGAACGGGATAATAACGTTGACTTCCTTGTACACCAAACCTGACTTACGACAAGCATCCCGGTCGCGAGAAATGAGATTTGAAGGAAAGACGGCTGTCCGTCGTCTGTCTGTCGTCCGTCTACTTATGCTTCTTAAATTTCCTCCTAAAGGGCTAGTCCAATTTCGAAATACTTTCATATTAATGTTTCTTGGAAGGCCCTTTACCAAAATAACTCATTTCGTTCCGATCCATTGCACACGTTGACTATTAGGCCCCAAAAGGGGTTCATATTTGCAAATGTTAAAATTACCTTATTTGAAACTACTAGACCCAGAGATTTCTAACTTAGTGTGTAGTATCATCTAGAGGACCTCTACTAAGTTTTCTCATTACTCTCAGGGTCAAATTGGCCCCTCCCTAGGGTTCACTTGATTTTACACAGTTTTTTTTTATAGGAAAACATTATAATCATCTTCTGCAGAACAATAGAGCCAAGAGCTTTGGTATTTTATATGAAGCATTACCTAGAAGTTTGCTAAAATCATGACCCCCGGGGTCAAAGTGGCTCCGCCAAAGGGACCACTTAATTTTGCACATTTTGCCCGGAATTAAGCTTTGAATTCAGACATTGGCAGTCATTATTGTGAAATTGTTTTGTTGGTTTGGCGACTAAAACATCGTACCTACAGCTTATTCAAGCCGTAGTTACGACGCTTGGGTCGTAAACCATACATTAATACTGGCATATGGGTTCATTACATGCAATTGGCTATAAACTTTGCAAATTAGCGCCGCTTAAAATCGAAGTGTTTGAGTCAATGGGCGGGGCCAACGTCTTAAATGGGTGGTGCCAGCGATTGGTCAATTATCTATCCCTTTCCTTTTTTCTGTCTTCCTGACACAATAATTCCTGTTTCAATTTTCAGAATGAATTTTTTTTAAACAAATGTTTATCAATTTGTCAGTGTTTGGTATATATAGTATTTACTTGTCGTTCATTCACGTGTTCTTCAGTCAGCTAGCAAAATTACTTAACAAGTGTTAGAGTTTACCTCTGGTCTAAACTAATAATTAGATCGATCAATCGACTTTTTGACTTAAAGCGACGATCCGACAGATGCACTTTCAAGCGGCCCTTGCTCTAGATTATTAAAGAAAGAAATTGACTCTAAATTTTCAAATTTCTGACTGAAATGCTATCAGATATTTGAAAGAAGGTGATTAAGCTGATTTTGTCATCAAAATGACTGCTCATAACCTTGAAAAAAGAAAGAAAAGATGAAAAAAATGGCGTTACGAGACGCGAAATAAGGCAACAAAGTTCAACTCGAATGGAGTCGGGTAAATACGTTATCTGTCAATTGCACAGAAAATTACCTTATTGCATTTTCCATAACGTTATAATAACGTCATAGCTAGCAATACAGTCGTTATCGACATCACCCGTAGACTAACGACCTCACCCGATAAATTCCGATGTTCCTAAGTAGGACATCAAATTAAATTCATAGTGAATTTAGTAGTTTTAACAGGAAGAAAGAATATTTATTGTGAAAATGACATTGATAACTATTTAAAAAAGCAAGTTATTTTCATATATCAATTTTTCATTGAAACTCTGTTCAAGAGCCTCTTTAATATTTCATTATAACACTTATATTCACACTTAGGATCTAATTATATTAGGTCATCAAATCAGAAAAGAAAAATATCAGACGGAAGTCGAAACGGAGATACTGAAAAAAAGCACTTGAACTGATGAAAAAATAAAGACTTGTTCAAAAGGAATTCAAGACGAATAAATAAATGTCAGTTGAAAATTTACTACGTCAAAATAAAAACAAACTTGATTATGAAATCGCGAAATTCATTTAATCTAAATTCCTACTTTTCCCAGAAACTTCTTGAAATTGATTTCGTTATGTATACGATTTTAATTCGTTACACATAAACAGATTGGTTTAACCCATTACCAGACGGCAAAAATCTAGTGACATCCAAATTGAAAGGAGCTACAGAAGCCATTTCAAAGTTTATGATTTTTTTAACTTTCTGGGTAGAAAAACATGTGGATAATAAAGAAAGTGCTTATTACAAGCAATTTCTTCAGTTTACACTATTTTTTCCCATTTGTTTTTGCTGAGGGGCGACATTGTGCGGGATTGGGTTAATAAAACGTACTATGTACTTAAAAATCGATCTTTCTGAAAAAGAAATATCAAAACTTTTAAGACTGAATACGAGTCTTTTTTCAGATGTGTATGAAAATATTAGTTGTGATTGAATATTTATTTTAGCATTAAATTTCTATATAAAAAAAATCTGACTTAAAAGAGGCAAACAGGTGGTGTAGACTGAGATCTGGGCACGAGGTAATAAAACTTTTTTCTTACTCAATTGAGAATTTACTCAAAATTCAATTTAAGTTTAAAGATGTATATTACGTTAAATTCTACAGTAAATGCGTCAAAATGAATCATTGTATCGGTAAATTATAATTTACAACACACAAAATCTACATTTTATGTAGAAAAACACATTATTTATTCTAACTTGAAGTTTGAGTAAATTCTCAATTGAGTAGGAAAAACGTTGCAAAGAATATTTGGACATTCACTTGGTGCGTAAAACCTTTGAATTTGAATTTACTCAAACGAACATCATTGTGACGTCATCAGGAGTTCGTGTTCGCTAGCCGGTTTTCAATTCTGTAAATATCAGTTCAAAACTACCGTAAGAGTTAATGTAAATATAGACACATGCGCTTGTGATATAGGTATGTTGTTTTTTTTCCCTTGTCACTTTGCTACCTTCTGTTGACTTTAGGTCGTACGCAAATGAGGTCATGCCGAGTCGACGACCAAATACCGTGATTTCTGAAAATAACTTTGGACTTCGCTGAACCTTTTTCTTTATAACAACAAAAAGCCACTTTAAGCCTTTTAGATGACCATGAAGACAACATCTGACTCATTTTTATATATTACCCATTTAATACATTTTTTTTACGCCCATCTATTAAAGCTTGGGGGAAACAAGGTTGAAAATGAAGAGATTGCTGGTTACAAGCAATTTCGTCATTTTCAACCTTATTTTCTGCCTCAAAAGCCAAATATATTCTTTTTTTTTTTCAACTTTAAGTTGTCGTCTACAACTTCTTCAAATTAAGTTCAGTCAAAAATTTTGCTGTGTGGTAATGTGTTCAATTTTCTTTTGGGGTATTTAGGGTATTTGACAATTTTTCTTATCTAGGTTTCAGAAACATCGTTACCTCCCTTTAAATGATTAAACTGCTACAGATCATGTTCTCCGACATACTACTCGTCGAATGTCTCTTTCTCACAGTTTAAACATGACGCAGTACACATTACTTTCCATCGAACGTCAAAAATGAAGCTTATTTTCTTGCGGGAAAGAATTCATTTGTGACAATCTATTGTCTGCTGTCTATGCGTTATGCCCACAAACGGAAGAGATAAACATCAATTTAAGCTGTGTATCAAATCAATTATGTCGGAGCAAATGATGTCTATTTACCGTTAGATTTACAGATTGAAAAACCAAAGCCAAATAGTTATTGTGGACTATAGGCTATTAATGGATCGCTTGCCATGCCCACTGGGCTCCAACAGGAAGTTCCACTTCGATATTAAACGGCTTTATCATGCAATATGTTTGTCCAGCAAAATATAACAAAAAAGAACAGGTTGGTTTACGACCTAGACGTTGTCACTGCACCCTGAATAATCTGTAGTCATGACGTTTAAGTAGCCACACAAAAGAACAAACAAACAATGCTTCATGTCGGTGTAAGCCAATGTTGTAGTTGAAAGTTCAACGCGAGTCTAGATAAATGATTTAAATTGTCAATTGATTCTTTGATTGACAACCGACATCCGACATTTGACGATAAAACATCTTCATTCCTTTTAAGCGGAACTTTTTGCAGAAGTAGTTCACAATCGCAGAGTCCTATTTCATATAACCACAACCGAATTAGTTTTCATTCCTGAAAGTTTCCGTTTTAAGATTGAATAATGTGAACATCTAAATTTTAACGAGAACGAGAAGAAATAGCTTGTTGCCATTTTAAAATCCATCACGTATAAATTTAGACAGTAATTTCCCAATGGCACCATTATATTTCCTATTAGCTTATAAGTTTATTTTTAAGATTTGTTGTTCGATATCGTTGAAGAGGACTTTGACTTGTACTTAAAGGGAGGTATCGATGATATTTTCATGAAATAGTTTTATAAAAAACCCAAACAAACACGGTATTTCCATAATAACTTACATAGGCTATTAATCTATTTTTAGATTACCCCGAGACGATTGCGATAGTGCATATAATCGCTGAAATCGCATTCAATTTGAATTAATTAAAACAAACGTAATCGTGACGCCAACAGGAGTTATGCTCGCTAGTCGGTTTTCAATTCTGTAAAGATCAATCCAAAACTAGTTAGAGTTAATAAAGAATATACCCACTTAGTGCAGTTTTGTGCCAACTGCTTGATGTGTTTCCCTTGTCATTTTGTTATCTTCTGTTGAATTTTGGTCATATTCAAATGAGGTCATGCGGTTTCGACAACCGAATGCCGTGATTCCTAATAATAACGTGATATTGCGCTGAAATTGTCCTAGATAACCCAAAATAAGACGCTTCATCCAATCTGATTACCTTGAAGGCAATATCTGACCCATATTTAAGTACTAAATGATCGTTTGACCGTATGTTTGGGTAATTTTGATCTTTTTCCTATCTAGATTTTAGAAATGTCGATACCTCCCTTTAAGAATAGACCTTTTATGATTTCTAATGCATGTTCCACACATAGCTGTCGGATCGCTGCTCACACGAAAAAGCCTTCCGACATAACAGTTCGACCGAGGCAGTAGACGATTCTAATTTGTAAAATATGGGGTCAGGAACATAGAATCAATTGCATATCGTTGTTTGGCGATCCAAACATCGCAACTACAGCATGATATCGTCGGTTGACGACCCATACATCGTAACTACAGCTTGAATACCGCATTCATCCTCATTTGATATTTACCTTCATTAGGCCAATCTTCCGGATCAATACTACTAAACATATTAAAATTTCTTCAAGAAATTTGATAAAGAGTCACCAAAAATAATTCCTGTGGAATTTAGTGAAATCAATCCTCTGAATTTCCATATAGCCATGCTTTTTATCCGATCAAAATTATTTCAAGGAATCTGAACATGGGTCAACCTAGGATATTTCCTTTGTCATTGTCGATCAAAATTCACAACGCCATGAAAATGGCTCGTTGGTTTTCCGCCAGTGGAGCTAAAGAAAATCCATAGAACCTCTTTGAACAAACGTACAGCCTACTGGAATTGTGACGGCTTGTTTATACATTTTAGCAAGCAAATTGTCAGCTTTGATAACTTAAGCTAACACACTTTTAAGGTCTCCCCAAAGTTCAATGAGTGCAAACTGCCACTGAAGGCTTAACCACTCAATCCATTGAATCCAGGATTCCTGCAAGTTCATCTCCTAGTTTTTTTAGCTCACATGAGCATATGGAATTCAAAATGTGTCTGATCAGAGTATTCCCTATGCGCACTGCTTTGTATGGCCACATGAAATAACTTTATTCAAATTGTAGAGAACCACTTCAATAGTATGGTGTTTTATCCATTCCCAGTCAATCCCGCATTTATATTCATCTCAAGAAAAAAGCATGTAACAAGCAATTTCATCAATGTCAACAATGACTCCTACCCTACTTGGCAAATATTTTTCTCAATTCAACCAACTTGAAATTGTCGTATGTAACTTCTTTCAATTTGAACAAGTCTAAGATTTTACTGCATTTTAATGACTTAATTCCTGGGTTACTTGTACCTCGTTAATCTGTCATGATAACCTTTGACAAAGAAGATTACTTAAAAAAACTTTGCTAGCTTACAGTACTTTCGGTACTTTAATTATTTGTTGGTGATGGGTCCGCGGTTTGCAGCTGGTTTTCTTGATAATCCCACAATTGGTAAGCGAAGCGACTTTTTACTTCTTCGACTAATTTGCGAGGGAACCGATCAACTCGTACCCTAGTCATCTTGGTTTCGTCCACTCAAAATAGAATGTATTTAAATCGTGTCAGAGAATTGTAGCTAATAACCTGATGATATGCATGAAAACACTGTGAACATATTTACTTAAACGCTAGGAAATAGAAATTGTTAGAAATTACAAAAACAAACACGCAGTAACAACAACAAAATTGCTTACTTCATTATGGGACAAATTTCTTTTGGGAAAGGTTTTTTTTGTCAAGCACGATAGAATAGATTGAATGATTGTTTGGCTTAAACGCCACTTTAAACAGTATTCCAGTCATATCATGTCATGTCGTTGGCTGGACGAGGTACGAAAGAAAGTAGCTTCCTTTTGTCTATGACCCTTTTTAAATCTTTCAATGACGTCAAGAGACCAAATCATCGCAGTCCACTTGTCTAACAAAATAACTATTTGTGATAATAATCTGTACTACTCACAGAAGAATGGTTCCAGACAGACCGTGGGATGGTTTTGTGAAATGCAATACCCAGGGGGGACATGTCTTGGAAATTATCGCACTGTTTTGATGCGATTTCGACAACCAGACAATTAAATTGATGGACTAAGAAAAATTGTTCAATTTGTCTTTATTTACCCTTCTCCATTTATCCTGGAATGATTCTCTATGACAGATAGAAATGACAACAACAAGACGGCAGATGTGGAGTCTATTTAATGGCTACACCTATGTATATCAGCTTTGCTATTGAACGCTTTAAAACCGTATCATATATCCTGAAGAGAGAAGAAGGAAAATGCTTCGGCTAAACAATTTATAAAATGTAAAGTTTTGGACATAATCAGCAGATTATATTCTCACAATATATTCAACTTCCATACAACACCCTTTTTCTATTTGAAAAGAACGTTTGCTGCTGCAACTCCTTAGTATTTGGACCAGTCTCGAAGTACGTGAAAAGCTCAATGGCTCTTTTGTAGAGGGATTTTATCACTACGAGAGTCAGAGAGCTTTTAATGAGAAAGTCATTGGTTACTTCGATGTCACAGATTGTGAATGATCAGCGCAAAAAAATTGACTAATCGCGGCTGTAAATTAAATAACCAGTCGATTAATAAAATCATTCATTTAGACAAGAAATAAGTTTTGATCTCCAACATTGGCCACCATTTTCGTTAATCTTTTTGTTGATTTGGCGACTTAAACGTCGTAGCTACAGCTTATCCAAGGTGTAGTTACGACGTTTAAGTCGCCAACCAAATATACTACTGTTTTGTTACATGCTAATGGCCATTTTTTTTCAAAATAACGCCGTTTAAAATAGAAGCGGGACTTCCTGATGGAGTTATTTAGGGGGAATAACGAAGTAAGTTGGCAAATTACGAAACTGACGCTGTAGTCAGGCGGTTGTCATGAAATTAAAATAGCTTGGAAGATATGGTGAATCGTATGATCGTGTTGAACCATCGATATGTATATGTACGTCAGCCATATCGTACCCTAAAACACACAACAAAACTAATAAGAAAATTTATACGGGCGAAAGACCGCGCCTTCTGAGACCGCCTATAGGTTACACGTATAACAGACTCAGACTACCATAAAACATTTTGGCGGCCTTTTTTTCTACCCACTGGTCAACTTTAGACGGGTACCCAACATATTCTTCCTCTAAAGCTAAAAAACGCATGAAAGCACGATTCAAGAAAACAGTTAACTTAGACGGATGATAAACGATAAGCAAATAGAATTCAGTAGTTATTTTTCCATTATAACTGTACGTAAAGTTAATTTTTTTAATATTTAGACGACAAAAAATTCGTGTTGAAAAAATGTCTGAATAAAATGCAGTCGAAACCGTGACGTCAATGAGTCACGCGCTACTATGGAGGCAGTCCACTGTATTTCGGTGACTTCGGTTCGACGAATGTTAGACTAGAATACCTACATAACTTCATGGTGATTGTAGGATTCTCAAAAATGCACAATCTTAATGTTTTTACAAGGGTTTTTGACACTTAAGAAAGAAAGAAAGACCGATACCCCCCCCTAACAAAAAAAAAAAAAAAGATATCTAGCATTACCATAACTGATACCAACTCATTATGGTTGCATCCCAGTGCTTCTTTATTCTAAATGACTCTATTTTGTATTTTAAAAATCTTTAGAATACAATTAGATAAGGAATAATTGGATGGTGATACACCAACTATCAAACGGCAGATGCTAGCCGCAACAACGCAACAATGGGGGAGGGGGGAGGGGGGAGGGGGCCCTGGTGGCCGGAACTTAAACCATGGCTGCTTTGAACCTACATACAATATACTTTTCTTTTTAATAGTTAGATCTAAATATTAAAACACCTTTTTATAGAGTGTTGCCTGTATTGGTACTAACCATCTTAAATATGTACTATCCTTATGAAAAAAACACTATCCTTATGAAAAAATACGTACGAAAAGCATTGTGTTTAAGGAGAAATTATTTTTTTGGAGTAATTTCACCTTTTGTTATACATTTTTTTACCCTATATGACATTTATTTCATTTTATTCAAAATGCACTTATAAAGTCAACTGCAAATATATTTCAATATAATTTGCTGTCTTTAACCTTAAAACTACTGAACTAATATATCCATCTCTAGTCCTCCTCTAACTTAAACTGTGACCGTGTGTTTAAATTCGTGCTATGATGCTTTTCTTAATGGTTTTTGATTGGACCAAACATTTCAGTTACTTAGCAGAACACTGCCTTATAGTCAGGAAACATATGCACAAAAGATAACATTGAATTGATATATAAGTATTACACTGGCAGGTTGTTAAAAGTTGAAATTAAAATTATACAAACAAACTATAAAAACATTTCAATATTATTATGTATCTCCTTTCTCTAAAAAGAGTTTAATCAAATTTGTCTGTGCTATGTCTTATGCAAATGTTTATCGTGTGTCTCTGATCCTGTAATCATCTTATAACCAAAAAGAGCAAGTACTTTAACTTTTCCTTTATATCTTGTTACATTGCTTATATCAAACATATTATTATGTATTATAGAGTCTGGTTTAACATCATCAATGTGATTATTTTAATACTGTTCTTGTTCTTCTATTCATCCGCTTACTGCTACTGTAAAGAGATTTAATCTGATGTTAGAAAAGAAATAGGTAGATATGATAATTTGTTTGTTTTTATGGGGTTTAACGTCTCTTTTAACAACCTTTTGGCTATATCAAAACATAATTCATTTACTCATGTGCTGCCTTGGTGTACCAAGTACTAGGGAGGTGCTCTGAAACGTGTTGCCAAATGACATATCCATGTAACCAGCGGCACAGCTTACATTCAAACCCGCTATCCTTGATTTCCCTCAAATTAAGAGACCTTGTGCCACAGGACCTAGACATAGGATAAACATGCTGTACAGACATAAATTAAAACAAGTTAAAACTATATTATCATAACGATGTGATATCCAAATCTTTTGTTGAACAAGGTTGCTTGTTGTAAGAGCTTGATTTTTCGCCCGTTTTCTAGGCTTTGCTATTTTAATATTACTTGAGGCCCAAATGCATAAATAAATTTGACGATTGAAACTATAAAATCAAAATAATTCTACGCGGTAAGCCTTAAATTCGTGAAAGAAGTTTTGAAATTTTAGATTGTGACCAACCACAATTTAAGGTTTGTTTACATAAAACTATGACGTCAATAATGACGTTTTAACATTCACTAGTCATTCAAACAACTAGCTAGGTCACGAAGATTAACGAAGTCAACGGTAGACTTTGATCATCAACGCATGGCATTCGTCACAACTCAGCCGATTCCGTACCTACATCTAGATCGGAGACTTCGGAGATCGCCCGAGGATTGCCGAATGCAGCGCATGAGTACATAACAATCAATGCCGAAGAAAAGCACCGGAAAAACATATCCGGTGAAGAATCGGGTGCATTCGCCTCGAACAAACATGAGTTAAAAAAATACTCTTTCCAGAGAACTTCGCTCATACCCTCCTTTTGCATATTGATATTGAGAAGGCTACTGTTTTTTTTTCATCCTTGGAGGGAAGATATAACTTTAACCCCTGTCATGATGAATAAAATCTTCTACACTATTGCATTAAAATTAAGGGGAAGAAAGCGCTTGAAGCATCATTTGTGGATTGCAATCTATTTTGAAAAAAAAGTCCAATAAACAACTGGGTTAAAAGAGAAAAGTAGGTGGTGTAGACTAAGATCGGATTGGACATACCTGCAGGTTGGTCGTTGTCTACACCTCCTGCAAAAACAGTCAATACCGGGCTCAGCATGACAAAGGTAAAATATGTCCGAAACCAAAAATCTGTTTTTTTACTAAATGATCACTCCTCAGCCCTCGTTGGATCCGCGACATTTTTTAAGCCGTTTAACTTTCGTGACTACCGCTAAAAAGACATTTTTCTTTGCTAGAAATTATAATGGATTGGTCTGAAGAAAAAGATTAATATCCTTTCAAGTAGACTCATCGGTATGCTAATTTGTGTCTCCCTCCAGTTAGTCAGCTATGAAATTAAGAAGTTATGTATCGGCAAACATTGCAAATAACTTTTGCAGAAGTTGTACCCCATACAACATGTTGCAATTACGACGAACGCTAGAGATTAAGATGATCTCGATACCCTTTCGCTCGTGAGGATGAACTCATATTGAACTGCACACTACCAATAAGATCTATATAAATGCACTTAGAAGTATAAATCTTTAATTCTTTGATATTTATAAGATCCTATTAAAACGAGACCCTTTGATTTGCATCCAATATATGAGTTATGTTTGCCCGAACAGATATGTATCCAATCCAAGAGTGTTGATTATTTCCTTATTCGAAATCGATACTAAAATGCATTTTACATTAACTGATCACGAAAGCGAAATAAGGGGGTCATGCCTTTATAAAAATGTAGAAGTATTTCTTTGAATAACACCCAAAATCTCTGGCCAATTTCTACAGAATTTCAAAGGAATGTTCCTTAGATGACCCCCTTTGAAATATCTTCAAAATATAGAACCAATGAATTCTATGTTTGGCAATACAGGTGCAAATTTGAATTAAAACTTTGAATATTTTCTTCCTTTCCTGAAATAGTAGGCATAAAACTCTGACAAATGTAAATTTTTATATAGACACTTATGAAAATTGATAAAAATCATGACCCTCGGATACCAAGGGATGAAGCCAGTGTAATCTTAATTAACACCCCAAACCTTTTTGGACAATTTAACCAATTTTTGCTGGAATTCGGACCTTTTTAAAATTTGCTCATTGCATTGAAATTCATTAAAAACCCTTATGGATTTGCCATGGCAACAAAAGTGAAAAGTCATATAAAAATCTGGAGAAGGCATAGAGCCTAAGTATTCGGTATCAAGTCGACGTGAAGTGCGTGTTGAATTGGAATTGTGCTCTAGTAGAGATATTATGGAAATCTGATAGATTTCTAGTGGCCTCCATAGCTATTTGTGGACATATTTAGATAAATGATATCTTTTCAGGAAGAATTCTATCAGAACGGGAAGATAAAGCTGAATCTTATCTTTGAGGCAAAACTACTTGTCGGTTTAAAGAATTTTTTTAAGGTGGTAAATTCGGTTAATTGTTTAGTGTTTCCTCTTGGGGTATTCTTATTGACAGCTTTCGAAGAGCTGACCAAAGCTAATTACAGGTATGCGCTACCATCCCCTTTTGACCACTGCCATTGTAACAGCACTCCGACCTGTATTTGTTTGCTATTCAGAAGTCGATTTTCGATTCTGGGAAACATTTGCCTTCTTTTTAGCTAGCAAAGCGTCAGCTTTGATAGTTTAAGTTAAAAGACAAAAAATTTAAGTCTTTTCAGAGTTCAATGAGTGCAAACTGTCACTGAAGGCTTAACCACTAAATCCATGGAATGCCTACGCGATAAAAAGTGGTAATTGTGTTTTTCAGATATATTGAAAACTCCGCCTGCAAGTTCATTTGGTTATTTTTAGCTAACTTGAGCGTATAGTGTTCAGAGTCTTCACTATGCGCACTACTTTGTATAGACACGTTAATTAATTTCATTCAAATTCCCACTCAATCCCGCTTTTGAGCATCTGAAGAAAAAAGCTTTGGAAAACATTTTGTACAATGAAGAAATTGCTTGTAACAAACAATTCCTTCAATGTCCACAATGTTTTCTACCCTACAAGGCAAACGTTTTCTAAATTTCACCGACTTGAATTTGTTGTCTGCAACTTCTATCAATTTGAACCGGTTTAAGATTTTTGTGTTGCAATTGGTAAAATCCTTTATTAATCATGGTAACCTTGGACAAAGAAGATTACTTAACAAAACCACGCTTTGCTAGCTTACAGTACTCTCAGTACTTTGATTATTATAGTACCTTCTAGTACCGATTATAGACATCGATTTCGCATGGATTTGTTTTTATCCAAGACTAGAGTTAAAGGGTGGTATTGGTGTTTTTTCATGTCTCAAGTTTTAATCATCTTTATTTGCTCTAAAAAATATTTGAATACAGTATTCTGAAAATTAGATTTGAGATAATCAGAGGTCGTTTATCAAACGTAATTTCTCTAATAGCCTACGTAGCCTTTTAATATATTTTAAACAACTCCGAGGTAGCTGCAATAATTATTTGGACATTCACGTGTTGCGTTTTATCGTTGGAATCACGCACGCTGAACTCAACGTCATCGACACGTCATCAAGAGTTATTATCGCTAGCCGGTTCTAAATCCTGTAAGAATATGCAAAACTGTCGTAATAGCTAATATGAATATAGACACTTAGCGTAATTTTCGCTATCAAATTGATGTGGCATAATTCAGGACGATGGCTGTTTCCCTTGTCACTTTGTAATCTTCTGTTGAATTTTGGTCATACGCAAATGAGTGTATACGTTGTACGGTGTCGACAACCACAAGACGCGATTTTTAGCCTGTCATATTACCATGAAGGCAATATCTGACTCAAATTGAGGTATATTCGTTTGAGCTTAATTTTTGGCAAATTAAAGTTTCTTATCTTGATTTCAGAATCATCGATTCCTACTTTTAACCTCGTTGGATGAATTTAACTACCTTCAAAAAATATATCGGGCCATATTCAACAGAAATAATAGTTTTGGTTGATGCTTTTTGTGGAAATTAAGATTATTTTTCCAACTACATCACAACATTTAATTTTCCAACTTCACTTTTTCTAATTATAACAATATATACTTGTCTTTGTTATTTCTTTTCTTCATAATTATCGTTATAATTTTCCTTCCATTGTCTTGTTTAATTGAGTTTTGGTAGACCACCTTAACTTCAATATCAGGTTTTCTTTTAATACAAGATTCTTTTAATATAACATAAATAAGAAAATAAAATTTACTTATTGCTTTAATTACACTGCTGCATATCACACATTCCGGAAGACTACTCGTCAGGGAAAAATGTTCACCAAGCTTGTTAACATTGTGGAAAATTTGAAAAATGTTTGAAACAAAGATTTTCAGAAGCATAGCAATATGAAATTGTCATCTGCACTTCTTTCAGATCGGACCTGTCTAAGTTTTATCTTTTGATAATGGGTTAAGTCGTAAGTGGCTCGCTCTGAATTCTTCGTAACCTTTTAAATGATATGCATAATCGAGAAGCCAGTGAACTATTCTTTTCCCGAGCCGTCTTTAACCACTACAAGCTCTCTCAGTCTGCCGAATGATATTTCTGTGGAAATGATTATAAATTTTCTCTTACAAGTAATATTTACAGATTCGTATTAAAATAGTCTGACATATCAAGCCTTGCAAAGTTTGTCTACGACAAGACTTTCTGTAGACATTTCGAACCACCACATGCTTTATTGCACATGTAATTTCATCAATAAACAAGATACATTCTGTTTTGATCTATTCCCGAAAGTGAGGTCACAGGCCCCACTTCGTTGAATGGGGCATCTTAATTATGGTGACCCTAGCTTAATTCGGTCTCGGGATCTTGACAAGGTTTCACCTATTTTTCGCAAAGTTTAATGTCGCCCCCGTGACCTTGAACTTTGACGGATTTCTCAATAGGGATCATCTACATCCGTTAATGAATGTCTGTGTGAATCTAAGTTGCCCTACTCCGTCTCAAGTTATCATCCGAGCAAGGTATTACATAGATATTAGTAAGTTCAAGGTCACCATCTGGAGATGAAAGTCAGCCAATTTTTGGTTAGCCTATCTCAATTCTGTCTTAAGTTATCATCCGAACAAGGTTTGATCTACCGACCGACAAACATACGTACGGACCGACCGACAAGAGCAAACCAATATACCCCCACTTCGCTTTGGGTAGGGGGTAGCATAAAAAGGGCTACAGGGCATAAGTTGAAAAATAGTTGCAGCTAAGATATGGAATAGGAAAGCTTAATTAGATATCTCACTAGTTATATAAGTACCTGATTGTCGCGGCTATTTGTGACCTGAAAAATACAGGATGATACGAGCACTATACTAAAGGATAGAGCATTGGTATAGAAGGGGCATAAAGCTCATCTTATTTGTATTGTGACTAAAGAAGCTGTGAATTTTTCAAATCAAAGTGAAATGTCCGTTAACCCCATTCACAGCCAACTTTTCCCAACAATTTCATAGAAATACATGTACTTGGTATGGTATTCTGGAATCTACAGTCCAGCCTATACGTTAATTTTTCAGAGTTTTTTGTATGTAACCTGACAAAGATATTGATGCATTATTGTGGTAAAAGAACCCCATATGGTTTGATAAATTTTGGCACTCTTGGGTTTCATAATGTACGTTAGGCAAATAATATTCATATTTTCTCTGTCAGAGTAACTGGATGAAGATGGATGAAGAACTATGGCAGATGTCCCTGATGAAGAACTGTTTGATATTTCTGAAAGGATAAACGAAGGTATGGACGGAGATATGAAAAACCAAGGAACTTAGAAATAAGTCAAACAATTAAGAAACGTCCTGTGTCTTAACGTCGGTCAGATGATGGAGAAGACTACATTTAGAGATATTAACAGAAAAGTGTTGTTATAAAAAAGAGGCCAACTCCTCGTATGTGTTTTAATCCTTTCCCGTTCTTTGAAATTCTAGACTGGTCCAAATTGAGAGTAGTTGCAGACGACAATAAAAGTTCGATGTAATTTGAAATGAAACCATCCTATTCGGTAGAAAATATTTTGGAAAAGGGAGAAATTGCTTGTTACAAGCAATTTCTTCTTTTTTTCACAACGTTTTCTCCCTTTGAAATGTAGCGATCTGAAAATCCCGGTTTTTTACAGGAAAGGCTTAAAGCTATTAACATCAGTAGAAAGGAAAACGGGACAAAAACACTTACGAAACAACACGAAAAGGAATGTTTGAAAGATAAAAAAACCCTAGATGATTGATAGTTAGGTGTGAAAATGATAAATGCTCTCTTTTACCTTATGGAAACGTCAATGACAAAGCCAAATGCTATGTTAAGGAGGGTTATACTATGACCTTCACGTCGCAACTACAGGTTTAAAAATCTGTAGTTACGACATTGAAGTCATCAAATCAACAAAAGTAACCTGGTTGCCGGGATGCTTCACAAAATGTCAGTCAATGTCAGAGATCCAAGGTAACTTCCTGTTTAATCGAATGATTGGTCGATTTATTCTCTGTCTGACAGCTTAATTTTCGAACCTTTATTGAATACTGCACCGAAAATTACCTTATTTGTGTTTTTCATGACATATCAATTTCGTTATTGTCTTCCGCTAGCATTTCAGAATTTATCGAATTTACCCGCATTTCAGAAGTTATCGAATTTACCCGCATTTCAGAAGTTATCGAATTTACCCGCAACCTATAAATGTTCAAATGTTTCAAAGTAGGGTATAGAGAATATATCACACATTTATTTCAGACTGAATTTGGTAGATCTGAAAAGAAGACAGAATATTTACCGTGAAAGTGACATCATTACAAATAGAAAAGGAGACAATTTTCACCTACCAAATTCTCATAATAACCAATTCGAGAACCGCTTTAAAGGGAGGCATCGAAGCCTAGATAAGAGAAAATTACAATTTGCTTAAACATATGCTCAAATGAATATCAATTACTAGATTATTAGTCAAAAATAGTCACTGTTCTATGACAAGCTTAAAATGGCTTTCATTTTTAGAAATCACAGTATTCGGTTGATGACACCACAAGACTGATTTGCATATGATCTAAATTCAAGGGTAACTAACAAAGTGATAAGGGAAATAACACTCATAAACGACCTCCGATTTTCGCAAAAATATGTTTTCAGATTATTGTATATAAATAATTGATCAGAGGGAATAAAAAAATAATTTAAATCTTTGACACTAAGGAAACAATGATAGCTCCCTTTAATCCATTACTTCAACAGCAAAAAAACCAAATAGACGTAAGACTTATGACAACACTCACGGACAAAGATTTCATTCGTGGTGTCAACTAGAAGACGACTGAGAGGTATATCAATAAATTGACTACAATCAGTGAAAGTACGACAATCTTGATGAATCATGGCAAGGATATTCCTATGTCTAAGCTGTGCCAAAGTTGTTAGACTGACTGTAAACTATTTGTATTTAGGGTTTCTATGGCAACCAAAAGGTCTATAATAATAAGATATTTAGAATTCTTATTCGAAACCAATATGCCTAGATTTTTGGTATTTGGAAGCATCTGCTTAAAACCTCTACCAAGTTTGTTCATATGATGATCCTAGGGTCATATATAGGCTCTGCCCGATTTTATCCCATTTTACATGGAAACGAAGAAGGAAATCTATTTAAATCTAAAGGTAGGTATCGATGTCTTTTCATGACAGATTTTAATAATTCTTATTCCCTTTCATACACTTTTTGAATAGAATATTCTGAAAAGTAGTTTTGCGAAAATCAGAGGTCGCTTATCAGAGAAACACAGGGTTTTTCCCTAATAGACTATGTAGGCTATTTATCTATTTTTAGATTAACCCGAAACAGTTGCAAACAATAAAGGGTCATTCGCGTGGTGCGAATAAACGTTTAGCTTGAATTACATCAAACAAACGTCATCGTTACGTCATCAGGAGTTATGTTCGCTAGCCGGTCTTAAATTCTATAAAGATTAGTCCAAAACTGTCGTAAGCGTTATTAACAATATAAACACTTACCGTAATTTAGCGCTAACCATTGATGTGATATGATTTAGGACGTTGGTTGTTTCGCTAGTCAATTGGTTATCTTCCGTTGATTTTGGAATATGCAAATGAGGTCATGCGATGACGACAACCAAATTCCGTGATATCTATAAATAACCTGGAATTCCGCTAAACCTTTCCTGTATAACCACAAAAAGCTAGTTTAAACCTAATAGATTACCGCCAAGAAAATATCTGACTTAAATTAAGTATTAAATGTTCGTTTGATCGTATCTTTCGACACTTGGCATTTTTTTCTCGACAAGGTTTGAGAAACATCGTTACATCTCTTTAATTTCCGAAGCAAAAGGCCTACAGCTTTGGTATATGGTACGAGTTAACACGGAGTAAACTTCTGGTGTTAAACTTCTTCAAAGTTTATTTGTATGTTAACTTTGGAGTAATATTTGGACTCTAGGCTATTAATCCTTTTTTACATAGAACCAAATCCTTGAAAATCTTATTTGAAAACAAAAGGCCCAGAACTTTGGTTATTTTGTGTGTAATACAATGTATCTCCTAGTAGACCTCTACCAAGTTTGTATACACTAGGCCGAATTGCACCAAACTTACAGGAATAATCATTAGGTCAACCATTTAAAAACTCTTTTGCGAAATTTTGATTTACGAAAAAATGAGCTCGCGGCAGATCTTATCAGAGAAGTCATGGGATTATTCTAAGCAGGAATGTTACTTGAGTGATCCTGTTCAAAACCTTATCACCCTTAGAGAGAAATCATGAAAAAAAAACCAAAAAAAAAAAAAACAAAACAAAACAAACAAAAAAAAAAACACAACATTTTCCTCCCTAATCACTGGTCCAATTCTGGCTTGGTAGGAATGTTCCTTCGGTGACCCTTTTGAAATGTTTTTCGTGAATTTTTATTCACCGAAAAACGGGAGTGCGGCATGGCTGGGCTTATCAAACGGAGAAATCATTGACAATTCTTCATGAATCATTTTTTCCCTAACCACTGGGGCGATTTCGAAGACAGAAAATTTCCTTTGGTGACCCTTTTGAAAAGCTGACCATGACTATTTTATTCGCGTGTTGCTGATTAGGCTCGTCAGACTGTACAGAAATCATGAAATAATTCTCAGGTGAGCGATTTGGGGCCATTTGACCCTCTTGTTTAAGTTGTGCACATGCCGTTTTAGTTTTCAAATAACAATTCCCAAATTGGAAACTCTTCCAGTATTCCATGACATAAATAAAATTTTGAATTTATGTGATGGAATTACTTTTTCTTTCGCTGTACCTATTTTGTAAGACTCTACATATCTTCTTCGTGCTTCATCAGGACGCTTGATTATATACAAGTTAAAGCATGTGCCCTTTTCATACTTTAGTATAGTTATACTGCAAGTAATAGGAGTGATTTAAATCATAAAAACGATGTACAAATATGTTTAAATAGATAAGTTTAACGTTTTTAAGATTCAAATTACTTTTCATCAACATGCATTCAAAGTTAAGGCAGCGTTGCTAAAAAGTAGAACATTTCTCTGATATTTCTCCGCCCTGTGTGAAATAGCCTCAGTCTTGAAAAAGTACCCAGCAGGTTTAATTAACATCTGACTTTTTACCACCAAAAAATGACCTAAAATATAGGTTGGTATGAGGGCATTTGGACGGTCCGAGGTCTAGGGCATGAAAACTGTGGATTCAGAGTACAGTAGTTCTTTGAAGTATTTGGGTAGAGGGTCACAAGGTGAAAATATGTACAAAATATCAAAGCTCTTGGCTTTATGGTTTAGGAGGAGAAGATTTTTTAATAATTGTTTTCGGACGGACAGATGGATAGACAGACGTTGGACATTTACCGATCACAAAAGAGCACCTTCATCACGGTGTGCTCTGGTGAGCTAAAAAGTTGCACTATAACTGAAAGGTATTTTGCTGATTTCATGATGATGATTCGCAAAAACAATCAACGAGTAAAGAAGTGGACGACTGAGATGCTTTTCATTTTACAAGGAATATATTCAATACCTTCAACAGCGTTTAGCAACGTGTGTAGGCTTGCGAGATGACTACGTTAAATAACAATTGAAAATAGTGAAAATAGTTAAGTCAAACCGACCTCCCTAACGTAGGCCACGGACTTTTCAATCGGCCCTCCCATAACAGAAATAAATGAACACATACACTTTCGTCCCATTCTACAGACACAAATTAACGAAAAGAAATGGCCTTAACTTTATGTCATTGTTTGACATTAGCCATTTTAGCCTTTTATTAATGACTTGTCTCAACATGCTTTATGACGTGACTTTTTCGGGTTATAAAGTATTTAAGCTTCACAATACTCTTGTAGATACCTATATCCTACATAATTTCGAAAATATAGTATTTTAAACTATCTTGCCTATCATTTCAATTTCCTTTTTCGAAAAACGAGTATTCGTTTTATTTACTTTGTTATAGAGGGACTTTTTGAATGTTAATATAAAGCCGTTTAGTACACAAGATCGTCCTTTTGGCAATAACGTAGGCTAGGTGCAAACTTGGTCGGATTTTCAAGACGAAGTAAAAATGACAGATTTTGTCTGTCTGGAAGATTTTTCAACTTTTTTCACGAATTTTTCAATAACTTGCATTGGTTATTTCATTAATGAATGATTGCCGGCCTTTAAAACGCATTTAAAAATCAATATCTATACATGATGTAAAGCCAATGTAACATTTATATCTTCTTTTAAATTATTAAAAGAAGTATTTTAAGAAAAGATGTATAGAGATACAAAACAATAGTTTAAAATACAATTCAATAGTTTATTCAAATAAGTAATTAGGCCATCGGTCATTATACATGTATTAATACAAAGTAACAAAAGCATATGTTTGTATGAGTCCCTTTGTTCAGCTGGTCAAAATCATATATATGTAGTGTGACAATTTTTTTGATTATCACAGGATTATTTGAGTTCATTAATAAATAGAAATCATGTTTTGCAGTAAAAGAATATGTGTAGTTCACATTCTATTATTCTAATATCATGCTTTTGAAAACAATAAATACATATTCGCTCATCACGTGCTATATATAAATGACGACCTGTTTCTATAGCAAATTTTTGATTTGAACATCGAAATTTCGAATAAGCAATTTCTTTGTTTTAAGGGAATGTCAATAGTCAAATACTTTTCTACGTCTAAGAAAGACTTAAAGTGCTGATAATGATAACATAGAGATATGTACAGTGACTGAGAGTGATTTATTTGACTGGAAATATAAATAATGTTGTAAGATTGCTTATTGAAATTTATGTGTTGGTTTATTGAATGTATGTAAGTTTTGCGCTTTTTAAAGGAATTGTTTACAAACATAGCGAGATCTCTAATGCTGAATCTTGGCAGTTCCTTTATGGTTTCTGCATCAGGCCAGTTTCTTTACCATTGAAACAAGTGATGAATTACAACCAAAGTTGATTTGACACTGTTTCGGCAAACTTGACACTTTTTTCCTCCCCAGGGAATGACATCAGAATAAGGTTACTTGTAAATTTGTCGCAGACCGTGTCTTTGTTCTCTTGATATATATGAAATCCCATACAACATGTAACATCGTATAAAACTATCAGAGTTTTTCAATGCACGATTAAGTCTAGAGAAACCAAGAAAACTCGGCTTTCTATATCATTGATATAAGATTTATCTAAATTCCACCAAAAGGACTGAATGCGAAGAAAACACATTCACTACTAAAACAACATCACATGAAAACTTTTGATGTCGGGATGCCATATTTTTCAAACTTTCCTTTCTGAAAGTTAATTCGTATTCAACGGCTAATTCATATGGGATAAAAAAAATTTCTCTCATGCTTTACACCCAACCCACAAAGCTAAATTTTGAACGTAGAGCTGTTCCGACGACAATAAATATACATGTATTCACTGTATATATGTATTTGAATATACTAGCGTTTTCAATGAAGTCTGTTTAGGGCCTCTTCTGCTTTTAATCTTTATAAATGACATATTTTAGCACAAATCAGGAATCAAAAATAGCTTAAATTGGAACCCACGCGGTGTTCTAATAACAAGTGTTTGTTCATGCGATTTAAACAAATTGAGTGCTAATTTGCCAAAAATATAATGAAAACATTATACTAGATTTGAAGATAAAAGACGTTTGTTTTGAAATCATTTGATCCTATAATTCCTTGAATTTGCATATTGACAGAACAACAGGTAACTCTAATACCAATTGCAAAAATCACTCTTTTCAAAAAAAGGAGAACATTGATATATCTTACGTTCGAAACTTAACATTTTTTTTTAATTTTTGCATATGACGTATCTCAGAATTTTGCTGTACAGCTTGGAGGACAAGTGCTAAAAACAGGATCACCAAACTGTATGGGCTCCAGAAAGTAGCACCCGTGTTATAATAGGCGTTTCAACAAGAACGCCGTCGAGTGAACTTTTCTCCACACTCATTTTGTTGACCTTCGATTAACGATGATACTACCATATTGGTGTTTGATATTTAAATTTAGTAATAACCTTTTTCCATGGAATAAGAATTACATTATTTCTTTTTCAAATAACGCTTACTACAATTCGCGGTAATATCCTAATCTCTACAACTAATTCAACGTTTAATACGTTGCATAAGAAAACCCCATTTTCATTCGACAGCATGAATATTGACAAACATATTACCTGTCCGAATATTTACACATCCTTATGGTATTTACGCTTTTTGTGGATGTTTATCAAATTATATAAGTATGTTTGTGTCATTTTATCACAACCATTTAAATCTTAACAGTAATCATTTTCAGATAAGCGAAGATCTTACTCTGCTACTTAGCTGTAAATAACAATATCAAATAAAACATTGGTTTGAAAGATGTATATTGTGAAAAGCTGAAATATTATTTTTCCCTCAGTTCGTGTATTCCTATTTTCCCTTTTATATCCTATCCACTCATTAACTTAATTCAGGGGCTGCTATTTGATTTCAGTATTCCTTCTAGTTTTAGTTTGTTTTATGTATTTACAAACATACCGTTAATCAAATTACATATACGAATCGAGGGAACTTATCTGGTGAATGCGGGAAGGCGTCAGTAAGTTCAAATCAAATTGGTTTGAGATTAATGAATTTCCAAAATTAAATTTTCGTCTGGCTTGGTATGAAAGCTCATGTCATAATCAACTTATTTTTTGTTGGGTAATTGCAAGGATAACCTACTTTATTGGTGCTTAGAATGTTTGGGGTTTTTTTCTCTCTCTTTTATTTTCTCTTTCTTTTTTTTTCTGTGTTACACGTTCGCAAAAGATTTCAATGATGCTAATCTATAATTGTAAAAAAATATAGCTGGTTATGAATGAAGTTGGCTAAAGAGGTCTATAAGGGTTTAAGGAAATTCATTGGTGACATTCCATCTCCAATCTCTGGGCTATGGAAGCCTTCTGTGTAGTCTGTCTGAATACAAATTTTACTGTCATTTTTGTCTTCACCAGGCCATCTCTATGACTTGCACAGATTATGACATCACATTAAAAATAACAGAGGTTTTGCGAGGCTTGTAAATGTTTGTATGACCATGATTACAATAGAGACTAAGGAAGGTAGCTTATATTTTGGACTCTAAGTTTGTTAAATCAAGCTGACATTTTTCAAATGTATTTTTGTCACCGAACTGAATATGTTAGGGTATACTATGCATTATTTGAACAGATCGATTTTCGGTCGAATCTTTGGTCAAGCATATTCGCCACAGAATAAAATGTATTTTCATCCCAAGACATTTAAAGGTTTTCCGTGATTGTTTAAGTCAAACACGTATCTTTCTTGAAAGTTTTGCCTATTTTGAGATTGGGTGACTGGGGTTTAACGCCACTTTAACAGTGTTTCAGTCATATCGCGACGGCTGGAGCACCTAACAATGGATTTCTGGTATTTCTTACACCAGTACTACCAGTACATCCTTTCCTAGCCTCCAGCTGCTATCCCACTTATGTTAACGATTATCTACCCATTGGTGAGAGACAATGTCGGAAAGGATATGTGCCGCCGCCGAGGACCAAACCCATGACATCCCACGATTGAAAGTCTGATACGCTACCGACTGCGCTATGACGGCGGCTTGCTTATTTTGAGGAAATCCATGTTCTTGCTATAGCCTTGAAATTATAGGCTGCGTCCCTTTTGCTTAATATTTTGTGATTATCTTTAATTACCGAGAATATTATCTTGAATTATTGGGTGGGAATTATTTATAAGCAACTATCATTACTATTATTTGAAAAATCTATGCAGGTAACTCTTTATTTGAAGCAAAAAATTCCTGTGCATATCTGTATGGCATTTTTCTTGATTCCGTTTTACTAGAGATTAGTCCGGTTCTTAATTCGTTAAAGTTCCTAGAAATTCATAAATGAAATAGTAAATGATGACCAACGGCGTTCCGTATTTCATAAGGGTTGACAAAACATGAATGTACAGTGGTACGGATTATTTGAATATTATATACTAAACAGTATTACTGCACCGAGCATAACCGTAGTTTTCGATGCAGCACTTTAGCATGTACATGATATTTTCAAACAAGACATATGTGCGCCAAGTAAGGGTTTCGATACGCCTGTAAATCCGCACGGTCTTATAAGAGTGTTCACTTTCCGCTCTTTAGGTAATTCAAAGCATCTATGCTAAATGGACGGAATGGCTCTCCAGGCTGCTCATTCTCAGCACTTCATGCTGTTGTGTAATGGTCGGAAATGTATCTCAAGGACTCATTGTTCATGTATTTATCCATCCATATCCGTTACAGTCATGCAACAGTTACAATATGACCCCTCCTTAAAGTTCCTAGTGTTTCGGCCTTAGAGAGAGAGAGTGCTTATACTAACTAGTGCCAAAACCTTCAGGGTTTTGAAGACCACCGACATCTAAAATCTACCTTATCGGTACCCCCTAAACTCTGTTAGAGGTGGTGTATATAGATGTCAGCTTATCCGCCGGTCGGATGGTTGTTTGGTTGGTCAGTTGGTTGGCCCGTCTGTACCTTTGCCTGTCCGCCAATTTTCTTTCCAACTACTGCATGGATTTGATTAAAACTTTACAGATACTCTTGGTAACAAGTACAGATTTGCATTTTGTTTCCCAGCATTTTTTAAAACGGTTGTAGAAACCGCTTGTTATTCTAGAGAAAAGCAGAAAAAGATTTATATAATTATTGTGTTAAGGTGAGTCTTTAATCACTGTATTCGACTGTGTTCGCACATCATGAAGAGATGTTCAAAGGTACATAGATTTTGCTACTGAACATTTTAGCTAGCCTGTTTTAAAAGAAAACCAGAGCTATTGCCAAAGGCTATGCGCTGTAAACGTCGTCGTGATGAAAAAAGTTTGTAACGGCTATAGTTGCACGGAAGATACTTGAAACTTGGAATAAATCAACATAATCTGAAGAGCTATCCCTACAATTAACCCATCCCTACACCATTCCGCTTTTCCCCTTAAAGATAACAACCAATATTTTCAATGTTCACAATCTTTTTATACCCTTCAAAGCAAATCTTTTTTTTTTAAATTTCACTTAAAATTGTCCTTTGTAATATCTATAAGTTAAGACTAATCTAAAATTGTATTATCTGCATGTGGACTAAGAGGGAGATAACTGCCATTTCCGAAAATTATATCCCCTTTTAGACTTGATATTTTGTTCACTTTTCTGCTCTTAACAGTCGAGCATCCAGAAACCATTTGCGGTTCTTCTATTCATAATTTGATATTAAGACAGGAAGCTTGTTCTTCGACAGAGAACACATATTAATTGGCTATGTATCTAGACTTGCATGTATTCTGTTTTGATCTTCAATTGAACTTCTCTGTCTAGCATTCCAACATTTAAACTCCGTTGGGAAATTATAGTCTATATAAAAACACAAATATTCAGCATACAGTTTACATTTTATTCATATTCAAACCATCTAATACCCTTTAAGAAATGAAGAGAATATTTGTTTCTTTTCATGGAGGTATGAACCGAAAAATCTAATCACACAATGTATGAATACGCGAAGCGGATTCATACATTGTGTGATTAGGTTTTTCGGTTTATACCTCCATGAAAACAAAAAATATTCTCTTCATTTCTTATAATTTGATAGTAACGAGCGAAAAAAGCAAAAACCCTACATCTTTTGATACCTTTTTGTATTGGACTATTTTGTGCGGAAGCATACAAAATCACTGTGTGCTCAAAATTTTGTTCATGGAGGTATGAATTAAATTTTTTGACCAATCAGAACACTTGTTTTTGATAGATGAAACTAACAATTAAATTATATCACGATAAATAAAACGAAACCTTATATGTGAGAGTACTTAATTCCCCAAAAAGGGCTTACTTGTCGTCTTGATTAGACCTGTGAATAGTGTCTATCAAATGTATTAAACTGCTTTAGATTTGACAGAATGCAATGTTCATTCATTGATGTTATTCTATTCCCCGAGTGTTGAATTTAGAACAACCACTTCGTCTGTCCATCTGTTTGTCTGAAAACAGTTTCTTTGAAATATTTGAGCTAAATGGTATTGAAGTGTGATAACATCTGGTTATATTTTCCTAGTTTTTCCGATTTGTAACCTTGGTAAGGGCATAAAGGGGGTTTCCTATTAAATTTCATTTCATATATATAGATATACTAGGAACAAGTGCTCGTCGTATTATAAGCTAGCTTAAGTTAACAGACACAATTTTGAGGTCTTTTCAAAGTTCCAGTGGAGGCTTAACCACTAAAACCATTGGTTTAAACCTATTTATTTTACATCGATTGGGAAACAAGTTCTTCCAACTTAGATTAATCCCTCGCGATTCTGCTTCCTGTTCTGCGGGCCAATGGCAGAACCAATATCGATAGCCGCTCCCGGGAATCGAACTCCGGACCTCTTGATCGGGAAGCCGACATTCTACCTCTCGACCAAGGACACAACTAAATCCATTCAATGCCTACATCGAACTAGATGGTTGTCCCATGACAACTGCTGTCGAGCCCGCAAAGTTTTGTAGGCATCATGCTCCGGACAAGCACAATTTTAGAGTTTGACCCTGAGCTTTGACCTTGAACTTGAAGCTATCCAAAAAATTCATTCAATGGCACATCTACTCATGATGGAGAATAATTGTGCCAAGTTATTTTGAAATCCATCGATAAATGTTTGAGAAATTGTCCGGACAAACACAATGTTAGTGTTTGACCTTGAGCTGTTACCTTGAAATTAGAACTATCTCAAAAACTCGTTCAAATGGCACATCTACTCATAATGGAGAATAATTGTGGCAAGTTATTTTGAAATCGATCCATAATTGTAGGAGTAATTGTCCGGACGAATTCGGACTAACTAACGTACTAACGCACATATATCGACTTGTCATAGTGACAACTTTGTCTCGCTCAACGCAAGCGTGCTCGAAAAAAAGTAGTTCTTATGTATTTCTGGAATACTGCAAAGTATGTTCAAATTGTAGAAAAAACTTTCAAAAACATGCTATTTAGCCCATTCGAACTCAATTCTGCCTTTTAAGCATCCCAGGAAAAGGCTTTGGAAAACATTGTGGACAATGAAGCAATATTCTTTGTAACAAGCAGTTTCTTCATTTTTCACAATATTTTCTACTCAACAAGGGAAAGGTTTTCTTAATTAACCAACTTGAAAATTGTCATCTGCAACTTCTTTCAATTTGAACCAATCTAAGATTTTGTCATGTCGTAATGGGTTAACTTTTGGTTTACTTTAACCTCGTCTATTTCTCATGAATACCTTTGGCAAAGAAGATTGCTTAACGAAACTTTGCTTTGCTAGCTTACAGTACTTTCAATATTTTGATTTCATATACATGCAGGATTGAATTAAGAGATCAAGGATGATCCTTGAAACGTGTCTACATGTTATCGAAGAAACAAGGATGACCGAAAAATGAATTATCACAATGTGACAAAATAATAACATACAAATCAAATGAAAAGGAATCGTTTCATATCGTTAAATATTTCTAGTAAAATTGCAGTTTTGCTACAATTTGGCTTCCATCTTTGCTTTCAAACGAACTTTCGTTTTATTCAATAATCTGGATCGACTGTGGCATCTAAATGCAAAATGCACATAGTTTGCTCCATTGAAATTGCAAGGGCGCGAAAAACTTGTTTTTAAATTTTTACTGAGTATTCAATATATTTTGCTACATACATGCGGTCATACCAACTTTAAACGAATTAAACTTTCACAGATTAATCTAACTGTGCATCCTGCGCCATGGACTCAATATATTTTTGATAAAGCCCAATGATTTTAGAAATGTCCGTTCCTCTGGAACCATTTAAAGTACAATTTTATTTCCTCGTTCCGAGTATTTCGGCAAACCTTTGAAATGCGCTGTTTTTACGATATTTACTTTATGTGGACATTGTTTTCTGCCCAGTGTAACAAGAACCATGATTTGCTGAAGCGTTATATGCACTCAACTTTCAGCGAATCATATTACTTCGACACGGTTGTGTATAAGTTGCCCGTATGTAAACACAATCATGCAACCGGGGATAGTTTGTTCCAAAAATTGATTCGACGAAACGGAGACTTTCATTTTAGAATGCCCTGGTCAATCCATCACACGAAATAACTATGGATATAAACAAATATGATTGAAGTAAAAGTAAATCGAAGAAAAGTGGGAGTTAAAAGTAAATGGTAACAGCAATCTATGCTTGGCTTTGCTATAGCAACATTCCGAGTTTCTTGGTCACCACAGATGCACGATGATGCCGTAGTTACAAGCAGACCAGGCTGTATCATAAAATGAAAAATGCAGCGACTATTTTCCCTGGTAAGACACAAACAATTTCTTTACTTACTTTATTTTTCAAAATGTTTTCCGAAGCTTTTTTCTCGGAAGAAATGTGTAAACTTCCTTTTGAATAAAGCAATTATTAGGGTAGGTTAGGAACAATGAAGCAGTTTTTAAATTCGAAGAATGTAGACATTTAGTAATACCTAACAATAAAACATTTTTTTTTACATGAAACTCTTACCCATTATCAAACAACAAAATTATAGAATTGTCTAAATTTAAAGAAGTTACTGGCAAAATTTCTAATCAAAGTGCATTTTAGATTTAAAAAGGTGCCATTAAAGAAAGAGATACATTGTTATAACTTTCAAATAGACTAGTCCTAGGATTCATTAATTTGCTATTTCTAGGTAAATCTCTGAACTTAGAATATTTTCATGTCTTTCGTTGTTCTCCACACTTTTATGACGCCATTTAATTTTGGATTGGTTTTTAAGACAATCAATAATAGTCTATTATAAAATTCGTTTCATATATTGTCTTTGTTAAATTTTGATACATCAATCCATATTCACAAGTTGAAGTTTGAATCAAAAGAGCAGTTTGAATGACCGTCATAAGATTTGAAATTGGTGAAGCATGATTTTCTGCAAGTATTTTTCATATAAGAGTTAAATCAGTTTTGTGAGAGTTCCCGTCAATATGCCGTTGTTGCATTCGACATTTGGATTCCTTGGGGGACGTCGTCATATTTCAGTTTTTTTTTTTTTTTGAATAGTGCTACCCGACGGACGCTAAAACAATCAAACAACATCACCTATGTTGCGCGTATGCGAGACGCGTGTTTTGGCATCATCTCGTGAACATTTACAAATAGATACACATTTACAATAAACTACAATATACTGCAAAGAGGACAAATGGGTACATATAAATATGCGGTTTACAAAAGCACAAACAGCCTAAATCGGCTTGACTCGCCCAGGAAAAATTATAGGTAAAAACTATTCGATAAACAAGAGGACCATGATGGTCCTAAATCGCTCCCCTAAGTATGATGGTTCATGGCTTTATGATATAAACAAAATGGTAAAGCCCTCTGTCTAATTATTTTGGAGAAAATGTTTACAGATTTCTCTTTTAATCCTAGGTATATTGATGATCCCACCATATAGCACTAATTTCCTGAATATGGTAATGCTTTGAAGTATAGACATCAATACATACCAAGTATAAAAGCTGTAAGCCTAATTGTTTAGGAGATGAAGGTTTTCAAAGATATTATTTATTCCTAACTAAAATCAGGGATTGCACAGAAAAGGGCTATTTTTAAGTAATTTGGTAGAGGGTCAATGGCTAATGATATGTACCAAATATCAAAGCTCTAGGCTTTATGGTTTGGGAGAAGAAGATTTTCAAAGATTTCCTTCTTTATTCCTTTGTAAAATCAGGAATCGCACAGAAAAGGGCTAATTTTCAGAGTATATTAATTCTTTGAAGTATTTTGGTAGACGGTCAATATATTATGATATCTACAAAATATCAAAGCTATGCCTTATGGTTTGAGAGGAGAATATTTTTAAAGATTTCCTCCTTTATTTCTATGTAAAATCAGGGATCACAAAGAAAAGGGCTAATTTTCAGAATATGGTAATTCTTTGAAGTATTTTGGTAGAGGGTCAATAGATGATGATGTATACCAAATATCAAAGCTCTAGGCCTTATGATTTGGGAGAAGAATATTTTTAAAGATTTCCTCCTTTATTTCTATGTAAAATCAGGGATCATTAAGAAAAGGGCTAATTTTCAAAATACGGTAATTCTTTGAAGCATTTTGGTAGAGGGTCAATATATTATGATATGTACAAAATATCAAAGCTATGCCTTATGGTTTGAGAGGAGAATATTTTTAAAGATTTCCTTCTTTATTTCTATGTAAAATCAGGGATTGCCAAGAAGAGGGCTAATTTTCAGAATATGGTAATTCTTTGAAGTATTTTGGAAGAGGGTCAATAGATGATGATGTATACCAAATATCAAAGCTCTAGGCCTTATGGTTTGGGAGAAGAAGATTTTTAAAGATTTTCTTCTTTATTTCTATTTAAAATCAGGGATCATTAAGAAAAGGGCTAATTTTCAGAATACGGTAATTCTTTGAAGTGTTTTGGTAGAGGGTCAATAGATGATGATTTGTACTAAATATTAAAGCTCTAGGCCTTACCGTTTTGGAGGAGAAGATTTTTTAAGTTTTTTCACTCCGTTGCCATGGCAACCAGAGTTCTTCATTGATTTCAATTCTTTGAAGTATTTTGATAGAGCATGACCTAAGGATCATTTCTGTGAAGTTTTGTTGAAATTCCATGGTTAGTTTAGGAGTAGAAGATTTTTTGTAATTGTGAACGGACGGACGGACGACGGACGATGACCGATAACAATAGCTCCCCCAGAGCACTTCGTGCTCAGGGGAGCTAAAAAACTCTGGAAACCAGTACCCATTTGTCAATGTCACTGCCGATGAATGTTGTGTCTCATCTTATGTACGCTTCAAAATAACCGTATGTTTACTGTCGTAATAATAGAATATATGGTCTTGGTCTACAATGGAAACGTCAAATTTGAATTTGATATACGTGTTGACGCCTAAAGAGTCCCGATAGAAGAGGATCTAGTAAAAACTCAATCTAAAAAAATTACCGCACTCGACACTCGTGCGAACCGAGGACAATGGTACTCGACTATACGGTTTCCCGCCGAGTACCGGCAAGTCCAACCAAACCGACGCTCAAACAATCAAACTACATCACCTATGTCGTGCGTATGCGAGACGAGTGTATAGACAATAAGAAGGATAGGGATGACGACAAATTCATATTCGACATTAATCTATTCTGAATATCATGTCTATATTTGATTAATTATGGCTGTAAAGATTTTGTTACTGACAACCTCATTTCCAAACTATCCTTAACATAATCATCCTTATAATATTCGGTTTTCCACCTGCGTGCCTTTCTAAGGACTTTTCAGACACATTGGACGTACGTCGCTAGCTCTTTAGGAGTGTGTTCCTAATCTAAGATCAGGCGATACCATTTTCTTCACAATGTACTCTTTAGCTCTAGTGTAGCTAAGACTTTTGTTTTGTCAATAAGCGCAACTCTATTCTTAGAACAGAGCCTTAGTTGATAAATAATCGTCAGACTGAAGTCACAACTTTCCGATGCTTTTTCTGATTGTAATTTATAAGTGGTTGTCATAAGAAAACGTCATTACAACGTAATTCAGTAGCCTTACCAATGCGCACGCAAAAAAAACAAACAAAAACAAACAAACAAAAAATAAATAAAAACAAAAACAAACAAACAAACAACAGAATATGACAACATGATTAAACAAAGATCTCCGAAGTCAATAATGTTTGTACTCGTCTCGTAAATTAAACATAACGACTGAAGCATTTTGGTCGTTAGAAAGTTCTTCTCTTGCACTGGCCTTGAATTGAGACGTTTAGCAATCTCAAGTATCTGCTTGTTAAAAGCGGCTTAAACCCCATTCAATCAACCAATTAACTATATTACTTACGGTAGGATCGTCTTCATCGTTTATACTATGTGCCTACACTAAACAGTGACGTAAAGTACATAGAGATTGTAATAGGAAGTGCGGGTCTAGACGATAAGCTGTTCTATACACAAAATCGTTCAAACCAATGAAAGGCACTGTTATATTTCTTAACGATACAGTCACCTTTTGATTGTAATAGCCGGTCATTCTATCAGCTACATGTGTTTTTATGTCCATGAATCCCCGCTATATCTAAATTCTGCTTTAATGTTTCCTTTAAGCCAACACCTGTCACATATACGAAAACACACCATTAAGTATTGCACTTTATTGCGAGTATGTAGAACGCTAACGTGATGGAAACAACCGCCATTGCCTCGACCAGACATAATACCAAAATTCAAAACGTCCGTGACGAAGGACCAATATTTATCGTAATTAGGTGTAAAAGCCGCGCTTTTCAATCTAGGAATGATGATGGCACAACAAACCTTTTCTCGAATAATCTTTTGCAAACAGTGCGGTATTCGGAGGCGGAACCAGCCAATGATTTTCTCTGTGCCAGGGTTGCACCAAACTTTCTATTACCTCCGTACTTGGAACCCATCAACGAGAATTAAACCTATTACATATAGCATTCAATGAGAGGCAATTCTATCTATTGTAAATGGACGCCATCGATAAATGATTTCGGTAGGATCGTCTTCATCGTTTATACTATGTGCCTACCATAAACAGTGACGTAAAGTACATAGAGATTTAAATAGGAAGTGCGGGTCTAGACGATAAGCTGTTTTATACACAAAATCGTTCAAACCAATGAAAGGCACTGTTATATTTCTTAACGATACAGTCACCTTTTGATTGTAATAGCCGGTCATTCTATCAGCTACATGTGTTTTATGTCCATGAATCCCCGCTATATCTAAATTCTGCTTTAATGTTTCCTTTAAGCCAACACCTGTCACATATACGAAAACACACCATTAAGTATTGCACTTTAATGCGAGTATGTAGAACGCTAACGTGATGGAAACAACCGCCATTGCCTCGACCTGACATAATACCAAAATTCAAAACGTCCGTGACGAAGGACCAATATTTATCGTAATTAGGTGAAAAAGCCGCGCTTTTCAATCTAGGAATGATGATGGCACAACAAACCTTTTCTCGAATAATCTTTTGCAAACAGTGCGGTATTCGGAGGCGGAACCAGCCAATGATTTTCTCTTTGCCAGGGTTGCACCAAACTTTCTATTACCTCCGTACTTGGAACCCATCAACGAGAATTAAACCTATTACATATAGCATTCAATGAGAGGCAATTCTATCTATTGTAAATGGACGCCATCGATGAATGATTTGTTTAAATATATAAGACCCAATTTCCCAGTCGTCACAATCGAAAGAGTAGATGGTCGGTCATGTCGTTTCTTTGAAATCAGTTTATTATGCAACTTTTATTGCGATTCTGATGCGCTTCCGCTTGCGCATAGGGATGGGCTATTTCCGTAGCAAACTTTGTCTTTCTTCAACTGGTACCTAATTCGCGCAGGACCCTTTCTGTTTGATCACTTCGATGATCGTACTTCTATGCGTGACACTTCCGGGGTAACCACATAGTCGATAACCTCTTCCGCTGCACTATCCGATTTAAAGATAGTTTCATTGGTCTCTGCATTTTTCGATACCACTTCCGGGGTAACCGGTAAGTCCGTATCCGAGGACAACTCAGCTTGGAGCGTACATAAGACCTCGTTACTTTCAATTGATAGACTGTAGTTCAGCGTCTTAATGACGTAACCACCGTAGCATGTGCCATTAGCATCAGAAAAATGTATTGTGCATGAAAAATTGCTCGTCTTTAAAATGCTTACCTTTTTTAGTTTAAGCTTTCTACGTTATTTCTCCAAAAGTCTAACTCTTTCTTGCCTTCCGCTGCTATTCTTACCGGTGACTTGGATCAAGTTGAAATTAATGCTATCTATGTTACTGAAAATAGACGGATTTGACCAGCAACCTTTGTATTCTCTCACCATCGATAAGCAACAAATTCTGATATATATCAATAATTGACCTAACAATTTTTATCTTTTTGGAAGGGATCCACTGGCGCTTTTCTTTGACTAAAAGAAACCCAATAGACTGGAGGTTAAGGCTTTATCATAAACTACGTCTCCTACGATACCGTCATCAAGAAAGACAATGACTATGTGACCTTTGTTTCTTAGAATTGATCGATTGAATTTGGTTTAACGCCATTTTTAACAGTATTTCAGATTTATCGCGGCGGCTGGAGCACCTTACAATGGTATCTCTCTCACCAATACTACCATTACATCCTTTCATAGCCTCCAGCTGCTTTCCCACTTAGGTTTACGATAATATATCCATAATGAGAGACAAATGTCGGCAAGGATATGTGCCGCTGCCGGGGATCGAACCCTTGTTTCTTAGAAATGCGATTGCTACATGAAGAACTTTAGTGAATATATGTCCTGCAGTTTTGATGCAAAAGGTAACTGGTTATAGTCTTAATATCTAGGTATATCGTTAATTGTACAAGAAAACCCTAAATATGTCCCGTGATCAATATGGTGATACACACCCTTTATGTCAAAGTAAACATTGGGGTGTTTTTGCTAAATAAGCTTTCGGCCGCTGCAATGTTTTAAAATTTTACTTTAAACTGGTGTAGATAGTCGTTGATGTGACTGCAGTCCAGTACTTGATATGGCTTGCCTCTCTTGTTGAAAGCTACCATTAAAGGAATAACGACATATGGACGGACATTTGTTTTATATGACCTCCTTTTTAAAGAAATTATCAACCTCGTCTTAGACAAAGTCCATATTGTCCCTAGCCGATTCATTGTTCTTCAGACACTATCAATATATTTACTATCTGTGGCTAATTTCTCCTCATCTAATTTGCTTTTGAGCTTTTCAGCTGGTGATAGTGATACCTTATCTGAACATATGTCGTTCCCCTTTTCATGTGAAAGAGGAAAATCTTCTAATACGGACTTAATACTTATCTTATTTTGTGAAACATTAGCCTGGCACTCGGAGGCGCCTTTCCAGTGGCCAGGTTTAACACAGTCGAAACACAAACCAGGTTCCGTACACTCTGCTGAGTACTTGCTGGTGCTGGTAAGCTTTCGCGCCAGCGTGCCCTTTACGAAACGGCCATGTCTTCCCCATGCGAATCTTTTTTATCTCCTCGGGTTTCAGCTTTTTGGATGTCCTGGCGTCAGCTTTGTATATACGTTTCGCATCACCGAATCACTCGCCAGAGCATTGAACTCGTACTTATTCACCACCCGCCTTCCAAGTTCAGATGAATCAGCTAGCCTTATTAATTTCTGCATGTGAGCAACAAGTTGTTTCGCTGAAAAAAATATATATGATTACACTTGTATAGCCCCGTGTAAATCAAAATAATAAATCATGGTTGACACAATTATAACTTCTTCGTTGATTTAATTCATAATAATTCTGGCTTATTTGCACACTATTAACTTCCATTAGGTTAAAAAATAACCCTTTATTGGAACTTGTTTCGAAATTGGTAATTGTCTGACAAAAGGATAGTGACTTGTTGAATGTTAATAAATGTTATGACTCGCACGTGCATTTCTTCGACACTAATTTAATTGGGCAAGGCACATACCAAACGGAAAACCCTTTTAACATGAAAATATTTAAAAAACCCATTTTCAGCAAAAAATTACCTTCTGCGATTTCGTCCCTTCATACAACAAGTCTGTCTGACTGTAGCGATTTACTTGCGTCGCCTAAAGCTACGCTAACCTTGGTATTATACTTAAACTGCTCCTCTCTAGACTTGCGTTTAAATCTTTGAAAAGGGTTTGGCAAACCAATTATCTTAGCTAACTGTTCAGAATAAGAACTACCACTTATCTTAGTGATAAGGCTCTCAATGCTTAAAACAATCTCCGCCTTATATTCGGTCAAAGAAGCCTCAACCTCTCGTCAATAAGAGAAACTAACTCATTTCTTTCCATCTTGAAATACATGTTGACGCCTAGAGTGTCTCAATATAAGTGAATCTAGTCAACGCCCATAGCCGAGTACCGACACTTATGCTGACATAATTACATCATTTTACTATCTTCCGCTTGCAAATCAAAAGGTACGAATTCACCCGAAGATTCCAAAATGGCGCATTACGGGTATTCTACCGTAGCAACCTTCATTTTCAGCTGTGCTTCCTCTTTATCAATGTTTGGTTTACCCAGAACTGCTTCTACTTTTTGATATACCAAATTGTTTCAGGGTTTTCTTTATTTTTATGTTTTCACATTGTAGAACAACTGATCTTGTTGTAAAATCAGCATATTTCATACATAAAACTTCAGCTGCTGCTGATAGGTCAAACGAACTGGTGGGGAATATAGATATAATTTAGATTGTCTTTGATATTTTCAATACATTACTTGGAAGTGTTTCATATTTCATATCTCATTTTATTTCTTGTTATTGCTTTACCACTGAACGAATGCTTTCCGCCATTTCTAATACATTATGTTTCACAATAGTAGTGTTACCACAACTTTCTGATTTACGATTTTAAAATTGCGAATGACGCTTCCTCAGTCTCATTTTTCAGCCTGAATAAAGTAATAAACAAAGCTGAAAAAATCTTTGAAATCCGATGGTTATCGGTATTAATTTCATACCTTAAGACTTGCTGTAAAAAACAACACAATATCAAAGTTTGTTGTCTAATTAATGAGTCATGTACAGTGCATATGCAGAAACCAAACGGGCTAGCAAAATCTAGGCTCTGGTCTTGATGGTTTCAAAAGAAAAACTACTAAGGTAAGGTTAGAACTGGACTGCAAGCTTGTGGCCTACTGCCGGGTTATGACAACTTTCATCAACGATCCGCAACTAGACTAAATTAAAGTACTTCCAAATTAAATTTCATCTAAGTATTTTTACTTTGTTGAACAAATGTTTTACTAAATTAATTTCGAAACTGAAAAAAAAGCTAAGTATATGATCGATGTATACCATATTACTAATCCTTGTTTATTGTGCAAGGTTAGGAAAGACCCGGTTATCCATAAGATTAAAATTCAAGACTTATCCATGCAAATTACGGTGTTTGCGTTCGTGTGTTAGGTAAGAACATTTGTTTGAACTTAAATCGGAATATGCACAGGTGTTGATAACCAGTTCGAACAAAACTTTGGAAGCGGCTATCTTTTGTAAATAGTGGAATAAGTGACAAAAACCGCTTCAAGTGACGGAATTTAATCATTTTCGCGCCATCTTTCAGCAGTATGTTCTTCGAAGGCAGGTAAACAGCGATTTGAACATGAATATTGCAGATGAGTCAGTGTTTGATTTATTGAAACGTTAAATCGATTTTATGCTGACATTTAAAATATAAAGATAGTGTCCATTTTACTTTCAGTGTCATCCTTTGTCATTTGATTGAAAATTCAACCGTGATTAGCGTTTCCGGGTGTTGTTGATTTTATTGCACCCTTATCGAGTAATACTTATTCGCACACATGTTAGGCATATTGTAGTTTAAATGTGAGCTCTGCCCTTTTTTGTATATCATCGGATGATGAAAATACTTAGAATTGGAAATCATTGTTTAGACTGGATAACCATCAATGTAATACACAAATCGATGATTAAACGCGGTTAAATAAGTCAAATACATTAGAAAATTAACCCTTTTCAGTATGAACATAAGTCCAAACCCGAATACGCCGCATTTGACAGTTGTGTATTCTCAAATTAATATGTGTGCAAATGGGGTGCAAAGCCTCTTTTATCTGTATTCCAGCCATATCGACCCTCCAGCGGCTCACCCAACTAAGATTTACGATTATCCATTCCGCGACCGGGGATCGACCCCTCGACCTCATGATAAAAAGTCCGACGGGCCACCAACTACGCTATAGCCGATGCCTTCAGATTTATACTTTATCAGATGAATTAAAAAACATTGATGAAATAGATCAGTAAAAATGTACACCAGAAGTTGATTAAACATCTTATTACACATGTACTATTATACATGGAAATAGATTTTCAGTGCATATGATTAGGTCTGGTCATACAGTACATTCCGTTTAAGTAAGGTCAAGCCCATAGCGTTCTGGTTGTAACTTTTAATAACATTTAATACGTAAAAGAAATATTCAGGGTACAACGTTTTAGTCTATTCGTTAAGATACGATGCCAGTCTTCACTTTCAACAATATCTAATATCATCAGATATTTTCTCTGCGCAGATTACGAAAGAAACATTTGGCTCTCAATTTTCTAATTGTATAGCTTTCAGGTCCCCAGATTATAAAAGTGTTTTGTACTCAATTGAGGAATAACTCAAAAATCGATTCAAAATTAAAGATGTATATTACATGTACCTTAAATTCTACGAAGGGTGCGTGAAAATGAAACATATTGGTAAATTATAATGTATATCACAAATTCTACAATGAACATTGAAAAACGACATTACTAGGCTTGAAGTTTCAGTAAATTATGAACTGAGTACGAAATTAAAAATGACTGTTCACAACGTTATAAAAAAAATGACTGTTTATAACTTTATTTAAAAAAGCAAAAATTTTCACGTGAAGAGACGCAAATAATACAACGAAGTACAATTTACATTGAACCAGAGTTCCTCTGGTAAAAATGTAATCACAGAAAATTGCCTTATTTTATTTCCGATACGTATTTATTACGTCATTGACTTTTGCTAGCAATTCAGTCGTTCTCGACTTACCAGACTTCCGATAAATTCGGATGCTTCAAAGTAGAGTATAGGGAATACAACACATCTAATTAAATTACAGTGAATATAGTACATTTACTTGAAGAAAGAATATTTATTGTGAAAATGACATTAATAACTATTTGAAAAGCAGATATTTTTTCCTAAAGCATATTTTCACGAAAATCTGTTAAAGAGCCGCTTTAAAATCTGATCAGACAGACTTCAGGACAGACTTCAGGACCATACTACAATACGAATAAAATATTAAATAAGATATCTGTAGTGCATATAAATCACATCTGGTCATATATACAGGGTTCCAGGCCATACTTGCAACAATATGTAGTTATTTTACTTAAATACTTTTTTAAACTATTGCAATATGGAAACATTAGGTTCAATATTGAAAATATGGATTTACTTACTCATATTAACCGTGTCAAAACATCGAATCCGATGCTTACGGTAGCATATAGTTTGTGAGCTCGGTCCGGCAAACATTCTTTCCGACTGTTGGCGTAGTCATTTGTTTCTGTATTCTTGTCTTCAAGGCTCAAACATTGAAAGAGAATATAGACCTTAATCACAAGTGGATGAATCTTTTCAACAATGTTTTAATTAATTCTAGATAAAGTAGACATTTTTCATATTTCTTTTAAACATTTTACTTCACAATTCTACTAACAATCTACAAACCCATGTCATTGGGCTTATTGTGAATAAGGGTAACATGATTAAAAAATTTGGTAGAGATGTCAGATGCTATCATTGCACACTAGATGGAGCTCGTGGAGTTTGATATATTTTGTAAATATAACCCGATTTATCTCTTTGTAAAATGTTTAATAGTTAACACGGCTCTGGTCAGAGGTAAATTTTGAAGATATAAAAGGGAGGTATCGATCTTTCTGAATCTTAGATAAGAAACATTCCAAATACCTCAGAATACGCTCAAATGAGCATTTACTGCTTGGACCAGACTACAGATCTCGTTTACATTTTAATCTGATAAGTTAAAAAGCTTTATTATTGTTATCTAGCAGAGGTTCAGCGGAATCACCAGTAATTTTAAGGATTCACACCGTTCATTAACCGACACCGTATGTCTCATTTGAAATCTCAACAGAAGAAAGCAATGAAAAAAAAAAAAAAAAAAAAAAAAAAAAAACAAGAGGCCCAAGAGGGCCTGTATCGCTTTAACATCTCCAGATTTGAAGTCTGTAATTTCAGAACAATGCTTGTAGATGCTGGACAAAGGCTAATCACAATAGATCATATGATGAAGTGTTCAGGCGAGCTAAGAAAGGGTGTATATCATAAAACAAGATGTGTTTTTAAATCACAAACTCCAAGTTTTGACCTTGATAGATGGCTTTGATCTTGTCACATTACTTTGATATTTGCGCATGCGTAAACATGAGATCATGCCAAATATAAGCTCAGAGGGATTTGTATTCTAACAGTTTTTCTCAAATATACACAGTTTCTTTCGCAATCAAAGATGGGTGTCCATGCTATATCAATAGCATTATGATACAAATGTCTGTACTTTGAACGCCATGATGTTCCAATTTTATTTTCATTAAAGAAAACCCATATAACACTTGATCTTGTAGTATTCTTTTGTCTGAATTCAATTTCTTTTACAATGCAAGAAGAATGGTTGAAATTGGTACATTGGTTTGGCAGAAGAATATGTTGAAAGAAAAAGTTTACGCACAGACAGACAGACGCACCCACTGACGAAACACGTGCGACAGACAACGCCATGACAATAGCACTCTCATAAATTAAATTGTTAAATAAACATATTTCTCCCATAACCTTAAACTGTTGGTTTTGTTTCATTAGGTATTTGGCATATACAAATCTGTAAGGGAAGTAATAAGAAATAATTCTATAGCTTCATAAGATGCATTTATCTCCTTTTGATCAAATTTTCTAGAAAATGAACCTGTTCAGATTCCTACACATGTAAACTTACACAATATTAACATCTCTTTGCATTTACATGTTTAAAAGTGATAAATTAATATTTCTACAAAATAAAGCTCACTCTATCTGAAATCACCATTTTGAGGTCTCTTTACAACTATTTTGTGATGACCCGAATTCTACCAAAATATTTGATTACCCCTAACCCACATACCCTTTACCAACAATACCAACAATACCAGCATTTAGGTGATTGCATCAACTTAACTATTGTAAACACATTTTTAGGAACAATTTAAGTAAAGGGTCATCCATAGAACATTTATACCAGGATTCATTAAAATTAGTACAAGGGAGGAGAAGATTTTATAAGTTTTCAAATAAAAAATTGGCCACGCCTTGCCACGCCCATATTCATGGGCCCATCAAAATTCTATGAACAATTTGAGTAAAGGGTCACCTAAGGAATATTGATACCAAGTTTCATTGAAATTTGGTAAAATGAGTTGGAAGTTACGGTAGAATTTTTTAGATTTTAGAGTAAAAGAAAGCCCCAAACTGCCATGCCCAAATTTAGGGTGCAATCATACTTCCATGAACAATTCAAGTAAAGGGTCACCCAAGGAACATTCATGCCAAGTATTGTTGAGAGTGGTCAAATGGTTTGGGAGGCGAAGATTTTTAAAGATTTTAAAGTATTAAAAGCCCCGCCCTGCCACGACCACATTTGGGGGTCAAACAAAATTTCTTGATCAATTTAAGTAGAGAGCCACTCAAGGAAAATTCATGCCAAGTTTCAATGAAATCAGCCAAATGGTTTCAGAGGTGAAGATATTTAATTAATTTAAAATGGAACTAAGCCCCGCCCTGCCCCGCCCAAATTTGGGAGTCAATCAAAATTCTTGAACAATTGTAGTAGAGGGTCACTCAAGGAACATTCATGCCAAGTATCAATAAATCAGCCAAATGGTTTCAAACCAAAAAACGCTCAAACTAACATGCAATACTTACATATGTGTCAATTATTGTCTCTGCAGTAATCTGATAGGCTAAAAATGGATTTTGTGATTATCCAGGAAAGGTTCAGTGGAAGTCCACGTTATTTAAGAAATCACTGCAAACGGTTGTAGACAATGCATGACCTCAATCCCATGTAACCCGAGTCAAAAGAAGTGACAAGGGAAACAAACAACCTCCTGAATTATGTCACACTTCGTAGTTAGCGAAAAACTACGATAAATGTTTATATTGACTCTTACGACAGAATTTGACAGATCTTTACAGAACTTGAAACCGGCTAGCGAACATAACTCTTGATGACGTAGAATTGAGCGAATTCAAACGTAATGTTTGATTCCAATGGTTATACCCATCATGTGATCAGCCCAGTATACATTGCAACTGTCTCTGCGTAATCGAAAAATAGATTTAAATCTTACGCAGAGTAGTAGGGAAAAACCTTGGTTTATTTTGATAAACGACCTCTGATTTTCGTAAGACTAATTTAAAGAATATAATATTCAAAATTGCCAATGCGATGACGTTAAAACTAGAAAAAAACGAATCAGGTCAGTTCAAAACGACTGCATGTTAAAGGTTTCGTCGACTACGGGCCGCGGCAATGCCACATTTGGTAGCGAGTCGAAGTCTCAGTCATGAGGCCCATGGACGATCCCAGGCAAAATTCTTTCCGACGTCTGTCTCCCACAAGAGGGCGGAAAACCGTAAGTCAAAGATGGATAAGCAGTTCAATGCTAGGAAAAGCTGTAGTGGTTGCACTTGTGTGAAAATACCAGATGTCAATTGTGACTTTCTCAAGCCACACCAATATCACTGAAATACTGGTGAAAGTGGCGGTAAACCCCAATCAAATAAACGAATCGTCCAGTTTGGTCCACGGGTAAATGAGAAATCGCTGCCGACGGAGTGGCATTCATATGGATAGACAGACATCTAGCCGATTTACAGAACATGTGGGATTAACGATCACACGTCGAAGAGCATCAAAAATATAAATACCACACGAGGATGACTGCGTTCATCTGTTCTAATACTTGATAATAAATAGAAATTATAAGTTCTAAAATGGGCATAATTACGATTAGAAAGCAGTCAGGGTTGCCTTTTATAGTATGGATACGATTTTTGATAGTGAACTTATATTCCAATATTCCGGTGGATAACTTTACTAATAAATCAGATGAAGCACCATAACACTCAGTCGACGCAGAGGCAGGCACAAAGCTATAACATACCTGTCAGGCCTCACGCATAGCGCGGAATTCACAAGTATTTCGTACCTGAATAACGCTCACACGCTTAAATCACTCGAGCACAAACATTTCCAAGAAATAATAAGAAATAAAATAAGTAAGTTTTTATCGGTAAGTTATTCCTTTTTAACACCCCATTACGGTACCGTAAAGCTTACGAGTAAGCATTAAATATTAACGAGAATTATAATTACCGTGTCGCCTTTTAACTTTCTTAGCCGAGTTCAATCAGTACATGTAGGTATAACTGAAGTACACTACGATCGCTTACCCCGATGTCAAGTGATTCTGAAAACAATATGATTTGCCTACTGTAATAAAGGCTGAAAACTGATGGTAGCAGCGTTTTATTTGACCCAACCTGGATGGAAAAAGTACCTTGTTTAGCTTGGCAAATTCTCGGGCTGTTTTGTTCTAGAGAAATCAATTGTTCTCTCCAAGCGGAAGCTGACGTCAAGTAAAGCAGACGTTGAAAAGACGGCGTCGCTGAAAAGTCGGCCTCAGATTAATTTCTTCCTATTAATGATCCAGTTTCTTTATAACGATCCCCTACAGAAGATAAAATGAGCAATTTCACAGTAGGTTACCTACATGTATAGGTAAATTACAGATAAATCATAAATGTGTAATGTATGTTGATATAAGAAATTTTGCTTTTCCATTAAAAGATGATTAAAGTACAGCCAGAAAATGGTATTAAAAGGGTAAAAAAAACAAAGTAAAACCAAATCTTTTTCCATACTTTGTATTGCATTGAGTGAACCACGTTGGTGTTTTCATATCATATTGCAATTTTGTACTTGATTTCCACCCAAGTCTGTCGAAAAGATGTAGCCAGGAAAGCATTTAAAAGGTCATTGAAGTCCCTAAATTTCAAAAGAAAGCCAGTCGAGCTGATAATTAGATCAAACTATAAACCTAAAGTAACATTAAAGGGGGGATTTCGATGTCGCAGATTTTAATTATTTCTAATCCCTCTCGTACATTGCTTTATTACAATATTACGAATAAGAAGTATTGTGAAAATGAGAAGTTGTTCATCAAAATAAACTAAGCGGGTTGTAAATCTATTTCAATATATTGCCGGGACGGTTGCAATCACTATTGGGACAATCAATAGGTGTATCATTCTTTTAGATTGAAATCAAAACCAACGTCATTGTCATGTTCGCTAGCCGATTTTCGATTGTGTAAAGATCAGTTAAAACTGCCCTACACTCCAGTCATGTTGTGTCATGGGTTCGATCCCCGGCGACGGCACATATCCTTTCCTATATTTATCTCTCACAAATGGGTGGATAATCGCAGACATAAGTGGGATAGCAACTGAAGGCTAGGAAAGGATGTAATGGTGGTACTGGTGAGAGATATACCAGGAATCAATTGTTAGTTACTCCAGACGCCGTGATCTGACTGAACAATTGTTAAAAGCAATTTAACACCTTTCAAACAACACACCAAATTGCCTAAAGAGTATATATATAAATGGTCGCTTACCATAGTTTTGCGCTAACCACTTCATGTCATAAAAACGTTTGTTGTTTCAATTTTCACTTATTAAATAATAAGTTTATTGTTTCACATATCACTTTATTTTCTTCTGTTAGATTTGGGTCAATGCAAACGAGGTCATGCGGTGTCAACAACCGAATACAGTGAGTCCGAGCGACTCAGCGTAACATTTGCTTAACAACACAAAAGGACTTTTAACTCATCAGTTGTAAATCTATGAAGGGGGTATCTGGCTCATACTTAAGTATTAAATGATCGTTTGAGTGTATTTATGAGCATTTTGTTATTTTTCTTTTCAAAGTTTCACAAGCATTGATACCATTTTAAGCGTCAGCAATAAAATCACTGACTCACACAAAAATCGTAAAATTCCAAAAACATTCTAATTGTTAAAGATAAATAGGCTAGCATTTAAACCCAAGCTTTCAATGATGCTTTACAAATTAGATTCCTTATTATCTATTCAGAGTGAACAATATTTTATTGCCAGTCGACAGCAAAGATCCGGTTTGGTGGTGTAGCAATACTAGAAAAGACAATGCACATACTATAGGTACAAACAAATAATATTAAAACCATCACCATCTGTATACACATGTCTCATCCAGATAAGGAAATGCTGACCAAGGGAAAAATATTAGAGAAAAAAGCAACTGAACAGGCATTTAAACATTTCAAGCATTTAATAACATTGCTTACTTGAATCCAAAGATGTTGTAATAACACTGAAAACTTAATATTTCCCATGACGTACCAACTGTGTCATAGGTTTCCGCTAGTAATTCATTCGTTATCGTCATTACCCGAAGACTAACTATCTCATCCGATAATTTCCGATGTTTCAAAGTAGTACATAAGGAATATACACATTAGATTAATATCTTAATTAATTTTGTAGATTTACTCAAAGAGAAAATAGTTATCATAATATCGACATTAGTAAATGATGAAAGTAAAATGTATTATGTCTCCTATAATCAATTTGGATTTTATTTCAATTTTATAAGAGAAATAGAAGAAAAAGCAAAACCAAACAAACCAAAAACATAAATCAACCTTATACATGTAGGGATGGGCCTTCATGTACGAGTAATTTTTTTCAAGACTTGTTGTAACACGCAAAAAAAATTAGGCCTAAAAAGTTATTTGCCAATTACACATATTTGTTTTATTTCTTATTTTACTTTGATGCAACAATGAAGAAAATAACTAAGTAAATATACTCTTAAAACAACATCGAATTTCATTTGAACTGAATATCAAACAGGGATACTGTGAACAGCAGCCAATCTATACAGCAGCCAATCTCACAACTTCCCAGCAGTGGCTGCTGAATATCCATATGCATATAAATATTTGCGAACTCTTAACTTTATTTAAACGGAGGACTAAAAAAGCATGTTACAGCACTACGTGCTTTAAACTTGGCCAATAGTTGATGATTAATGAGCCTAACGCCTTGGTTCTACACCGAGGGATCACCCGAGGTTAATGTAATCGGTATTTTTAAGAGAAGTTCATTAACTGATGCGTCAGTCAAAAGATCACGGATCTGCGTTAACCTGCTTTGACAGTATTTATTAATACTGTATTTTTCAAATAATTCAAGTATTCTGAAGGAAGACTATTTGAGGATTCCTGTCAGATTAAGTAACATCGGGGGGGGGGGAACTGTTTTATTTATTTCTACATAAGCCTAATTCCCTGTGGTTCAGTCCACTTTAGGAAGTAAAAGAGAGTTTTCATAATTATTCCCGAGAGTTTTCATGAGCTCATTTCTAGAGACTACAAAGGATAATATCTGCCACATTCGGTCTCAAATAATTTTGTTGGTTTCCTTTAAAAAATAAATTTCAATGCAATCGACAGATAACTTATTTGGCGTCTCGTTACGCCAAATACCTTTGCTCCTTTAGTTATGAACAGTCATATTCATTACATAGTCGACCTTCTTTTAGAGGGCTGAAGGCATTACAGCAAGAGATTTGAAAAATGAGTGTCAAACTTTCTTACATAATCTTTGCAAGATTCGCTTTAAAATAATCCATTTCGTGTTACCAATTCAAACTACTCTTTAAGGGATATCGGTATTTGTTATTTGAAAACAATATTCTGAAAAGTAGTTTTGCGAAAATCAGAGGTCGTTTATGATAAAATCTGTTTTTAGATTACCTTGAGACAGTTGCTATTATATATTTTGACTTTCACACATTAGTCGAATTTGCTTAAATCAACGTTACAGTGACGTCACCAGAAGCTACATTCGCTAGCCGATTTCAGTTATATTAAGATCAGTTTATAACTGTCTTTAGTGTTAGAATAAATATAACAACTTACTGCAGTTTTGCGTTAACCACTTGATGCGACAAGACGTTGGTGGCTTCTCTTGTCATCTTGTTATCTGTTGAATTTGTGTCATATTCAAATGAGATCATGTAGTATCGACAGCTGAATGTCGTTTTTACTATAAGTAATATGGACTTCCCCTTAACCTTTCCTAGATAACTACAATGGTCAGTTGCAGCATATCAAATTACCGCGAAGAAAATATCTGACTCATATTTAAGTATAAAATGTTTTTAGGCAATTAGGAAATTTCCTTGGCTAGATTTCGGGACCTTTCAAAAGTAAAACGAAAGTTAGGATTTTCTAGTCAGTTTCTATTACAACCAGTTACCTGACAGGCAGATTAGTAAAATCGAATAATTGGTAAAAGCTTGCCGAAGTACTTTGGGCATAGATTAGATAAAACATAGGTCTTTTAGAGTTGATGTATCAAACGTTAATGTCAGTTCAGGCAGAACAGCCTGTCTTCAGTCGAAAAAGCTTAGCCATTAATTCGATCTTAATAAGTTTATAAAGTCTGTATACCTGTCCTCGCACGGGTACTTTGCTTACTTCTGATATGGCCACACTTTGCCTTATTAACTAGCAAAGCGTCAGCTTTGAAAGCTTAAGTTAACAGACAAATTTTGAGGTCTTCTCAAAGTTCAACCAGTGCAACTGCCACTGAAGGGTTAACCACTAAATCCGTTACATTTCTACGCCATAACAGGTAAGTCTTATGTATTTCAGGAATATTGCAAACTCTATTCAAATTGTAGAGAACTCTTTCAAAAGTATGCTTTTTAACCCATTCCCACTCTGTTCTGCTTTTTAAGCATCTCAAGAAAAATTTTTTGGAAAACATTGTGGACGATGAAGAAATTGTTGTAACAAGCAATTCCTTTATTGTCCACAATGTTTTTACCCAACAAGGGAAAGACTTTGTAAGTTCAACTAATTTGAAATTGTAATCTGCAACTTCTTTTAATTTGAACCAGTCTAAAATTTTGGTAGGTTGTAATGGGGCAACTCCTGGGTTACTTTAACCTCGTTTATTTGTCATGATAAAATTTGGCCAAGAAGATTTCTTAACAAAACCATGCTTTGCTAGCTTTCAGTACTTTCAGTACTTTGATATATAACATAAATGTCCAAAAGGGCAGATAGTTAATAATTTCTATAAAGAGGTCTTTTGATAAGTAGAGAACGTTTAATTACATTATATACACTGTAAAAGAATGCGTGAGCCTGTCCTATACTCGAAGGCTGCGCAGCGTCACGTTACATATTTTGTGTATATGGCGAAGGGGTGCAGATCGAAAATGTCACATTTATTAACGTTTTGAAGTCGAAAGAAAAAACAAAACAACGATGCTAATTAATATCTTGAAATAATTAATGACGACAAAACTGAAATGAGGCGTCTTCGTGTCCTAATTACTATCCTCTGTTGAATAAAAACAGGAATTCTTGTTTTGAAAACGCAAAAGAGAAAAAAATGGTTTATTTCATTTCATTTAATTTTGTCCATGAGAAACCTGATTTGAGATTTTACCCGTTACCGAATAACTGCTAATTGTACAGTTCCTTGGAGCTTTACTTCACCTTTGTATCTTAAATATGTCTGGATTAATATCTCTTACAAAGATTTCGACCAAAAGTTGGGTACAGGTGACCGATGACCGCTTTAAAACTTCTTAGCTGCGATGAAAACGCCTGAATCAAAATTTCATTTCTTATAACCAACGTAAAATTGACGTCACTCGATGGTATGCTCACTAGCTATTTAAAAGGTAATATTCGAGTCTGGACAGGGGGATTTCTTCATCTTTATACTTGTTTTAGTCTAGTCCTAAAATTAATATTAAAAGGAGTTAGTCTTAGTATTTAATTGTCTCTCTATCAGCGTATACTAGCTAAGGATAGCATGTTTCATGGTAATCTGATAAGCGAATGAGTCTTTTTTGCGTTCAACGGTATCAGACGTCATTAGACCCCAAGATACTGTTAAGGCCCTGTCGTCATCCGCGTCTGTGTCGTCCGAAAACTTTGACATATTGTAATATTTTTGGTATTACTGAGCACATTCACTTGAAAACTTCAACTTTAAAATGTTACCAAATATAGAGCACTTTAAAGGTGGAGCGGTTACCCGCATCGGTACTCTCAAGCCATTAGAATTTTGAGACCGCGTTACCTAATTTGCAAATGATCGAAATCAAAGGAAGGAAACCGGTGACAAGGTTAACGACCACATAATGAATTTCTTTAGTATCAATATACACAAACAATAGTTTTTCAAAGCGGCGCATATACACCCGAAGGCTTGTCAGTGGGATATATATTTTTCAATATTCTTTTCTAAATTGTTAAGAGGTGTTGATTAAAACCAGAAATATTTATTGCACCTTACATAATCTTCGAATTTAGCTAGTTAATCTATCGTGTAATAAATTCCTATTCATTACAAAGATTTTTCTATGTCTAGGGCAAATAAATTCTAGGACAATGAACCCAATATAAAATCTCATACAAAATAAGACAACATATAAATTCACTCCTGGCAATTTAACCCAATTCGGATATGATGTGTAGGAGGATAAATGCCCAATCGCAAATACTTGCTTAAGCTTTTTCGCTTTGTCAAGGGTAGATAAATCAAAAACTGCTTGAGGGATCGAAATCATATTGGTCTCATGCACATCTAGACATTATAGAGATTCATTATGAAAAGTTTCAGCTCATTCCAATGCAAACTGTAGGAGGAGTTGCTTACACAACACTGATTTTTTAAGATAGTTTGCGAAGTCAAGGATAGACTCAACAAAAACAGCTCGATGGATCCACAAAATAATGGTCTTATGCACAACTAGACATCATAGAAACTCAGTATGGAAAGTTTCAGTACATTCTAATTGATACAGTATAGTTTACACTAACAAAAAGTTATTTTAAGCTGTTTTGCGAAGTCAAGGGCAGATTATTCCAAAACCGATTGAGGTGTCTAAAGGATAATGGTCCAATACAAAACTAGATATCAAAAAATATTACTTTGGACAGTTTTAGTTCGTTGCCGTTGAAAATGTAAGAGGGTTTGCGTAAACGAAAAAATGCTAATGGACAGACAGACGGACGACCAAGACTAGACCAATATACAACCCTTTAAGCGTATAGTGAAAGAAAAAAGAGGATAACCGTTGAAATTACTTACATTTATAACTGAACTGAACTTAACAGAAACGAAAATCGACTGACGAATATAATGCTTATAAAGACGTCACATCGTCCCGAAATCTACACCAGTTGAAAAACAAAGACAGGATGGCAACATCATTGCTTCCGTTTATACACCTTACAGGAGATGAGCAACTAATATCTCTTGTTACGGATTAAGTTAATTCCATTTCGCTGGTTTTGTAAGATGCCTTTCTAGCATTCGGTAGTTCACTCCTCTTCTTTTGCTTTTTTTCTAGGACGGGGGGCAAACCGAGGCAAAGGAGGAAACTTGGGGTCTAAATAGGTTAGGATATAGATGTTCGAGAAAAACCTACGTGACACCAAAATAGCTGGCCACTTTTTTTGATCATTGCCAGCAACTCTATGCAGTTTCATGGTTTAAACTTAATTGGTTGTAGAGTTAGACAACGGAAACACAAAATAGGCGGACGATAAAACGACCGGACAGATATGATTAAACCAATATACCCCCTCTGCTTCGTATGCGGGTGTAAAAAAATATTAATCTGTTAATGAGAGAAATTGAATGTTTTGGATGCTCTTTGGGTTGCTTAGAAGACCTCTTAGCTTCCTGAGGAGACCCTTAAGCCTGCTTAGGTGACCCGAAACCGTCTGGGAACTGCGCCTTGGTTTGAATTGGACAGGAACTGATATCTATTTTCGAGGATTTCTTCCTCTTCTCTTTCTTGTTGGAGACTCTGTGTTGTCTTCTTGGACATCTAAATCCTCTGTTTCTTTCGTTTTCCTCTTCCGGGGTCTTTCTTCCCTTTTCCCTTTCTGGCTTGTGTGGCAGTTAAATATGAATAAATATGAATATAACTAAGATATTTGAAATAAAGAAAGGAGACTGTGTGTTCTACACCCAATAACCGCTGATCAAAAATAAATATTCCCTCTGACGAGCGAAGATATATGCCGCCGGGACATCTGACCTAGTTCCAACGCATCGTATTCTAACACGAAGTCGTGTAGCCATCGTAAAACCTTTGGATAGGTATTCCCATATTCATGTCTGCTTTGATGCAATCACATGACCATTTGAGGGAACTGTTGATTTGTTTCGGGGCCAGGTTTGCGTGAAATTAAAATTTGATATTCGTATGGATTTCAGGACAGTGTGACGTCTGTATTAGTGATGTCACGATAAGTTTTTTGTTTTGCGTGAGCGCGTTATCAAACTTTTCAAAGCGATGGGTCAACCGTTTGATGCACCACGTTGTTATCATAAAAATCATGGCAACTTTCTTTGCGAAGTCTTGAAATAGATTAACTATAATTTTTATTCTTATTACTGTTACCTATTTTTTGCAAAATATTGGTGTATGTGTACGATAATAGAAAGAATAAAGATGATTAAAAGATATGACATGAAAAACCAATTAATCCCTCCTTATAAGATGTTTTATTCGTAATCGGAGTATTGGGCCGAAATCTGGCTTCGAGTTACCTTGAAACATCAGGCCATTTATATCGTACCCCCAGCTGGCGGGGGGATAGAAATCGCCAGCTGCCGTCCTGCAGAGTGGTAAGACCCCACCGAACGGGCCCACCCGTTTGCCGTGGGTGGTTGCTCGTGTCGTTTGATGAAGGGATCCAGGTGGTTGAGTGGTTTCGGGGTCAGGGATTAGTGCCTCGTCTCTGCAACACACCACTTTGGCCTGGAGTTGAACTAGACGAGCGGTCAGATAGGCCCTGTCTGATCAATCGGCTGGTCATGCCTAGCGTTGGAATGGAATGCATAGGTTAAAACACGTACAATCATGTTTGTATAATTTAAGATACTTCATTTCATTGTACCCATTCCAGACAGTGGTGGATTAAGGGTTAATCGGGTTAATGTGGTGTTTGATCGACAGTTTTACTTTCTGATGAATGTGTCATGCTTGGGTGTTATTTTCATCGGTTGTTTAATTGCTTGATCTAGCCCATTTGCACCGAGTATATCGGCGATACAGCTCTGGTACCGCTCCCTGAGATGGTAAATCCCCAGGTGATGTGCCCTCTTGTAGGACTCCAGGGTGGGTGGAGAGTATCATCGAAGAAAAAACACAAAATAACATGGCTTTATCAAAAAAAAAAAGAGAGTTCTTTCAGATTCTGAGGACGAGAACATTAACCTACTGCCTTATCCAAAATTTATAGTGATCGAAAGAGAAGATCAAGAGTTCCCAGTGGCAGAGCTTTCACCATTTGTGATAGAGAAGCAGATCAGGGCGATAATTGGAACTCCGAAGTCGGTTAAAAATTTGAAAAATGGAAATTTGTTAGTTGAAGTAACCAAAAGGGCACAGTCAGACAATCTTTTAAAAGTAACCAAATATTTTAATCATAAGGTAACAGTTCGCCGCCATGAAAAATTGAATACTTCAATGAATACTTCAAAAGGTGTTATTCGTTGCAGAGTATTATCTTCTTGCATGATACATGAAATCGAACAAAATCTTAAATCCCAAGGTGTCGTAGCAGTACGAAGAATTGAATTCACAAGGGACAGCAAGAAAGTAAGAACGAATACTCACGTTTTAACTTTTAATGAGCCTACCCTGTCCAAAGAAATAAAAGTTGGCTTCCAGATTGTCAAGGTTGATGTTTTTATCCCAACCCTCTGCGCTGCTTTAACTGTCAGAGATTTGGGCATCACGAGGACAACTGTAAAAGATCAAAGTCTTTAGGAAATGTGGATTTGAAGGAAGAGACGATGAGCATTATGAGGAGGACTGTCAGAATGATTTCAAGTGTTTCAACTGTGGAATGGCACATCCTGCAAATTCAAGATTATGCCCGAAATTCAAAAAAGAAAAAGAAATCTTGAATGTAAAATTTAAACAATCTGTTTCTTTCTTTGAGGCAAGAAAAATAGTCGAGGCCAGAGATGACACCAATAGCTATGCAAATAAAGCAAAATCTGCACCTGAGCCGACCCAAACTTTAAAAACGAATGAATGTACAACTTGCGAACGAATGCTAAAAATACTCACTGAAATGTTTCCCGAAGTACGGAGTAAAGTTGATCAAGTATTAGCTGGAGAAACGCCCCCAAGTAACACTTCTGATGCTAAAAATAATGATAAAAAAGGTCCCAGAGTCTGAAAAGAAAACGCCTGTTTCTAAACCAAATAAAGTTGTCAATAAAAATGCAAATAAACCGTCACCAAAAGATCAGTCTAAACCCATTTCAGAGTCCGTCAAAGACGACCTCGTATTCATCTGGAGAAGGTTTCTCCTCCTCCAGTTTCGACAGGCAATCGCTTTGCTGAATTAAGCGAATCAGACGACGAGGAGGAAGAGATGGACGTGCCCGCTCCCCCTCCTTCAAATCAAAACCAAATAGATTCGATAAGGCAAGGTGCGAGCAAAATTACTTAACAGGAGTAAAACAATGAATAATCCAATACTTCCTTTCATAAGTGGTATTATTTTTACTATATCCTCAATAATGGCGAATAACATAATACAGTGGAATTGTCGCAGCTTCAAGGCAAATTTTGAAGAACTTAACCTTCTAGTATCGAAAGATAAACCAGTTGCAGTATGTTTGCAAGAAACTTTTCTAAAGGATACAGATAAGTTTTCTTTGAAATACCACTCTTGCTATTTTACTAACTATACAGAACGTCAAAAAGCGTCTTGTGGTGTCGGAATCATTGTAAATAATAAAATTCCTCACCGTCATGATAGATTAAATACTTCTTTACAAGCAGTGGCGGTGAGTGTCTCTCTGAACAAAACAATTACACTCTGTTCTGTTTATCTTCCTCCTAGTTCCCCTGTAGATGGTAGAAAACTTGACAATCTTGTTGATCAGTTACCTCGGCCTTTTATACTTATGGGAGATTTCAATTCTCATCACAAGTTGTGGGGATGTTCAAATACAGACAACAAAGGTCGTACTGTTGAAGATTTTGTAACTAGGCATGATCTTGTTTTGCAGAATGATAAATCTAAAACTTATCTTCATCCTTCAACTGGAACTTATTCTTCGTTAGATTTGACTATTTGCAGTCCAGATGTTTTTCCGGATTTTGCATGGATAGTCCTTTCTGATCTTCATGGTAGTGACCATTTTCCAATACAGGTCTCTGAATTAGGACCATCTGTCCAGGAGCGCCCTATGCGTTGGAAACTCCGTAAAGCTAATTGGGAACTTTTTAAAACCACCTGTGAGCAGTCAATGAATCAAGAAGCCTTTGATGGATGTGTAAACACTGCAGAAGTTTTTACATCTTTACTTTATTCGGCTGCAGAAAAAGCCATTCCACAAACATCGCCTGATCCAAAAAACCCAAACAAGCCATGGTTTAACTAAGACTGCAAAAATGCTATAGCTGAGCGAAAATGTGCTCTAAGAGTTTTTGGCCTAAGGCCTACGAAGGAAAATCTTTACAAGTTTAAAATTGCACGTGCGAAAGCTCGTAGAACTATCAAACAAAGTAAACGTTCGTCTTGGAGGCAGTATGTTTCTAGATTGAATTCAAGATCATCTGTCAAAAAGACTTGGGATATGGTGCGGAAAATCAGTGGTTGGTCACCTTAAAACGGATGACAATAAATCAGTTTCTTCCAAACATGACATTGCAAATGTACTAGCAGATACATTTGCCAAGAAGTCCTCCGCTTCTAATTATTCACACACCTTTCAAAAATTTCAAGGTAAAAAAGAAAAGTCCAAGCTTAATTTTAGTTCCAGGAACCTTGAACACTACAATAGAGACTTTTCTGTGAAAGAGTTGAAGAAAGCCTTAAAGAAGTGTCATAACACTGTTGTCGGATCTGATAATATTCATTATCAGTTCCTCAAACGTTTACCATCTCGCTCCCATCATTGTTTACTTGAAATTTATAACCGGGTTTGGAAAACGGGAAGCATTCCAGCATCTTGGCGGGAAGCTATCGTTATTCCAATACCTAAATCAGGTAAGGATTCTACGAACCCGTCAAATTATCGCCCCATTGCTTTAACTAGTTGCATCTGCAAAACCATGGAAAGAACGGTTAATGATCGTCTTGTTTGGCTTTTAGAAAAAAATAAACTGATTACGTCAGTCCAAAGTGGCTTTCGTAAACAGAGAAGCACTCTTGATCATCTTGTCCGCTTCGAGAATTTTATTCGAGAAGCTTTCATAAAGAAAGAACATGTTGTTTCTGTCTTTTTCGATCTCGAGAGTGCTTATGATACCACTTTGAAGTATGGAATTATGAATGACCTCTTTGATTTCGGTATTCGAGGTCGCCTTACCTATTTCATTTCTGCATTTTTAGACGAACGTCAGTTTAGCATCAGGGATGGAGATACCTTTTCAGATCCACACGAACAAGAAATGGGTGTCCCACAGGGAAGTATTTTGTCCGTGACATTATTTAGTGTCAAAATTAATAACATTGTCAAAACTGTTTGTCCTGGCGCGGAATGTTTTCTTTACGTTGATGACTTCTGTATCTGTTACAGATCAAAACATATGTATACAATTGAAAGGCAGTTGTAGCAAGTCTTGAACAACCTTACCAAATGGTCTAACGAAAACGGCTTTAAGTTTTCCAAGACTAAAACCAAATGTATGCACTTTTGTCAGTCAAGAAAACTGCACCCTGATCCCGAACTTAAACTTGACGGAGTGCTCTGTGAAGTTGTTCCAGAGTTCAAATTTTTAGGGCTTCTCTTTGACTCTAAACTCTCGTTTCGTCCACATATTGATTATTTGAACAATAAGTGCCAAAAAGCTCTAAATCGTTTTATCGTTGTGTCCCATATGGACTGGGGAGCCGATAAAAAAGTTTTATTGAGACTTTACAGGTCGCTTGTCAGATCTAAGTTAGATTATGGCTGTGCTGTTTTCGGCTCAGCACGCCCTTCATACCTTCGCAAACTTGATTCTATCCATAACCAAGGCTTGCGCTTAGCGTTAGGCGCTTTTAGAACATCACCAGTAAAAAGTCTTTACACTGAAGCAAATGAGCCATCTTTAAATTTACGTCGAAAAAAACTCTCCATGCAATATTATCTTAAGTTAAAGTCTAATCCTGACAACCCCACTTACAAAGTTGTATTTGAACCTAAGTACAGGGAGGGATTTGAAAAGAAAGCAAAAGCTATACCACCTTTTAGTTTACGTTGCGAAACAGATATAAATTCTCTAGATTTCGATCTAGAACATGTTGCCGAATATACAGTTTCCGATGTTCCTTTATGGACATGCCAAAGTCCCACTTATCTTTATGACCTGGCTTCAAGCAAGAAGGGTACTACAGACCCTGTTGTCTTTAAAACAAATTTTTTAGAGATTAAAGAAAGGAACATATTGCATGAAGAGATTTATACAGATGGTTCGAAGGACGGAGAGAAAGTTGCTTCAGCCACTGTTCTAGATGGCGAAAAATATCAGTTTCGTCTAGCAAACAACTCCTCCGTATTTTCAGCAGAACTTAAGGCGATTGATCTTGCGCTCGATCACATGATCGAAGATGGTTATTGGCGCTATATTGTTGTCACTGATTCAATGTCTAGTATGCAAGCGCTCGAACACGAGAAAACAGACAACCCTCTTATAGTTAAATTACTGAATAAGATTTCAAATCTTGATGGTAATGTTGATCTTGTTTTCTGTTGGCTCCCTAGCCACATTGGTTTTCGTGGTAATGAGGAGGCAGATAAGGCTGCCAAGGAGGCATTATCACTAGACATTTTACCCTTCGATGTTCCTTTTAGTGATTTTAAACCTTTGATACATCATTTTATTCAGGATGTCTGGCAGAATTGTTGGGACGATCCTGCAAACCAAGATAATAAACTTTATTCTATTAAACGAGATCTTGGTGATTGGCTACCCGGTTATAGATCAAATCGCCATGAAGAAATTATTTTGGCCCGCTTACGCATTGGTCACACTTACTTGACGCATTCATTTCTTCTTAAAGGAGAAGAGGCTCAAATGTGCATTCCATGTGACACTCCTCTTACTGTCAAACATATTTGTATTGACTGCATTGAATTTTTCGATGTCAGAGAAAGATATTTCAAAGCTGACAGTATGAGGCAGCTATTTGAAAGCGTCAGAATCGAACTTATTTTTGATTTTCTGAAAGCCATCAATTTGTATAGCAAAATATGATTTTAAGTTTTTATAAGAAATTTATATACCTTTTTATGATTGTCTAGATTTTTACTGTTCGTATCGATCGGTTTTAGTAATTCATTGTTAGTTATAATTCTACTATTTGTATTTGATTCGACATTTTACTGTTTAAATCCATCTCCGTTTTTACTCAAAGGCACCTTTTCATTTACTTGTAATGCGCCAAACATGACCTTAGTTGTCGACGGGCCATAAAACTCCATTCATTCATTCATTCCATTTATATCGTTACTAGTTATCGTTTAAGGGCTGACGAGTGCCCTCTTTCCGGATGCCCTATTTTGAAATAAGGCCAAATTGTAACAAGAAATAGTTAAAAGTTAAAAGGTCATTGGACATTTATGGTTTATCAATTGGACAAGGGTGCTTTTTTACAAATGATATGTGAAAAGTGCGCATGTAACTGTAATAAATGGTTTTAGTGTAAGTGGTGTCGACATCCGAATGACACTTATTCCAAAAGCAAGAGCACCGCATCGCCGGATATGGCGTTCATATTCAGGGATAAGCATGTGTGCCCCCTTCTTTTTCAAATCCGCCATTAAGTTTATGATTTATGATTGACACGCTATGAAGTAAGACGAGTCAAACTCATAACTCCTGAAATAGTTCATTAATCACAATGAGAATTGCAGGTGCATAAGTTCCGACAGTAGAAAGGATTTCACGTAAGTTTCTGTGAAATTGTTGAAAACATTTAGGAAAAAAGCATACAATTTTTTTTCTTACCCATGTAGGAAAATAATTCAAAGGGGCATTACTCCTGAAATAGTTGATTTATCTTAGTAAAACTCCAGGTGCAAAAGTTCAAATAGTAGAAAGAATGTTAGTAATCTTTTAGGAATTGGTGAAGAACTGTGGAAGAAGCAGAAACATTTCTAAATTCTCTTTATATGATATTTAGTGTAATAATTCAAAGGAGCATAACTCCTGCAATAGTTGATTAATTATATTGAAAATTGCAGATGCACCATTTTCTTTTGTAAGGAGGATTTCAGTAAGGTTTCAGCATAATTGGTGTAGAATTGTTGAAGACGAAACGGACACAAACTTGTGTTCAGGGACGAATAGACGGACGGATTCAAGTTGATCCCTCATAACTTTGCTGTGAGTGTTTGGTGACAAATTCATTTCTTCCCTTATCTTCCGCTAGCATTTCTAAAGGTTTTGATTTTACCCGAAGATTACCGATGTTTCTTTAATGCTTTCCTGTGGATTATCGATATTTCTCGGTGGACTATCAGTTGATAATTCATCGTGTTTTTATCCGGTCATTTTTCTCTACTGATCATCTGCGACATGAGGCACTGATGACGTCATCAGGTTGCCGAATAATTTGCATGCGAAATTTTGGGATTTTCACCCCTAAGTATCTTTTTTTTTTTCATTAAAATTTGAATATTTGTTTATTTTTCGTGTTAGATCGATTTTTCTTTCATGTCGTGAAAAAAGCATATTTTCACTCTTGGTCCCACCAATCGTGAAAATATAACTTTTGTTGTCACCTATTTAAAGATGAAAGAAGGCTAATTCAAAATGGCGCTTTATACATACACTGCCTACAATATGCGTACAAAACAGTTTGGTTGACGATCCTGTAGAAAAGCCTGATACAACAAAACAATATTTGACGTCGTAATAATCATTTTAATAATGATTTAATTCGTTTTTATATCGACTTATTCATTCAGCAATGTTTGAGGAAAGAAATATAGGGTCTAGCGCACCTGAAGACTTCAGGTCTAACTTGTGAAGGTCGAGATATCTCGAAAGAATGCACTGACCGGGTTTGCGGTAAACACATTTCTAAAACAAGCGCCTACAATTTATTTAAAGCTTGAACAACTATCAGTCTGAGGTTCCAATCTCTGAACTTTGGCGTGAGAGTACTAATGATTTGAGCTTATATTGCATCGGATACGTAAAAAATAAAACATAAACGCTTATATTTTTAGAGACGTTTTATTAACCACAAACATGAAAAATCAACTATATACACACATAGCTCTCTTTTTGGGCAGCTCAATAAATCAGTCATTCCAGCTCATACAAAAGGGAGTACATAATATTAGCAATAGCATTATCCAATCAAAAATCATACATTTTATCCGTTGTCTAAGAAAACCCGCATAGATGACACTACTTTATGACGTTAGAAAAATCTTTTGTTTTGTTGAGATCGCAATTATCTGATATTTGCAACTGCTCTCGAGAAAAAGCTTAGCGAAAAAATGTGTAAAATTAAGAGATTGTTTGTTACAAGCAATTTTCCCATTATCCACAATTTTTTCCTACCCGAAACTACGGATTTCAAAAAAATCAATAGACTAATATTTTTCGTCGGCAACTTTTTTTTTATTTTCCCCAGTATTTGATAGGAGGTAGACGGACTAAAACAGTTGTAACTTTGTCAGTTTTTTAATGATATTTACCTTTTTTTCATTTGTGAACCAGAAAGATTTTATACATTAAAATTTGAAAAACAAGGAATAATTAATATTTTCGTCATTTAGAGAGGTTTCTTAGACTAACGGATCATTCATAAATAGACTAGAATAAAACCATAATCATTAATATCCTTAAGAAGTTACAGATACGTACGGCAATAAGTGCTTAAACTGATTACAAAATACCATACATATAATATTGATATTTACCGGACGATAAGATTTTAGAATGGTCCAATTTCAAAGAAGTTGCAGACTACAATTGAAATTACGACGAAAACGTGTCGTAATAAAGCGGTCCCAATGTAATTAACACTGTGTGATAAAACCTAATTGAGTGCGGTATTCGTCACCTGTCAGTCATGCGAAGTGGACATTAACCCATTACCACACAGTGACGCTTTTGGAATCCCCTCAAGAAAAAATGCTTTAGAAAATATCGTAGAAAATAAAGAAATTGCTTGTTGCAAGCGATTTCTTCATTTTCCACAATATTTTCTACACAGAAAGTTGAAAAATCCAAAATTTAATAAACCTTAAATTGTCGTCGGCAACTTCTTTCAATTTGGACCAGTCTAAAATTTCGCCATCTGGTAATGGGTTAATGGGACCTGCGTTCTGCATTCAGAGAAAGACGCAGAAATAAGAAGCGACTAAAAACTTATCCCCTAATTTTCCAGGTTCAGATTTTTTTTTACGACTGGAACGGGTTTCACGAAATTACAGACTTAACCCCGTTTTGCAAGTAGCCTGGGACCCCTGTAATATCATTATTGATACCGGATGATTAAATTAACGATAACAACAATCGTGAAATAAATATAATGAATTATATCATACATGGCAATACCAAATTGTCCGACATATGTCGTCTGTTACTGCCTCTCCCCCATCTGATATTATACATGTAGCTGAACTGAAGCAGTTCAGATGTATGAACATTTACACTGCAGTCAATAAAGAAAACAAAAACGTTCTGAATGCAACTGATAGGCCAACTATTAACGCAAACGTTGTTTTCTTCTGTGTCATGTTTTTTTACCAAGCCTGAAATGTATGCTCTATGATGAAAAGGGTGAAGGTTGTGTTTGTTTGAATTGGGTCCAACGCCGCTTTAAACATTTTTCAGTCATTTCGCGGCGGCTGAGGCACCTAACGATAGATTCCTGGTATATCTCGCACCAGTACTGCAACTACATCCTTTCCTATCCTCCAGCTGCTATCTCAGTTAGGTTTACGATTATCAACTCATTGGTGAGAGACAAACGTCGGAAAGGATACCCATTCACCATAACTTAAAAGCAATAATTCACTTTAGCCTCCGCCCTGCCATGTCAACAAATTGATTATTATATTTAAATGTTAAGACTGGGGCTATATTGTTAACGATGAAAAAGAGATTAATAATAATGATAACTAAAAAAAAGTAGCAGCTTTAAACCATTCCAACTAAGTGACCCTTTTGCCCCCCCCCCCAAAAAAAATCTTTGTAAAACATTGCGGAAAATGAAGTAATTGCTTGTTACAAGCAATTTCTTCATTATCCACAAAGTTTTCTACCCCAAATGGTAAAAAAAATAATATTAAGCTTTAAATTCTCCTATGAAACTCATTTCCATTTGCACCGGTTTATTATGTCGTCTGGTCGTCAGGTAATGGATAGAAGACCTTCAAACGATATAATATACTGAACAATGTGAGAACTTCACTAAAGATGAGAAAGATGAGTACATAGGTGTAATACGTATTACTTATCATACGCTCAGCTTAGCAGTGGGGTTGAATATGTTCGTTTTCAACATGTCTCGCTGTCTTTCCATCCGTCCGTCCGTAGACTTTATTGTTTCCCGACCACTTACTCCTTTGACCTACCTATTGGCTCCGACAGGAAGTTCCCCTTCGAGAATTAACGGAGTTATTGGCAAGAAGCATGTAACAAAAGTAGAATGGTTGCTTGGTGACCTAAACGTCGTAAGAACTGTTTAAATAAGCTGTATTTACGACGTTTAAATCGCCAAATCGACGAAAATAGCAGGCGGTGTCGGAGTTCTAAACCAATTTTTGTCCGAATGAATAATTTCATTGGTTGACTGACGATTTAGTTGGCATCCGCGATTGGTCAATTGACGTATAACCATGAAAGTTTCAACGACGTCTTGTAAATGAAAGACGAATCAATTGACGGATTGCCTCTCTCAATCAAATCATTCATCCACAATATCTTGGACCAGAATCGAGCTTGACTATTTATGTTAACCCATTCCCACTCAAGCCCTCCTTTTTACGCATTTCCAGAAAAAGGCTTTGGAAAACATTGTGGACAATGAAGAAATTGCTTGTTACCAGCAATTTCTTCATTGTCCACAATGTATTCTATCCAAAAAGGTGAAAAAATTAAAATCCCATCAACTTGAAACTGTCTTCTGCAGCTTCTCTCAATTTAGACCAGTCTAAAATTTTGTTTTGTGGGAATGGGTCATTGTAGTTGGTTCGACGACTTAGATCGCCGAAAAACCATGTTAGTTTTTGTTACACGTTCCTGGTCATTGACTTTACAAAAATAAATAGAATATAATAAAACTCGTAATTTCTTAGTCAAACTACCTGTTGACGGTCAGTGGGCGTGGTCAGCGATCCGTAAATTGACCCCATCTCATACCACATTATAGCAAACTTATATAAAAGCACTATTATAAATATAGGTTATTCCAGATATGAAAAAAATATTTCACGAGGATGCGTTGTGCTACGCACTCGTATTTTCAACGCCTAACAACGCATCCGAGTGAAATATTCTTTTCATATCTGGAATAACAAGTTGATTATTCTATTCATTATATAGCTTATTAATTAATTTTTCATCAAATATCGAAGCCAATCTTTTTGATAGACTCTTTATAATGTCACTGGGTTGGAAAAAAGTAGTTCCTAGATTACGGCAGAGAGTGAAACAAAATAGTGTTAACGTCACTCCAGTGACGTTACTAAAATTAATTACACTGAGAAATCCCAAGCTTTCACAGCAAAATTTATAATAAACATACATACATAACTTTATTTCAAATATTAGATTTGAAGATATGTTCTAATACTGCCAAGATTTACCTGTTCAAGGCAGAGAAATAAACAGTCTGTATCAATGTGTGAATCGAAACATATAACATAATGCAGACATTCAACATCATCAGAAATACCTCACGAAACTGATTTGAATTTACAACAACTTACAAAATTTAGAGCACGTATTCAGAGAGTGTAATATAATCTAATCTATGTTGAATTAAAGATTTAGTTTAATTTGTCCGTTACATTTAAGAATAAATAACATGACATTTCTCTGAATACACGATCTGTTTATATCTATAGATACATGTGAAAGACAAAGGAGATGTAATTGACCTTGACGGTAGCCAATGAGTATGCAAGGAGTCGAGCAGCCGAATTTAGTTGGCACAGTTTAGCAGATACAATAGGATATAAGTTGACAAAGGGCAAGACACACCCATTTATAATTTAATTATTAGTTTCGTCTATCAAAAACGAGCATTCTGATTGGTCGAAAAAAATATTCATAACCCAAAGTACTAAATTTTGAGCACGCAACGATTTTGTATGCTTCCGCACAAAATAGTCCCATACGAAAAAGTATCAAAATTTGTAAAGCTTATGTGTTTTTCGCTCGATGCTTTTAAATTATAAGAAATGAAGAGAATATTTTTTGTTTTCATGTAGGTATGGCCCGAAAAACCTAATCACACAATGTATGAATCTGCTTCACCTACGGCACTGGAGTAAAATAGTTATGATAATACACGGGTGATATTACCCTAATGTAATAACTATGCAAATGAGGTGACGGCTATAGTTTCGCTTTCTGTAACCTTGAATTTAACGTCATTCCACTAACGACGGTATACTTTTTCGGGGATAAAGAGATTTTTTTGTTTTATTGGAGGTATGAATCGAAAAAAGCTAATCACACTGTATGAATACGTGAAGTTGATTCATACATGAGTAAACGTTTTTTTTTTTTTTTTGTTTTCTTTTTCGTTTAATACCTCCATGAAAACAAAAAAAGTATCCGCTTCATTTCTTATAACTTAATTAATCAAGGAAAAAGAACAAATATTTTACAAATTTTTGATACATTTTTATGAAAATATTTTAAGCGCTAGCATTCAAAATAGCTGCGTGCTCAATTTTTTCTTTCGTGGAGGTATGAATAATTATTTCCGCCAATCAGAACGTTTGTTTTTTATCGACAAAACTAAAATGAAATTATTAGCAAAAATCATTAATCGAAGAATATCAAGATTTATTCCATTTATCCCGAACGTCTAGGTCATATTACACACAGAATATAAAATTCATGTTCATACAGCAATGAATTTATTACAGAGAGGTATTGATGTATTTTCATGGCATATATTTTAACTATCTGTATTCTCTCTAATATATTTTTGAAAACAATATTCAGAAGATTGGTTTTTCGAAAATCAATGATAGTTTATCAAAATAAAGCAGGGTATTACCGTAATAGCCTAGTAGGCTTTTTTTTTTATCTATTTTAGATTACTTTGAGGCAGTATCAATGGGCATTCACGTGGTGTATATTTCAGCTGGAATCACGCCTTCAGTTTGAATTCGCTCAAACCAACGTCATCGGCACGTTATCAGGAGTTATGATCGCTAGCCGTTTTTCAATTATGTAAAGAATAGTCCAAAGCTGTCATAAGAGCTAATATTAATACCGACACTTAGCGTAGTTTTGCGCTAACCAATTGACGTGACATAATTTAGGACGTTGGTCGTTTCCTTGTCACTTTGATATCTTCTAATGAATTTTGGCCCTATGTAAATGGGTCGATGCGATGTCGACAACCGAATGCCGTGATATTTAAAAATAAGGTGAATTTTCACTTAACATTTCCTAGACAACCACAAAAAAGCCACGTTAGTCCATCATATTATCGTAAAGGCAATGTCTGAATTAAATGTCGATTTGAGCGTATTTTTGGGCAATTGCGAAATTTTTCTTATCTAGATTTCAGACACATCGATATCTCCTTTTAGGCTGGTCATCTAAGACCAGAAAATAAGGCAAAAATCTCGTTGATGACTTTTTTAAGGAGCGAGCACATAAAAACGTATGATGACGAAATTGTAGTCTTCTCGTTCTAGTGGTAAAATGTTTTATATGTACCACAAAGAATGTATGACCTTGTATTAAAATAATATCCAGTTTGACCTTTATTTTTATTCGGAAGAATCTTTTCCTTATTTAGATGTGTTAGGTTGAATAGAAAGTTCGATTGGAACTGCCCTAAGGTCGAGGACTCTGACTCTCGAGAGATAGAACCAGATGCATATGGATTTGCTCCGTTAATTCATCTATATCTTTGTCTTTTTATGACCAAATAGGCTTTAATAATGATTTCATGTAAACAAACTCGAAATGAAATCGACAATGAAAAAACATAGAATACCCTTTCCAGAGAACTTCACTAATCCCCTCCCTTTATATACTGATATTAAGAAAGCCCTTCTTTGCTTTAGTAACAGAATAAGTTATAGATTGTTTAAACTATTTTTTCTTCCTCGGAGGGCAAATATGGCTTTAAATCTTCGCTAAAAATATGTACAGACCTCTCAGTAAATAATTACAGAAAAGGTCAATCGCCTACTTTGAAAAGCTTTGCCGAACAGAACAAGAAAATAAATTTCAATGTTACATTATGTTTCCAACATAAGATAATTTTAAAAAATATTCTGTACACACTTTTAACGAATATTTTAGGTTTCTTTACGGTGAGAAATGTTGTCCCTATGAGAACCATAGAGCCGTTAAACAGTAACATTTCATTAAGTGATCCCGCGAAAATAATATGATATTGACGAAATTTAATTAAATGACACGTCAAAAATATTTTTAACACTTTTGATTATTTCTTATCTTTCAGAATTTTTTTTTTTATTACATATAATATTTGGTTGCTAAAAACGAATTGGAAAATTCTGCCACAATTATTCTCCTGTTCAATTACCCATATTGATATTGTCAATAAGAAAAGTAAATATATGTACCACTTAAATCTTCGGTAATAAATATTTTTCTTCACGGACCCCTATAAGTTCAATGACCAATGATTCTTCGATGATGTATGAAAATCTATTTTCGTACATCGAGTACCAAATCAAGAACGGATTTGCTAGACTTATCCTGTTTATTGCGTATCAATACTTGATTGTCAGATATTTGACGTAAATACAATGACGTTTTATAACGAAATTTTCTGTTTCATACTGTTCTTAAGATAAATATTTAAAATCAGAAAACAATAGTGTCTTTTATAGGACAAATAATCTATGTTTGTAGATCTTTAATCAATTAGATAAGACCACTCAAAATCAACGAAAGTGAAAACAATCTAAAGAGAAAATAGCTGATAAATAAGAAACACAGGCACTGCTAAATGAATTCATCTTTTCAACAATGTTTCCGAAAATAATTATCTTTTTGTGAATCAAAATATGGGGTTTTGTCATTAGATCATCTACGACTTATTTGATTTCTTTGAGTCTTTACCTTTTCAGACCTTCTTTTTTGGTATTGAGTTTACAAGACTTTATACTGCAATGCAGTTGATAACACATAAGACTGTGAATCAATTAGTTATAGGCTCGATCCCCGGCTCGGCAAACATTCATTTCGGTAAATAAAATTAGGTATTTGTCAATCATGGATGGTTAAGTAAAATAGAGTTAAAAGGAATAAACTACTATAGGCTTGGATAAGATGTTGTGGTATTACTTGGGTGTGAGAAATACCAAAACTTGTGTTTGCGTCCTGCAGGGGCTATTGGCCTGAACAACTTTAGAATGTTCTGTTAAAGTACATATGATTACTCAGAAACGTTCAATCGATAGTATTCGTCGGATCTAGTGGTCAGTTATATAAGATTTTTAATTGAAAAAAGCGGAACAAAAGACACTTTTCACAAAGGCATTTTCAAAACTATCCTACTTTCTCTCTGAGAAATATACTTAAATACTTCGACAAACCAAATTCTTTGACACCTTTCTCTCATGTGAAATATTGCTTCAGCTGAGTTGATTGTCTTTCATATTGAATATCAAAGAAACGAAAGAAAAGTTATTTACACCATTGCTCGGCTCTTTTTCGCGTCTATTTATAATCGCCCCAGTTTCCACCTGTATTGCTTTCCGCTAATTCTTAATTATCTTATATGCAAATATTCGTATTCAAATGTGAATTTTTGTACATCTTTTTAATAACGCATCTTACTTCAAATTGGTACACTATCATAATGGATAGGCACTAATTGTCAAATATCTTTTGAATCGCGAGCACACGGAACACACAGGCGATTTTGATATTGACAACATTAAATCACTGTTGCGAGATCGTTTGTCGATAGCGCCGATTCACAGGCAATCTAGGGCACACACGCACCATCATGAAAGCTATCGTCCTCTTAAACAGATAGGCTTTCGCAGATATTTGTTCGTTTTGGATTATTCAAGCTTGTTGATAACCAAACGTGTCCACAAAAACCCTTTCCTGTCGGATTCTAATCCGAAAGATCATAAGTAAACAGTCTAGGCGTCATAAATATATTTATTCACCGCAATCTGATAAATAGACGTCTATTACACCGAAGAACAGAAGATTATTTACACATCTTGGGTCAATGCTGGTATGTGTATACCTGGATGGAATAATACAATTTCCTTCGTAGTTTCAGTGCAATGAACAAACTTAGAGTTCCGTTTGCTTGCAGTGATTGACTGCCTCATTGCCGTTTCCCCCTCCGTTATTCCCATTCTTTTGTTTACAGTAGAAAGTTTGTAGTGTTGTACTAGTCGTATTTGTTGATGCCTGTGTGTAAGTCTTTTCTCTCGTATCTCTAACATTTGTTCGTTCATATTCAAATTTTGTATAGTTTGCAGTGCCACAGCACAATAGTTTTCGGAAACTTCGTCTAAAGTTTTCGGATAAGAACGCGTAAAGTATCGGATTAACACACGAATTCATATACGCAAAACAGTTTGCTGCCATTTGACTAGCGATTCCAAAATGATTCTCGGTGTAATGTCCAAACTTTTGTACCATAAATATAATTTGTATTGGCATCCAACAGAGAGCGAAAATCGCCACCACTATAACTACCATTTTCGTTACTCTTTTCTTTGACCTTATGCTTTCAGCTCTTTGGGATCCACCAGGAACCACTCCGTACAACAGTCTTTTCAACATGAATCCGTAGAGTACACATATGGTAAACAATGGCAGAACGTATCCAACAAGAAAGAACATTCCGAAAAACACCTTCGCGTATTTTTGACTTCTCTCTGTATCTCCTTCATGCTGAGGGAATGCTTTCAGATTAACACACGCCCTTTTCAATCCTCCATAGTAGTACTCCTGTAGCCCATGGTCAATCAAGAGAGGGATATTTCCTAAGAGTATGAGAACCCATATGACTAGCACCATGAAAATGGCGTTCAACTTGGTTCTATATCTCATTGAGGAGATAGGGTGGACAACTGCAAGGTATCTGTCTAATGACATGACAACAAGCGTGTAGACACTAGCGTATGCACAGACATATATTAAATACTGGTATATCTTGCACCAGAGTTCTCCAAATGGGTACAAAGGTACCACGTAAGCGACCGCCGTGAAAGGCACACAGAAGATGATGAAGCAGAGGTCTGCAAGAGCAAGGTTAAAGATCAGGATATTCGTGGTGCTTCTCATTTGTTGATTAATAACTATGACAGTGATAACTAGGATATTGCCGGCTAACCCGAGAACAAAAATTATACCGAATATAATTGGTATGATGATCCTGATGTATTTCATGAATTCCGCAAACATTTCTGTTTCATCGTTTTGCGAATGGTTCATGTACGTATTAAACCTATCTGATATATTGTCCCATGTGTAGTTAGGGTGGAGGTGCGTGTCGTTGTACATGAAGTAGCTGAAGTCGGGATGTAGATGTGTTTCGTTGTACATCATGAAACCAAAACCAGCCTGATCTGGAGACATGCCCATGTTAACAAACTTGCTCAAATGGTCACTTTAGTCTGAAAAGATATGCATATATTAAAGTGATTGCAGTACAAATCTTACCATATCACAAAAAATAGACTCTACCAAATACGACAACGTTTTTTTTCTTACGGACCCAAGGAATATTGCGAAAAGTATTTGGTAAAAATTGGAACTGCCTTGTATTAACCGTCGATATTTCTATCGACATCGATCAGTCTGTTATTGCATCGTTTGGTTAAGGGTTTAAAAACAGATTCAGTAGATTCTATTAATTTACAGCTGTATTTGTCTATAGCTAAGGTCGTGTCGATATTTTCTGTCAGACACACAATGAAAAATATATGTGTTTGTTGAATTTCCAACGAAGTCAGATAACGTACGTGATGTCAATAATAAATTTCCAGTCTTGTTTCTTGATAGTCGATAATGGCTTGATAGCGGTATCTCTTATCGGTAGTAGATATTTCCAGGTTGGTTCTTTGACTTGGTTGTTTGACCCTGTCGCATTTATTTAGACTATCACTGAATGTGATTAATATCAACGGTTCTATGTCACGGGGAAAAACATTTTATCGCTGTAATAAAACTTTTTTTTTTTACAAAGGATCATAACTCCGTCAGCGGAACCGAATGAAATATTTAAATCTTTGGTTAATACACAGTGTACATGTGAAATTTGAACCAAATTCATTTGGAAGGAAAAGAAAAGACGGATGGACAACATCAATGGAAAGAAATTAATATAGCTTATGCACATTTTTGCTTGATACCGAGAGTGAAAAATGTGAATCAAATCCAGTAAGTAGTTACGAGAAAATCAGTGGATTAGAAAAAGCTACAAACCGATATGCTAACTCCTAAATACCCTCTAACATAATTTGAGAATTTCGGTAGATTCGGTAGATTTCAATTTGTTCTTAAGATAAATTTAGGAACCGGTCCAACAGCCGATCTATAATTCGACTTTTTTAACGAATAGTTACAGTAGGTCTACTATCATTTGGTTTTGAAACGTATTTTAGATAACTTAATTTTTTCCCTCCCCCATGGTTACAAGCATTTCAAACTTTTATAGGGAAAAAGAATATGCCTTAAAGTAAACTATCTTTTGATGTGTATGCTTTTTTAAACTTATGAACGCCGTGTTTTAATATTCAAGTCTGATACTTCTTAGATAATAACGAAATTATGCTTCAGGCGTTTGTCTGTATAATAATAGTGCGAAGTTCAGTATTGCATAAAACCATATTGTTATACTGATTATACGGTAATGGTGCTTATTTGTGAACTGTTCCAAGGAAATGGGCCTTTTTGTTGTAGTCATTTCACTTGAATAGAATGTGTTGACGTTTCCCTGTAGAATCAAAATACAGAAAGTACTATAAGCTAGCAAAGCATAGTTTTGGTAAGTAATTGCTCAAAGTTATCATGATAAACAAGCGGGGTTAGAGTGACCCAGGAGTTAATCCATTAAAACAAGACAAAATCTTAGACTGGTTTAAATCTAAAGAAGTTGCAAACGACTGTTCCAAGTTGGTTATATTTAGACAATATTTCCTTGTTGAGTAGAAAACATTGTGGACAACTAAGAAATTGCTTGTATTAAGCAATTTCTACATTGTCCACAATGTTTTTCAATTTTTTTTTCTTTAGAGGCTTAACAAGCGGAATTTGGTGAGAATGGGTTTAATAGAATGCTTTTGAGAGAGTCCTCTACAACTTGAATAAAGTTTGCAATATTCCTACTTTTTATGGCGTAGGCATTCGGTGGATATAGTAGTTAAACCTCCAGTGGCTCTTTGCACTCGTTGAACTTTGAGATGACCTCATACCTTGTCTGTTAACTTGAGCTATCAAAGCTGGCGTTTTGCTAGCTAAATTTTTTCATGATAGGTTCAAGGTGAAGAAACCACAGTTACTACTTGTTAAACTGCCTTACAAATTTTTCGAATGGCTAAAATACCCCTTTTAATGTTGACTCTCACTACTTTATTCTTCCCGACATTTGTCACTCACCAATGGGTGGATAATCGTTAACCTAACAGGGATAGCAGCTAGATGCTAGGAAAGTATATTCTGGTGGTACTGTTGCGAGATATATCGGGAATCCGGGATATTCCCAAGTTCAGGGTAGCAAATGAAGGTCGTGTGACAAACACTGAAGCGGGCACATCCTTGTCTGTGACGCATTCTAATTGATTAACCCCTTCCTGTTCAACCCTTGGTTTTAACGTCCCTATTTTCTATACCTGAGAAAAAATTGTGGAAAAAGAAGACATTGCTTGTAACAAGCAATTTTTCATTTTCCCCATTTTTTCAACCCTACAGAATGATTATTTTTCAAATTAAATAGACTTTGAATTGTGGTCTGCCTAGACAGGCCTAAAATTTTAAAAAACGGGAAAGGGTTAAACGATTTATTGAATGGACAAAAGGTATAATCACGACAATCGATTCGAGTCAGCAACTTACTATAAAGTGTCGTATTTATAAATTTCCTCTAAATGCTAGACAAACAAATCATACCGACATGATCTTTGCAATATAGGAACAATATTGATCGAAATAGGGTTCTGACTTTTGACATTATGGTTGAGAGTGACTGAGATACTGAGCTAGCGACTGATCTGACAGGGTCGGCTCTATCATTTTTGAGACCAATGCATTAAAATGAGAAATTTAACCTTTTCCTGTACAAACCCGGCTTTTACACCTCTGTGATTTCATACTTGAGAAAACATTGTGGAAAAAGAAGAAATTGCTTATAACGAGCCATTTCTCCTTTTCCCACAACATTTTCTACCACATATGATGATTTAATTTCAAAATGCATCCCATTTCTTACTGTCGTCTGCAACCCCTTTCAATTAAAACGGTTAAGGAAATCGAAGAGTACCTTTACTTGCCAAACTTGGCGTATCGCAAAAGTATGCGTTTAGGAGGGGGAGGGGTGTGAGGAAATATTAAAAAGTGTACTTTGTTTCTGAAATATTTACATAACTAATATGCATTTGTTGTTTGTCTATAGGTCAATTATTTGTCGCATAAAGTTTTATCTGTATGAATCGCTAAAAACACCGTCTTTTTTCTTGGCGAGACCTATTTTAAGACGATTGATTGGTAGAGATCTATTTAGATTGCGGGGAATAAATGGCACCTCGATATATTACCATGGATCATTTACGATATAACGTCTTCTCAACTTAACCATATATTTATATCTTTTTTTGTGAAAGTTTTGTTGTAAATTAAGTTAACTTATTTAATTTTCAGTGATAACATGTATCCTTTTATTTATTTATTTATTTTTTATTTATTTATTTTTTTTACTTTAAAAAGCCAATTTTGCCAAACTATTAGATCTTTTAAAGGGCTCAAAATATTAGAACTAAATCACTTTTTATTTGGAATTCAATATACCTCGAAGAATTCATGTAAAGGCAAGTTGCTAAAAGGGGTGACGAAAACAAGTGTCGACTTTGTTTTTTGAATAACATATTACCGCTATCCAGTGACATCATCTCTCTATTTTTCTTTGTGCAGATGAAATAGTGAACCTTAATTGAATTTGAACAACAATTTCAGCAAGTACCTTGGGCGTCAATCAGATAAAAAAAAATGGATATAGCAGTCACGGAAATGGCTGGTACTAATTTAAGAATTAAATATCACCCTTGATGCTGTTTCATGCTAGACACGGTATAAAAATAATTCCTCCATTAAGTTATTTATTATTTATTTGTATTTTGTAATGCATTTAATTGTGGATGCCACTGTCTGCTTAATAACTTGGACAATTGAACTGTAATGCGTTTTAGACGCTATTCATTTTACTAATATTACCGTTAAATTCTTTCATTGGGTGCATATAGCGAAATCTGTTTTTTGAAATTTGAAATCATATAAATAAATGGAATGAAGGATGTATCTGTTAGTTTTCGGCGAACAGTTGTTGTGTAAATATATACGAATAAACATTGACAAAGATGATGTTTCATCTCTAACGTATCTATAAAAAAGTTGTGTCGGTAATCTGTTTAGTTCGAAGGTTGTTTTGATTCATTAAAGCGGTTCTTAAAGGGAGGTGTCAATGTTTTTGTTTTTTCATGACACAGATTTCGATGATTCTTATTCCCTCTCATATACTATTTCAATGCAATATTCTGAAAAGTAGTTTTACACAAATCAGAGGTCGTTTATCAGAATAAACCAGGGTATTCACGTAATAGCCAAGATTAAGCCGAGGCAGTGGGTTATTCACGGGGCACTTATAACCGTAGGAATCCCGAATATAGTTTTAATATGCTCAAACCAACGTCATCATTACGTCATCAGGAGTTATGTCCTTCAATTCTGTCAAAATTGGGCCAAAACTGCCGTAAGCGTCAAAACGAATATAAACTATTACCATGGTTTTGCGCCAACCAGTTGGTGTGACATGATTTAGGACGTTGGTTGTTTATCTTGTCAACTTGTTACCTTCCGTTGACTTTGGGTCATATGCAAATGAGGTTATGCGGTGTCGACATTCAAACTCCATGATATCTAAAAATAACCTGGAGTTCCGCTGAACCTTTACTATATAACCAAAAAAGCCACTTTGAGCCTATCAGAATACCACCAAGACAATATCTGACTCGAATTTAAGTGTAAAACGTCCGTTTTAGCGTATTTTTAGGCATTATGCATTTTTTCTTACCAAGGTTTCGGAAACATCGATATCTCCTTTTAAACAGATTTTCGTGAAAATTTGAAAAAGAACAAATATCTGATTTTCCGAAGGTTCTTAATGCCATGTTCACAATAAACGTTCTTTTTTGTGTAAAGTCTGCTCAAATCCTTATTAACTTAACCCATTCCAACACAAGAAAATTTTAGACTGGTCCAAATTGAAAGAAGCTGCAGACGACAATTTCAAGTTGATGGAATTTCAATTTTTTTCGTCTTTTGGGATAGAAAACATTGTGGTTAATGAAGAAATTGCTTGTTACAAGCAATTTTTTCATTGTCCACAATGTTTTCCAAAGCTTTTTTCTTTTGGGGCGTAAAAAGGAGGGCTTGAGTTGGAATGGGTTAATCTATTGTAGTATATCAGGCCCTATTTAGAAACATCGTTATTCACGGGATGTGGCCGTTAGTCTTCGGGTATTTTTGATGACGACTAACTTTCTAGCGGAAGCCAAGGGCGTAATTGAAACGCCATGGAAACCAAAAATAAGGCCATTTTCGCTGCAATAGACATATAATGTGTTTACCCGATGAAACCGGTTTCATCGGGTTTTACTCCGTTGACAAATTTGGAATCTCGTATCGCGAAATGTTTCTGTGTCTTTTCTTTCTATTTTTAACAGTATGAACAGTCATTTTCATTACAAATTTAGCTTAATCTTCTTTATTTCTATTGTCTGAAAGCATAACAATTAGTGATTTGACATGTTAGAGCAACCATTTTTCTCCCATAATCTGTGCAAGAGCCGCTTTAATATAATGTAATTTATTTGGAAAAGTATTTAGAAATTACTGGTAAGGATAAAATTTCGAGTAGAAATATACACGTTTCGGTTCTTAACATCACAGTTAATCGTTTCCTTAACATTACTGTCAGTAATATACACATTTACCTTTATTTAGCTCACCTGAGCACGAAGTAAGCGGGTGAGCTATTGTGAGCGGTCATTGACAATTGCCGTCCTTCCGTTCTGTAAATTGATTTTAAATAGCCTTAACCCATGTCCGTTTCTTTGACTGGTCAAAATTGAAAGAGGCTGCAGACAACATTGAAAATTGGACGAAATTCGAAATGAAACCACCCTATGTGAAATAAAATATCGTGGAAAAAAGGAGCAATTGCTTGTCATAAGACATTTCTTTTTTTCCACAATTTTATCTCAAGTATAAAATCACAGCGTCGTACAATCTCGATTTGAACAGGAAAGGGTTAAAAAAGTACTAAATCATTCAGAACAGTGTTGAAATAAGGTTGCCATAAAGAAAATAGGTAGTTTTCTAAAATGCACAACGGATTTGTACTGTAAACTTATTCTTGTCCAAAGAAACATCACAATGTTGTGGGCTTCACAACGTCATTAAGATGTTATTCAAAACTGAGATGAAAAAAGGGTAGCAATTTAAGGATTGGTTGAATTGGTTTTAACGACACTTTAAATAGTACTTTAGACAAATCGCGGTGACTGGAGCTTCTAACTATTGATTCTTGGTATTTCTGACAGCAGTACTATCACAACGTCCTTTCTCAGCCTCTAGCTGCACATCCCAGTAGGTTTACGATTATCCATGCTTTTAAGGGAGACAAATGTCGGAAAGGATATTCGCCGCGACCGGGGATCCAACCCATAATCCATGATTAGGAGTCTGATGCGCTATAAACTGCACTGTGGCTGCGGCTCAAGCAGTGTTAGGAAATACCTTTAAACCCTTTTCCTCACAAAAAAATTAGACTGTTTCGAATAAGATGAAGCTGCAGGCGAAGATTTCAAGTAAATTGTGTTTAAATTTTATCGTCTTTTATGATAGAAAACATTGTGGATAATGAAGAAATTGCTTGATACAAGCAATTTCTTCATCTTCCACAATGTTTTCCGAAGCTTTTTTCTTAAAGGGCGTAAAAAGAAGGGATTGTGCGGGAATGGGTTAACATCTTTACGCTGTCTCCGGAAAATAATAACTGCCAATAGAGGCTTCAAACTAATGGTCGAACCATTCCTCCATTACATGTATCTATTGTGGTCTTCAAATACAGGGTGAGTAGAGATTGGTAAACAACAGACCCGTTTAAAACATGAAATTATATTCATGAAATACATGTCGTTCAAATTAACTCATTCCAGTACTATTTCGTCTTGAACGCTTCCCCCTTGGAAAATATTGTGCATAATGAGAAACAATTCTTCTCATTAGCAACTTTTCTCATTATCAATAATATTTTCTATCCAAAATGTAAACATTTCATCAACTAAAATTGCCGTCTGCAACTTCTTTGAATTTGAACTAGTCTAAAATTGTGTTGTTTTGGTGATGGGATAACAGAATATTCACCAGAAATGGTGCTATTTGTGAGAATGAATTCATTTGGGAGAGTCTACAGTCTAATGTCTGGTTGTTATAACCATCATCCATAAAGTTAAACATCATTTAAAGCTGTGTATCAAATCAATCATGTCTGATTTAGGGATGTCTACTGGCTGTAACTTTTACGGAGACAAATAGTTTATTTGATTGTTTGTTTGTTTGAATGGGGTTTAACGCCACTCTTAACAATATTTCAATCATATCGCTGCGGCTTTAGCACCAAACCATGGATTCCCGGTATTTTTCACACCAGTACTACATCCTTTCCGAACCTATAGCTGCTCATCCCACTTAGGTTTACGATTACCCACCAATCGGTAATCGGGGGGGGGGGCAAATGAAAAAGATTATTCTCCTCGACCGGGGATCGAACCCGGGACCCCGTAATTAGGAGTCCGACGCGCTACCACTGTGCTGTGGCCGTGGCCACTAGAATATATGAACCGAGGGTGATATTCAATGTACGAACAAGTCAGGTTACCAATTTTTGAATATTTTACAATCGCTCTAATGAGTATCCTTTTTCAAGTTGTAACATTTTTTTTTTCAATTACAAAACTTTCATCCTCAAGATTGAATTATTAGAGCTGTTGAAAAAAGGTCCAGATCGTGTGTATAAATATCTCAAAACTTATTGCGTTTAGATTTAAAAATTAATTTCCCTATGGCAACATCATATTTCCTATAAGGTAATTGGATTATATTTTTAGATCTTGTTGTTCGGTATTTGTTAAATGGAATTTTTGCTGTGTTCCTCACCATATAAACTTATGCCTTTCCTGTCCAATCCCTGATTTTTACATCCCTGTGAATTTATTAAAAGAGAAAATATTGTAGGAATAACTAATTGCTTGTTACAAGCATTTTTTCTTCTTCCACATTATTTTCAACCTACTAAATGATTATTTTTCAAATTTAATCTACTTTACAGTTTTGTCTGGAAAACTTTTGAATTTGGACAGGTCTAAAATTTTGAAGAAAAAAAGGAAAGAGTTATGATTGGGGGTAAGGGTTTCATTCACCTCTGAGAAAGGACTTTGATTTTTCCAGTTCAAGGAGAGCTAAGTTAAGTGATATTGGGCTTAAAGGAAACATTTTACTGTAGAAAACTCGAACGATGGAATTCATCGGGTGACGTCATTGCATTCAGTTTCAATATGCTTGCTGTAATGACGTATTTACTACGTCATTTTTATGTTCTTCTCGCAAATTAAAGGTAAGAAGTGACCTGAAGATTTCCGATGTACCAAAATGGCGTATTTTCCTTTCGTCTGCATTCAAACAGGTTTCCCATATGTTTTAGTTATTTAAATGCACAGTTAGAAATTACAATAGACCTCTCTGTTTCGTTAAATTCATAGTCACCTGAGGTGTTATTTGACATTAATTCAACACAGTCTTAAAAATGATAGATCTCTCGGTGAGAGGGTTGTTTCAGACATTCTTTAATCTTAACAGTGATTTTGCAATCTATCGTCCTAATGTAATTAAATTTCCAAGGTAATTGTATACTATTTATTCCAACAATTTTGGATAGGTTTGTAAGATCTTCCATCCAAGGGAATGGGGCTAGTTGCCGCACATAAAATTGTCACGGAAATTTCACATTAATAAAGTAAGATGACTAGTGCCCATTGCCAAAAAAAAAAAAAAAAAAACACACCAAAAACAAACTTATTATCATCGCAGGTGGATATTCAAGCGAATGAATTACTGAAGATTTTCTTGGACATCCGTAGTTCAACGTGAAACGATGGAAACGAACACTTAGTTTATTTAATCACTTAGGTACGAAGTTATGAACCCTCGTAAAAGATACATTTCAATGGAAACCATATGAATAAGCGAGCCTTTATGATTAATTCCATCACACGTGAACGATCGTAAGTATCAAACAAAAATAAGTAACGAATTGTGATAATAATTCGTAATACTGCTAGGCAGATGAATGGTTCCAGACTGACCGGTTGAGGATTGTTGGATACAAAAACACTCAAGGGACTTGTGCCTTGAATATATTCGCACCATTTCAAAGCTATTGACAAATCGAGGGCCCGTCCACTTAATCCGTTAGTCCTGCCTTTTGACTCCAACAGTAAGTTCCACTTCGATATTTTTCGGCGTTATTATGGCTAGTAGCATGTAAAAGATAGTTGAATTGTTGATTGGCGACCTCAACTTTGTAACTACAGCTTGAATAAGCTGTTGTTCCGACGTTTAAATATCCAAACCAACAACAACAACAAAAACAACGTAACAAAAATGGCGGCAAATGTTGGGGTTCAAATTGCACTTTCAGTCTAAATGAATTAAATCATTGGTTGACTGATTATTTGATTGAAAGCCCCGATTGGTGAATTATGACAGAAAAACGATGAAAGAAAGAGTTTATGAAAACAATTTCGTAGTATATGCTGGTTTCATGTATAGGACTATTGAAATTTAGGGATCGCCTAACTCGCCAACTGACCTCCGACCGTTCGACCTAGACTTAATTATATTACAAAACCTAAAATTGTATTTTTGCTCAAACGTGACAAGATAATTTATGGGTCATTTGACGGCTCAAGACTACTGACCGCCGACAGAAAATTCGATTTAAATATTAAGTTTGTTTGTTAAACTTATTGTCAGAAACATGAAACAATTATGGTTCTTTGGAGACTAAAATATTATACCTACTTAAATTTCAGGGTTCACAGTTCACTTCTAACCTGATTAAACGATTTGTTTGGTCAATCGTTTTTAGTTTGTTTTTTTTTTTTTTTTTTGGCTTTTTTGTGTGTGCGTGTGTGTGTGTGTGTGTGTTTTCCCCAATTCATAGCAGCGATCCATCAATTCATCCAAAAACTCGTATTAAGTCATGCCTACCGAATCTTCCAAATCTGCGCACCACAAAGAATAACATTGTGCGTAAAGTGTAAATTGCTTGTTAAGACCAGTGCCTCCTTTTTTCACAATGTTTTATACACTTTTGACATCAGTCATGCAATATAAACGCAGTTAGAATGTCTTCTGTATCTTCTGCAATACGGACTATGCCGCAACCCGGATCTAAAATTTAGTCCTTTTATACAAGAAGTGTCTTATAGCACGTAGCTCTTAACTTAATTGCTCTGAGTTTCCTCTCAAAAATTCAACCAGGAAAAAAATTGAATCTAGATGATTATCATACAATTAACAGTTCGCTTGCTCTCGCCCACTGACTCCGGTGGCCCACCAACTGAATCCATCAGGAAGTTCTACATCGATATTAAAAGGCGCTATTTTCCAAAGAATTGGGACCATTAAAATGCAATAGAAAATAAAATAGTATGTTTGCGACCTATACCTTGATTACGCTGTAGCACAGTCGCTAAACCAACAAATATGCTTCACATAAATGTGGACAAATGTCATAGTTAGATGTTCACTTCCTGTCTAAATGAATGATTTGATTGGTCCATTGATTATTCTGATTAACACCGCGATTTACCACTTTATGCTACGTCCATCAAAATTCCTGAAAAAAAGAATCGTCTGATATCGTCGCAGCAAAAGCATGAATAATCGTTGCGCGTAAATCAGTTCCATAAAAGCTTCATAAACTGGTTATTCATTTACTTTTTTGATAATTCCAATATTGATTTATAAGAAATTATGAGAATACTTTTTTGTTTTCGATTTTATGTAAAATGATAAAGATAAACAAACGTCTTTGCGAATAAGCTTTGCACCGTGGGATTAGGCTTTTTATTACATACCACAATGAACAAAGGATTTCTAAGGTCTAGGAATTTTATATTTTGAATGCTAAATAAAATGTAGGTACAAAACTAGTTTACAATGTATCTGAAATGATTTTTCATCCGTTTTGGTCTCTGAAGACTTCATAACATTCTCTCAAGTCGTAAAGTTGTTAGACCCTTGTTATGCTGAACCCGGAATATTTTTGGCAGGAGCTATAGACTAAGATCAGACTGCACATATGTGCAGTCTGATCTTAGTCTATACCACATGTTTTTTCTTTAGCAAGAATTGGTTATAAGGCAAATTTTCAATATGAATATTGACCCATAATTTGGTGCTTAACAGTGCTTTCAGTCCTTTGAATTTTAATGGAATTTTGTTGTGGATTTTTAATTCAGCATGACAAGGGTTAAAGCTGTCTATTTGCATGTCTGCCCCTAGAAAGACATTGTTCAATGCTAGGAATTATAATGGATAGGTCTGTCAGAGAGATTGATATCCTTTTTAAACGTAAGCCACTCAGTTTGATGAAGTGTGTCTCCCCACAGTAAGCCTGCAATGTTATTTAGACTTTATGTGCCCTTAGATATTGTAATGTATCTTCGGAGACCTATATCATTCACATATTTAACACATTCCCACACAACTAAATTTTATAATGGTCCGAATTGAAAGAATCTACAGACGACTATTTCAAGTTGATGGATTTTTTTTTTCGTTTCTCAGGATAGAAAACTTTTTGGATAATGAAGAAATTGCTTCATATGAGGAATTTTTTCATTTTCCACAAAATTTTCCAAAGTTTTTTTGTTGGAGGGCGTAAAAGGTGGTCTTGTGTGGGAATGGGTTAAGAAATGAAGAATATATATTTTGTTTTCTTTCAGGTTTGAACCTTAAAACTTAATCACACTGTATAAGTACACGAAACAGATTCATACATTAGTGTGATAAAGTTTTAGGTCAATCTCCAATCAAAACAAAAACAAAAAATATTATCTTCATTTCTTATAATTTAATGCCATAATGTTAAAGCCAGGCAGTAGTTTACTAGTTCTGACTGAAGAGTTTTCGGATATACTTTGTGCGAAGGCATACAATATATTTAAGTGCTAAAATTTTGGCCATATAAGTATGAAAAAAAGCCAAAAGAAAACGGTATAATCATGACAGACGAAAAGAGAATTACATTATTATAAAGTTAATGAGAACTACCATCCGTGTCTATAACCTAGTCCCACTCGATGCAATTTCAGAATGGTCCAAATCGAAATACCTGGCAGATAAGCTTTTTGGTTGAAGAAATTTTAAAATTCTTTATATCTTTGGGTAGAAAACATCGTGGATAATTAGGAGATTGCTATTTTTAGTTTCCAATATACTTGACAATGCTTTTTTTCTCGATGAGCATAAGAATAAAGCGGGATTGTGTAGAGAATTGGATAAAAAAGGTTCTATTTCCACAACGCGAGGTTTAATATCAGGCTTTATCCTTCTATAAAAAAAGAAGTCTTGTATAAGGACTTCTTTCAAGCGAGAAGTCGGTCTCACTTTCAGGGAGTTGTAGAAAAATGAAAATGCATGGTCGCCTCGTTTAGACGACCAAATGAACTCGGTCTATATCAGAACACACTCAATTTCAATTAAATGGATTGATCACCTCTCTAAGTGTGAAATTACTATATATTTTCAAAGGTCATATCTATCCGAATATATTCCTTTAATCGATTGCCACCCAATGCCGATTTTGGACGCCTCTCAAGGAAAACAATTGGAAAAAGATTGCGGAAAAATGAAGAATTTGCTTGTGACGAGCAATTTCTTTATTTTTCACAATGTTTTCTATCCAGAAAAATGAAAAAAAAAAATCTGTAATTTTATAAACTTAAAATTGTCGTCAGCAACTCCTTTCAGTATGAACCAGTCTAAAATTTTGCCGCCGGGTAATTGGTTATCATTCGCCATAGCTTTAGAGTGGTGAATGCTAGGGCATATTTCTATCATTGCTTACGCTTCATTATTTGCCATTTGTTGGTTTGAAGTGTCAACACGATGTATGTTCACCCGTTCTTCGAGAAAGACTCTTCGACCTTAGAATGACGTCCGCAATGGTAAGTAAAGCCATTTACCCAATCGAATTTCGTACTAAAGATACGCTATGGCATTCGTGGTTTGACTTTATTAACGCCCCAGAAGGCCCAGTATCACAGCATAGTTAGAAGACACTATGCTCTAAAATTTCATATCTTTTCGTTTTTCCCACAACATTGAACCAAGGAAAAGGTTTGAATACATAAAATGATCGATGCAAGAATGAAAGAAAATGAAAACGTTTGGGCCTGGTACTTAACAAAAACATAGATAAAATTGTTTCTAATACAGAACTGGTTATGACACTCTATTAACTTTATATATTTTTTTTAGTGTGTGTGTGTGTTTTATCTTATTTATTTTATATATAATTATCAAATTTGTGCATGGACTATAAAAACTAGATTTAACTCTTTTTGTCTATTGATTAGAACAAGATAAGTATGTTATTCAACCGATTGTTATAAAGCTTTTTTCTCCCGCAAATTGCTGAATTAACCCATTCCCACGCAAGTCCGCTTGTTTACGCCCCTAAAAAAGTTTTGGTTAACATTGTGGAAAATGAAGAGATGGCTTGTTACAATCAATTTCTTCATTAACAATTATGTTTCCTTTCGAAAAAGACAAGGATGTTTTAAAATCAACCAACTCAGAGTTTCTTCTGCACCTTCTTTCAAATTGGACCAGTGTAAAATTTTGTCATCTGGTTAATATGACAACAGCGACAATAAGTCTCCTTAAATAGCTTCTCGGGGCAATGTTTTGTTTTCTTAAAACAAGGGAACTATTCCATTTCAAAACAATTAAAAAACCAAGATAAAACATCGCGTTTTTGTATCATTAAATACGCGAAAAACCCATACAACCTTTCATCTAATGTTAGTTTTTGAGCCTAAAAGCCCCATTAAAAATGAGTGATGGCGTAACAGAGTAACGCAATACATTGGATTTCAGAACTTCGAAACATTATGCATTCGAAACCTTTTAAAACCCAAATTTTCATTTCAAGACAACCGTAAAGTTTTCAAATAGACAATGAATTCCCTCGGGGAAAAGCTTTATGTGAATCTGCTAAAAGCTCCGAATTAGTGGGTTTTAACTAATAAGCTCAAATACAACTGACTTCGAAGAAATATGATTTTAATGAAATGAACCGATTAGATTATGATCAAGAAGCTAACAAAAAAATAAACAAATAAAATCTATGGAATAAAGCAGGATTTATTTTCGATTATTTATTCATTTGATTTTTACTTACAAGATTTTTTCATTAACCATTTTCCAACCTTTTCCTTCTTTTTGTCATCCCTCAAGAAAACAGCGTGGGATTATATTGTAGAAAATGAAGAAATTGCTCGTCGTCTGCAACTTCTGTGATTTTGCTTACTAGTGTAAAACGTGTCCTCTGGTAATTGGTTCAAGAAAGGTATCGATATTTCCTTTTGTCTTTGTTTTTTTTTTTTTTTTTTTTTTTTTTTTGTTTTTTTGTTTAGTTGTTGTTGTTAGTTTTTTTTTTTTTTTTTTTTTTTTTTTTTTTTTTGTTTTTTTGTTTGTTTGTTTGTTGGGTTTTTTTCATGTCATAGATTTTATTTATTTTCCAACTTGTCTCATATATTGTGTTGAAAATAATGTTCTTAAATGTAGTTTTGCAAAATCAAAGATGGTTTATCAAATAAAGTAGGGTATTTCCCAATAGCCTACGTAGGTTTTTAATATAAAGCAATGAATATTGGCACAGTCACGAAGTGCATTTAACCGTTGTACTTTGAACTCTCTCAAATCGTCATCGTGACGTCACCAGGGATTATAATCGCTGGCCGATTTCTGATTCTGTAAAGATCATTTCAAAACTGTCTTAAGAGTTTATCTAAATATAGACACTAACTTAAGTTTTTCGCTAACCACTAAATGTGTCATAATCAAGGACGTTGGTTATTTAAGTTTTCACTTTGTTTTCTTTCTGTTGAGTATCGGTCATATGCAAACCATGACCGAATGTTGTGAGTTCTAAAATAATTCGTGATTCCGCTGAAGGTTTGAAAGATACAACAAAAAGCCACTTTTAACTGATCAGATTGCCATGAATACGATTTCTTGCTCATATTTAAGTATTAAATACTTTTGTTTTTATTTATATTTATAAGCAATGTCTTCTTTTCCACAATATTTTCCACCCTACTGAATGGTTACTTTTCAAATCAAATCCACTTGAAATGTTCGTCAGCAAAACCTTTGAATTTTGAAAGGTATAAAAATTAGCAAAACAGGAAAGGATTAAGTTGGCATCGCCAGTAATCCGCCGATTCTATTTTGGTGAGAGGAGAAGTTAGCTGAAAACTGCTTCATATCTGTCGTACTACAGCTGTATAAAAAACTCAAACTTCAATGAAACATTAACCAAATATTTTAGACTGGTCCAAATTGAATTAAGTTGCAGACGACAATTTGAAATTCATGGAATTCTGGATTGTTTCAATATTCTTTGGGGGGAGGGGGGTAGAAAACAATGTGGAAAATGAAGAAATTGCTTGTCACAAGCTATTTCTTCATTTTACACAATGTTTTCATAAATATTTTTCTTGGGGAAGTCAAAAATCGACTATGTTGCTTAAACTTCTGCCAATTTATTACTGATGATATTGTGCTGTTGATGGAAAATGGTATCTTCAAAATAATAATTTTTGAAAGCAATATTTATACGTCTCTCTCGGCTACAAGGGTGTTTTAAAAGGGGGAAGCGACATAAGTGTAACCATAGTTCATTCCCCCTCCCTCTTTTTCCCCTTCCTTTTTAATACGCGCGAGCAAAGAAATACAAAGCAATCATTATGTTATTTGAAAAGCAGGAAAAGAAATTAAAACACGTAGTTTGGCAAAACTAGTGTGTCGTGTGAGGGTAAAATTACGTTCGAGATGCAAGATTATGGAAATCTGATAGATTTCTAATAGCTTGTATTGCTACTTTTGGACAAATTTAGATAAATGGTATCTTTTCAAGACGAAACCTATCAAGGTAAAGGAGTAGTAAAATTGGGTTCTATCTAAAGAGGAGGCTATCACGAACCTCTTTAGGTTAGTTTGTTTTACTGTTAAGTTATAATAAAAACAAATAAATATATTGTGGAAAGATCATTAACTTAGTAATCATTCGGGGAACAAAAAGAGATATTTATTTTTCATTTCTTTATTAAAACAACATAACTACTATGTGAATATGTTAATGTTTTCACATTCGTCCCCAAACAACAACAACAGAATGTCTATCGAAAATTTTGGAGTGTAAAGTTACGAGCGATCTCTTCTTTTCTTGCAATGTTTTCCCGAACCAATCCGTATTCCTTGAAAGTGTAAAATCGTGAAAAGTGTGGAAAAGGGTTAAATGTCCTTTTCTTTTCCTACATTGTTTGCCTTAGTCATGAAAGTTGTTCTTGGGAATGTAGAATATATGAATGTACGCAGATAGCCCTACCTCAATACTTACCATGAACGATAATTGTCACTGGGATCTGACGTTTTGCAAGAAAAAATCAATTGTGCGAGTAAAGTGAATTTGAACCTAGAGTGATACAGTTACACGGATATGTGACCCTTTTTTGATCAGCGTTGGTTTTTAGGAAAATACCCAATACGTTCAGTGTCTTTTGTTTTATTCTACTATTCAGCATACAAAAAGAAACATCAATTAATTACAAAAATTCAATTTGAGGTAGAGTGAAGACGGTAAGGTAAGCTGTCTAGATAAATGACCAATCGCTGGCTCCGCCCACTTTATACGTGGGCCCCGCCCAATGACACAGACAGGAAGTTTCACTTTGATTCCAGATGACGTTGTTTCGCAATATTTATGACAAGTAGCATGTAATGAAAAAGTAGATTGGTTGTTTGGCGACTTAAACGTCGTAACTACAACTTAACGTAGGCTGTAGCTATGACCTTTATGTCGCAAACCAACTAATTAGCTTTACAAAATCGCGGTTATTCCACTCTAAATGAAGTATTTAATGTGTCTACTGATCATTTGGTTGACAATCGGATATCGTTTTAGAATTTGACGAATAAGAACGGAAGTTTACTCCGTCTACCATGTCGCTTTGATAACCATTTATTCGAGCTAGTACCAATGTACCGCCTGACTAAGAAAGACATTCTTGTACAATAGTACAGCTGTATTCGCGACTTCAATCCCGACATCTACTTTAATTTGATTTAGTATTTTGTCAAACCACATGACGTAGCTTTACATAGGATAATCACCCTCAAGACCCCTTTTCCACGAAATCCTACCTGAATTATGTTTCTTTATGACGTTGGGGGATTGCCATGTTTTGATGACGTCACAATTGTCAGATTATTGATACACCCTTCAAGAACATTGGAAACATTGTGGAAAATGAAGAAATTGCCTATAACAGTCATGAATTTCTTCAATATTTATTATGTTTTCTACCATAAACACACTTACAAAATCGTTAATAAAAAAGTATTGTCTACTATTGCTTTTGTTGTGGGTCACTCTAAGATGTTATCGTCTTTTGACTGGTTAATGTACAAAAACGCTTGCCACTAATGTGAAGTCTGATCTTGGTCTTTACCTCATTTTTTTTCAAAGGAGAGTTCTGGTAGTGTCAGCCCTCCGATTTCAATGAAAATTCAGAAAAGGAGATTTCATCATGAAAAGGGTTAGGATGTTGCTATCTTTATGTTAGTGAGTTAGATTAGAAAGTTAATTTATTCTAAAACTTGAAAAGAAATATACATTTATATGATATTTTGTAATTCAGGCAGGGTTTTGATGATATATATATATCGAAAAGGATTTATTTACCACGGATATCAAAGGCCATTCGTTACCAAAATGCTGTCTGAAAATAAACAGCAATATTTCTAATGTTGTTCGCCCCAGAAAACCCTTTCCTCGTATATGATTATTCTGTTATAATTTCCAGCTGTCATAAAAATGAGATTCATGATAAGTGGAATTTAGAAAACCTTTGCCTTGTAGGGTAGAAAACAGTGTGAACAATGGAGACTCTAATCAGACTCATTTTGAAAAGAATATCCTCATGTGAGCTAAATTACCTAGGAGATGAACTTGCAGACAGAGTTTGCAATATTCCTGAAATAAGAACAACTTTTTATGGCGTAGGCATTCAGTTGGTTAAGTGGTTCAGCATCGAATGGCAGTTTGCACCCGTTGAAATCTGAGAAGACCTCTCAATTATGTCTGTTAGACTTAGACTACCGAAGCTGACGCTTTGCTAGCTAAAACAAAAGCAATGTCGGACATGGCCATCCCCCGCCGTAAAAGCTTGATAGGGAACTGATTCCACTGTGATTAAGGCTTCTTGTACACTGCATTTCTTCTCAATGAGTTCGATAAAAGCTAGTATACGTTCAGAGATATGCTCTGGACAAAATCTAAGTCTTAAAAAAACAAAGGGCAATAACTCCAAAATTATGCAAGCAATGGTTGTGGGTATTGTGCACCGCACTTCTCCTCAACAAAATCTATCCACCTATTAAGTTTCAAGTTGATAGCTATTAAACTTTCATAGATATGCTCCGGACAAAATCTTAGTCTCTAAAACAACAAAGGGAAATAACTCCAAAATTATGCAAGCAAGAGATGTTGTTCTTGTGCACTGCACTTCTCCTCAATGAGATCTATCTACCTATGAAGTTTCAAGTTGACAGCATTTATATTTTAGGAGTTACGCTCCGGACAAGCATAGTGACGAAATGACGGACGGAGACCATTACTATACCTTCTCCGCCGAGACGGCGGGGGATGAAAAGGCAATGATTCTCAACTGACTGGTGGCATTCGTTGCCAGTAGTACGAATTTTTCTTGGAATAAAATTTCTAGACGAATTCTTTTATTAGTTTGTTCCTCGAGACAAAGTTCCAAGCTCATTATTCGAATCATTATCCATTCAGAACATGATTCAACATCACTTGAAACACGATTTGTCCATTATTCATTCCAAATAAAAATAAAAGTCTAAGGTTTCCATACTTTAGTTTGCATTAACCTATTCCCACATTGGGAAAAAATCGTGTAAAATGAAGAAATAGATTGTAACAAGCAATTTTCTCAATTTTTTACAAAATTTTCTATCCAAAAAGTTGAAAAAAAAAAAAAATTAAAAAATCAATAAATTTCAAACTGTCGTCAGCAAACACCTTTCGTTTTTTTGACCGGTCTAAAATTTTGCCGTCTGGTAATGGGAAAAAGTATCAATCCCTTCGTACAGACGTTTGTAAACTGTTACAGTACCCCCTTTACTATAAATATAGGTATAACCCTTAATATGACAGTAAATAAATAATATAAACAGTGAAAGAAATATAGGCAAATGGTTGTCGAAACCCCATTTAAACCTCATAAGGTAAGTTTTTTTTTAATCTTAATTAAGAGCTTGAATATTCTAAACGTATATACTATTTGAAGTCATTTAACCGCTTTATTGTATAAATAAATATTTCAAATCTTATAATAAACATATATCTATTTTTACGTAGACAGTAATTTCCCAATGGAATTTAAAATAGTTAACCGCTAGACAGGAAACTTCAATAAAAACCCTAAACAGAATACATGAAAGTCTAGAAATGTGTCCAATTAAGTTATGTCCTGTGTTAAGGTACAAGCTCAGCGTCTTCATATCAAATTATAAAAATCGTTTATTTGTAATACGTCTAAATATATATTTTATGAATAGCGTACATAATCTGCACTGTAGATCAAACAGGCAGAACGACGTAGATTGCCTTAAATAGCTGGCAGTTTAACCGACTGATATTTGTAAAAAGATTTTATGTGATATAGAATTCCAACTGTGTATCAGACTTACTGGAAAATAACGTCTTGACTTTTTACTTTTTCTAAATAAACCAAACCTTTATATTTCTTTTTTTCGCTCGGGGTATCAATTATATGACGCCCGAGGTATCATCATATGAGTAATGGTATTGTTTATGAAAGAGATAATGTAGATATAAACATAGAATTTTCGTTGAAAGCATTCAGAAATACAAAAGTGAAGTGAACATACTATAAGGGAAAGGCCGTTGCTCATTGATTGATATGTGGTACATATAAATAAATAGAATTTGTTTGTTTGAATGGGGTTTTACGCCGCTTTCAACAATCTTTCAGTTATATCGCGGCGGCTGGAGCACCTAACAATGGAATCCTGGTATTTCTCACACCAGTACTACCATTACATCCTTTCCTAGCCTCCAGCTGCTATCCCACATAGGTCTACGATTATCGACCCATAGGTGAGAGACAAATAGTCGGAAAGGATTAGTGCCGCAGTCGGGGATCGAACCCGGGACCTCTAGATTGACAGTCCGACACGCTACCAACTGCGCTATGATCAATAAATAGAAAGGTTTTTTTTGCATCAGAAATGTTACATGTTTAACATGCTGTATTAAGGCAAAGACACTAACTTAACCCAGTATCAGACAGTTAAACATTATATTTGTCCAAATTGAAACGTGCTGCAGATAACAGTTTAAGTTTCGTGCTTTATTTTATTTTTATCTTTATTTTTTTTTTCACTTTTCTGTTGAAAATGTAGAAATTGCTTGCTGCAAGCAACTTCTTCATTCAACACAATGTTTTCCTCATTGTATATATTGAGGGACGTCAATAAAGCGTTATTGTCTGGGAATGCATTAGTATTGCTAAATAACATTTTATCCATATTGTTTGTTCAAGAGTTGTATAAGCCTTCGAGTACTTGAGAAACACATGTTCGGGAGTATTACTTGTATCTAATTTTAAGCAAAATATGTTTTGTTGACAAGAAAACTGCACGAATTAAACCTAAAACCATCTACATTACATGGCTTAGGTTTCCACGGAGAAGTTTTCTTTAAACAATGAAATTATCTGTGATTTTTCATTGTTATGATCCGGGTTCGATCACCGACGGCGGCACTTATCCTTTCCGACTATTTGTCTCTCACCGATGGGTCGATAATCACAGACCTAAGTGGGATAGCAGCTTGAGGCTAGGAAAGGATGTAATGGTAGTACTGGTATGAGAAATACCAGGATTCCATTGTTAGGTGCTCCAGCCGCCGCGATATAACTGAAAGATTGTTCAAAGCGGCGTAAAACCCCATTTAAAACAAACAAACAAACAAAAATTATTGTAATGATATTTGATAGTTTCTTTAATAAAATGTCAACATTTGAGGAAATCTTAGAGAAGGGCGAAATTCGAATATCCAAGTTTGTGCCTGTTATTCAAAATATTAGATAGAATTTACAGATTATTTGCCCTGCCTACTGAATCCGCTGGTCACGCCCACTGAATCTGATAGGAAGTTCGACTTAGATATTAAACGGCGTTATTTGGAAAATGTTATGGCCAGTAACATCTAACAAAAAGGTAGAATAGTTGGCTGAGGGTCTAAACGTCATAACTACAGCTTATTCAAACTGTGGCTACGGCGTTTTACCCTTTCCTTCACAATCCCTTGTTTTCACGTCCCTGTGAAATTCAACTTCAGAAAACATTGTGTGAAAAGAAGAAATTGCTTGTAACAAGCAATTTCTTCTTTTCCCACAATATTATCTAACCTTTGAGTTCATTACTTTTCAATTTGCACCCACTTTTGATTGTTGTCTGAAACTTCTTTCAAATTGGGCTGGTCTAAAATCTTGAAAAGGGGGAAAGGGTTAAGCCACCAAAACGACAAAATTATTTAATGAAAACGTCGGTCAATGTCGGAATTCAAAGTAAACTTCCGTTCTAAACGAATGATTTGGACGATTTATTTTCGATTAGCAATCGCGATCCATCATTTGTACAGATAAAGTATAAGAGTCTACAGAAAAGAATAATCCCATATCGATATCTTTCGTAAAGGCCTATTTCCAAGTAATCATTATTTCTCTGTTTTTGTAAAACAGCCCCGTCAATCAAAATGTGATAGGGTACTATTTTTGTTTATTTATACCTCCTACACATTTCGCTCAACGCTTCGTTTACACTTTATTCAAAACCGAGTACAGCGATAGGCACCATTTTCACAATTGAGCGCGTGCATGACATTTCCAACCATTACACATATGCACAAAATAAAGACTCAGATCAGCCTGTGCATCCACACAGTCTGATCAGAGTCTTTACTCTGCGCTCTGCAGATAGATACTGACCCAAAGCTTCTTTAAACATTCAGCGAATATTCTAGTTGCCCTGAATGGCTGTCAAGGGTGCTCAATGTGTGCGAGTCACGCACCTGCGAAATTGTTGGAAATGTCACGCACAGGGTCAATTTCCAATAGTTTGCCCGTACGCTAAGAAAAAAATCTTAATCAGTCTGATCACAGTGCTAGCCCCGCCAACTTATTCTGTGGGCCCCGTCCGTCGACTCTGACAGGAAGTCCCGCTTCGATTTTAAACGCCGTTATTTTGCCAAATTTGTGGCCAGTAGCATGTAACAAAAACTTAGAATTGTTGTTTGGTGGCCTAAATGCCTGAATAAACTGTAGTTATGACGTTTATGATGCCAAACCAATAAAAAATTAACAAAAATTGCGGCCAATGTTGGAGCTCGAAACTCGTTTCTGGTCTTTATGAACGATTTCATTGATCGATTAGTTATTTGATTGACAGTCATAATTCGTCAACTGTCCACTCTTTGGATAGATACTGACTCGAGGTGCATCAAGACGGTCAGTGAATATTCGCTAACCACTGCGTGGTTGCCAAAAAGAGAAGTTCCAGGACAGGTCAATCAGATTGTGTTTAACCCATTTCTACACAACGACGCCTTTTGGCGCCCTGAAGAAATATCATCATGGCAACTTTTATGACAAATTGATAATTGAGTAAGCTATAGTTACGACATTTTGCTCGCTTTCAGATGGTATAGTAAACACAAACCGATATAAGCTTTGCATGAGGGCAAACATCTTTCCTTTTCAACCTTGTAATCTGACATTATTTTCGATAGGGTCCTATTTGGGAAATTAGATTTTCATTTGCTTGTCCCGTAATATTTCTAAAAAGTGAGACAGCATGAATCAAAGGTATTTCAAAGCCCTATCAAAGATAAAAATCCAAACGGAAAAAAACGCAATAGGGCATTTAATAATTTCATCTGAACTAAATATTGTCCCCGCAGTTGAGCGAAAGAGATCCCGGCTGTCAATCTAGGAATATATCGACCAATCAAATTATTCATTCAACCCGGAATTGAGACTCCGACGTTGGCCGCGATTTGTATGAAACATTTTTGTTGTTTGGCGACTTAAACGTCGTAGCTAAATCTAATTCAAGCTGTAGTCACGACGTTTAGGTCGCCAACAAACGATTCTACTCTTTTGTTATATGTTACTGACCATAATTCTACCACAATAACGCCGTTAAAAATCGAAGCGGGACTACCTGTCGGAGTCAATGGGCATGACCAAAGGAGTAAATGGGCAGGGCGAGAGATTGTTCAATCCATTACAACTTTCCACGCTATTTTTTTACATTGCTTTACTGGATACGTAGGCTTTGAATAAATTCCATATTTTATTTTGATAATTTATTTCTAATTCTTGCAAATCTGCTTGTAAGGATATTGTATTAAGAATATAGAAGATGGAAAAAAATCCGTGTCATAAAATAGATTTATATCCCTCTTTAAAGGAGGTGTCAATGTTTTTCTTTCATGTCGCAAACTTTGATCAATTTTATTTCCGTTCATAATGTCTGAGTGAAAAATATTAATTATATGGTATTTTCCTCTTAATCAATCTTAAATTTCGATCGGATAGTTGCGATGCATTTTTAGTGAGTCAAACTGTTGACCGTACGCTTGCAATTTGAAAAGAGTTATGCCTCTCAACCAATGCCGTCGTGAGTTCACTAAGTGTTAGATTCCTTGGTCGAACTTCGATTCTATAGAGCTCAGTTCAAAACAGTCGCAAGAGTTACTATGCACTTTCAACGGTTTTGTGAAAAATCCGTGATGAGACAAAAAGTTATTGGGTTGGTCGTTGCCTCGCCACTTTGTTTTCTTCTTTTGAATAAAGGTCAAGGTTAAATGAGGTTACGTGGTGTCGATACCCGAAAGTTCTAAGTATAAGGTCAGATTCTGCTGACCCTTTGTTTAATAGGTTACCTTCCCTTATCAGATATTCATAGAGACAATATCTGCTTCAAATTTAAGTATTAAACGCTCATTTGAGTAAACTTTAGGGCGTTTGGGAATATTTTTTGCTAGGTTTTTAATAATATCGATATCCCTGTCTAGGATCAGCATACAAAAGCATATTTGGGTGTCATTTAACTGAGCTAGACAAGTGTAAATTTCTGATCATATATTCAATGAAATCCTCGTATGCAAATGATATTTCTAAACAAAGTATTGCATAACTATTTTTCTGGACTTTTGTAGAATATCACGCAAGGGTGTCATTCTCTCTAATGCTGGCATTATTTAAATTACTGCAATATGATACCTCTCTTATTTCAAACGACTTTTCAAGAATCATCTATCTTTATTTGTTTGATTGTTTGTTTCTTTGAACAAGAAGATACTAAATTTCAGGTTCTGTTTCACAAACAGGTCTTAAATAATGAGAGAGGGAAACAGACATCCCCCCCCAAAAAAGGGATAAGGAAAAGGAGAAATTATTTGTATTCTATTCATTTCAAATCAAAGCGAGAGATACAGTTTCTCGAGTAAAATATTTTGAATTTAAATAAATCTTGGCTGCATTAGGACATTCTTTCGGAATGTTTATTTTCACGTTTTACGCTTTAAAAGTAGACGCGACTATCTGCAAGTTCAATGAATTAACTCTAGGACACTTACATTCGAACTTGTGCTTGACAAGTCAAATATTTTCACATGTTTCACACTTACAGCACTGATTTCGAGCAGCCTGGGCATTGTATAGAATAATCGTTGGCCGTCTCAAGAAGCTTGTATTCTGTAGCTATCTACAGAGGTCATGGTGAATCTCATATGAAATTACAATATTACTATTTAGTTAAAATCCATAGTATAGATTTTTTAAACCATTATGCAAATTTGGTATCAACAAACTCGTGAACTATATCTGTTTAAAGAACAATCTAACATTCAATACCAATTAAATACCAATTGTCGGAATTCTGGCCATACCCATGACCCCGACAAGGCTTCTCGACTGGGCATCAAACGACGTAAGATCGCAAAATATATAGGCAAGGACATCAAACGAATAGTTGGTCGATTTAAAAAAGTTGAAGATAGGGCTTCTAAATCACCAAACCAACGAATTGATTGATTGATTGATTGAATGGGGTTTAACGCCGCTTTTAACGGTATTTCAGTCATATCGCGGCGGCTGGAGCACCTAACAATGGATTCCTGGTATTTCGCACACCAGTACTACCACTACATACTTTCCTAGCCCCCAGCTGCTATCCCACGTGGGTTTACGACTATCCACCCATTGATGAGAGACAGTTGTCGGAAAGAATATGTGCCACCGCCGGGGATCGAACCCATGACACCCATGATTGAAGATTAGGAGTCTGGCGCGCTGCCGACTGCGCTATGACGGCGGCCCAAACCAACGAAAAAACTTGTTAGAGGTTTTAATTCACTACCGGTCTAAATGAATAGTTCGTCTGTGGGAGAGCACAAATGTGTAACTACAGCTTCAATACAGATGTGGCTATGGCATTTTATTCGCCCTCCGACGATTTGTTTGCTCAATAGGTTGTTATTGAAAGCGTTGAATCGTCTAAACAGCGGTGAACACTGTACCGTGTTTGTTTGGAATATCGAAAAAGAATATTTAGCTTAATACCGTTGTTATACATTAAAAAAAAAATAAACTAAAATATTATTAAAAGATATTATGACATTTATTCAGCAGTAATAAGGCCACCGGTCAAAAGTACAAAATACATGACATATTTATGACGACAAGAGTGACATATCTACATTACGACTTAATCAAGAGAAGAATGTGTGTGTTCTATGATTTATATATCTCGGTACTATTCTATAATTCGGAGGAGTTTGGATTAATGGACATGACATCCTTCACAAAATAAGAATTAATGAGTAATGAATATGATATTGTAAAAGTTTGTATTTCGATTTAACAACAAAAACTCATTTCTGTGTGCAGATAGACATTAATCTTTAAAAGAGAAAGAGAAGCTTGCATATAAAATGGCTCCCTTAATCAATATAGAAGCAACAAATGATAATGGTAGTTTTGAAACTCAATAAATTTCCACTTACCAGCATAACTGCTATTTCCAAACACTTGCAAATACAGCTTGGACAAAAATAATAGGTGCAGTTAATTTGAAATCACCTCTTGTTATACCTATACTGAAATACATTCTTAGATTTTTGATGTTCCGATAAATGCCATATTCTTCAGCTTATCATAGGCAAACAAAAGTACATTTAAATACAAGTGCTATACACCATCTTTAAGTAATTCTGTTCGACACTTAAAAGCGTTATACAGAAAGTAAGCAATACAGGTAATACGATAATTAGGTTGTGTTGCCATAATTTGACAAAATGATTCTTCATTTCGATTACGAAGCCAGCGTGGTTCAAAGTACAAGCTACGGATATTTTCTTATGAAGGACAAAAAAAAAGAATAAGTGCACTTCATCTTCTACAACATTGGTATTTGAAATCAAACATAGGGGACAAAAACACAAATGTCTATCAATATTAGTGTGCCTGCCCTTTTCTATCATTAGACCATGTGTAGAACATCGGACATTGGAAAGTACTTTTAGATGTTTATAACTTAAATCTATTCACAAGTATTGTTCAACTGTTAGAGACTTTTGGAGACGATGCTATATTACTATTTAGTTTTTGTGAGAAACAGTCGATAAGTCGTTGTTTAAAAGTTTTTAGGAAAAGGGTATCGTTACCTTCATCCTGAACAATCCATGTGTAACCAAAACCAAATCGAAATAATAGCTCCTTAACTTTTGTGGCCTATGTTGGCCTACCGACTTCATCAAACTGATATAATAAATTGTAGCACTGTTTTAGATATCTTGATGCATATAGACACAGAACTCGATTCAAATATCTAATACAGTTGGTCAGGTAGTAAACACATGGGGGAAGACGCAACAATTCACTTAAGGCGAATGCGTCCATACAGTCGCTACTAAGAAGACAATACCTTTTACAAAAAGATGCATGAATTGATTCTACCTTTTTGTTATATGTGTGCCCCCCATACACTAGAGCTATAACACAAAATCGGTTTAACCATAAAGTCAAATATTTGAAACATGTCGTAAGGGGATAAATTACCATACTTTTCCCGTACCTAATAACACACGAAGAAGCTTTATTTGCCTGGAGAGAGATTATCGATGGTGAAAGACCAAGCCATTTTTGGTGTGAAGTACACTCCGAAATATTCATAATATTGGACAACTTCAATTGGCTTTCCATTTAGATACCACTTTTCTGTGTGCAAATTGTAAGTAGTTGTCATGAATTGGTTTTGAAATTTTGATCTGCACTTACTTGCAAAAGTAGCAGGGCGTGCCTTTTTATTTGGGTGCTTTGGTTACTATCTCCTGTACAGCAAATTTTCAATCTAAACTTTGAAGTAATAATTATGGGTAAAACTGTTCGTGATGATTTTTAGCTAACAAAGCGTCAGCTTTAATAGCCTAAGTTAGCAGACAACATTTTGAGGTCGTCTCAAAGTTCAACGAGTGCAAACTGCCACTGGAGGATTAACCACTGTAACTACTTTTCCTTTGGGGTGTGTTGTTGTTGTTATCTGGTTTTATATTTATGTTTGTATGCTTTGGTGTTTTTCTTTTGATCATGTATTATGATGTTCAGCCCCCTTCAATTAGTGTATAAATCTGTTTCATAAATAGGATGTATACTCAATTTTTTCATGTACAATGTATTCTTATAACATAATTTGGCTATAGAAGATCCTATCACCCATCCTCGAACCATGTGGATCCTTAATAGTTGTTATTATAGGGCCACAGGGGTTATATAGTAGCCATAAGGATCGGCACTTTTCCGTTTTCGCCTCAGATGTGACCCATATAGGATGCGTATCCCATGTAAATCCCGGTTGCACACCCTACACGGTCAAAGATGGTCAGCCCATATAAGTTCTCACATGGGTCCTAAATGAGTCTCATTTTTCATCTAGCCAAAGAAGTCTTTTTAACTTGATCTTGTAGAATTCGGGTGAGCGATGCATGACCAATATTACATGACAATTGTTTCCAGAGCATTATTTGCTCAAAATTTTAGTTCCGTTTCGTTTATTTGTTTTGTTATCTTTATAAGCTAGGGCCAAGTGCATTATCCCTGTCTGGTATCGAAATTCGTTCAACATATCAGCATAATGACCTCTGGAAAAAGCTTTTAAAATGTTATTCTCGTGGAGAGGAAATATTCTTGTAGAGCACATTTACGTCTTTCCCGCGGAATGCATGTGGAAATTAATTTGAACTTAGTAACACGATACTTATAAAAGGTATTCTCATATTTTGTTATTCAAAGCAAAATGACTTTTCGTTGAGTTTGGCGTCTTGAATTGATTTCGTATTCAAAGAATCGTGCACATTGAGTAGCCTTGATGTATAAATAATTTGTATGTCGCCAGGGGTTTGTAATTCCTTTTGGGACAATCATCATTTTAAAACATGACAAGAGGGCTACGTTGATCTATACCGCTCTCCTAAATCTCCATGTGAAACAACCGAATGGAACACAAATATCGTACCTTACGCATCACATGAAGAAATTTAAAGACATGTAGTATGATATGCGGCATGAGAATAACATCAATGGAAAATGCTTTCTCTGGCTTTCTCTGGATTTAGAAGGATATTTTTTTGAAAGTATTGATTTGAAAAATAGTTGCCTAATCGGAGGCTTAATACATCGCAGACGTGTGCCATGTAAAACCTTGAAAAGGAGTGATGAGATGATTGCTACTGTGCAGTACACACCACACTTGGTTTCTATGTAAATTAACGAAAAGTATGTTAAAATGTAAGTATTTATTAGCTCAGGCGGATCAAAACATGAAACAAATAGTCATCGAGTGTACAATTTTGGTAAAGATCTATTAGCGAATATTATAAGGATTTATCAAATATGAAAGCCTCGTGTCACCTGGTATTAGAGATCAGTTTAATCTTCTTTTTATTTACCCGTTTTTTATAGCTTGGGTTATTTTCTTTTTTATTTCAACTATTTGAACAATTCTGTGAAAACCGCTGCCATAATTTACTACAAAGTCGGAAATGCGAACAAATGTTTTTATGTCAAATTAAATATGTTTGACAAAAATCAGTTCAATGTTTAAATCGATTATTCCATATATTGGATTATTCATGAAGCTAGTTAACTGATGATTAATAAGCTTTAGCAACGATTTTCTTCGCTCAAATCAATTGTGAAGTAGACAAGTTGCAAATTTTATAGACGAAAGATAAGCGTTTCATATGTTTCTTCTGAAATAATTGGAATACGTTTTCGATCAAACTTATATTGTTATGTGCCTAGATTATACGAAAATTAACGTTTGTCATGAAATGCTGCTATAGAGAACTGGTGAGAAGCGGGGTACAAATATACATAAAGAATATCGTATACAAAAGGGACTCTGAACAAAGCCGTCTTTACCGTTGATGCATTAGCATAATTTACTTGTTAAAATATGATGTGAAATAATCAACAACCTACACACGATGTAGACAAACCCAATAAAACCATCCTACTTTAAGTTGTCAGTCTTCTTCCCTTTTTTGTAAATAAATCAATTTAACCCTATTACCAGAAATATTAGATTTCCGATCTCCAAATTGAAAGGAGTTGCAGGCGACAATTTAAGGTTTATGAAAGTTTAGATTTTTTTTCAATTTTCTGGATAGAAAACATTGTGGAAATGGAGAAATTGCTTGTTACAAGCAATTTCTTCATTTTCCACGATGATTTCCAAATCGTTTCTCTTAAGTCAAGTAAAAAATCGTCGTTGTGCGGGAATGGGTTCAGCTAAAAAATCCATTGAATGACATGAATATATAAGCCTGTTAATGACATTTCCAGCTAAATGGCATATGTGCGCCTAGTAAACCCTGACTTTGTGCTCTATTGGTAGATATTTACCAAACGTTTCTGTAGACGATTAGCAATATACTAAATACCCTTATATGCTGTTCGGGCTGTGCCGTGTCTGCACTTCTCGCACGTGTGATGTTGTAAGGGTTCATATGTTGCAACAACCGAAATTAACTTGAGGGTTAATTGCAATACTGTTCTAAGTATATATACAATTTATAGACACTTAGAACAGTCTCGCAATTAAGCCCCGAATTGACAATGGAAAATCGTGATATTTAGTACTACGCGAATCGTTTTATTTGTTCGATCTGAAGAAAATCAGTTCAATTTATAGAAATCTTTGAATCATTTTTTAAGATGATATCTCGTTCAACTTAGAGACTTCATTTAAAGAAAACGACCTCATGTAAAGATTCAGTAAAGGAAACACATTGGATTCAAAGCACTAATCGGCCATTTAGATATAAGGTTCGCGACAGATTTACAAAGATATCTCGCAACCTGTCATAATAAGGCTCTAAATGGTCCCAGTAATTGCCTTCTATCTGCCTGCAGATCTTGAAGTATCTCGTTATAATGGCTTATCCCACTTCAAGTTCGTTTAACTAATAGGCACTACAGGGGGAAGATAGGCCAGTAATTCAATAAGACAGTGATTGACGACCGGGTTGTTTCTCTTAATAGTAAATTAACACTTTCCACAGAAATCGTGTATAAATGTGCGTGTAGTCATGGTAATTATGCACGAAGGCCCGTGTCATTTGCACTAGGGTAAATATAGTTTACATCTTCTTAAAGGGGGTTAACGATGTTTCTGTAACAAAGATAAGAAAAAATTCGAACCTTCCCAAATTACATTAAACGGACAACTGATATGATTTAAGTGGCTTTTTGTTGCTATTTATGAAAGAATCAGCGGAAATCCATGTTATTTTCAGTAATCACTGGATTCGGTTGTCGATACCCCATGACCTCGGTTGCAAATGCCCAGACTTCAACAGAAGATAGTAAAGTGACAAGGGAAACAACCTACGTACTGAATTATGTCACACCAAGTGGTTAGCACATGTCGATATTTAAATCACAGTTTTGAACTGATCTTTACAGAATTGAAAACTGGCTAGCGAATATAACCCCCGATGACCGAATATGCAAGTGTGGTCATGCGTTGTCGACAACGGAATGCCGTGTTTTCTCAAGATAACCTGGATTTTCGCTGAATCTAGATAAATACAAAAGGCCACTTTTAGGCCATCGAATTACCGCGAAGACAATATCTTACTAATATTTAAGTATTAAATGTTCGTTTGAGCGTATCTTAGGGGCAATTGGGATTTTTTTTCTTATCTAGGCTTAACAAACATCGATACGTCCCTTTAAATGTTCGTTTGAAAAAATTCGAAATTTTCAGAAGCATCGACACTTCCCTCTCAGTGACCCATGGTGTATCTTTTAAAAAAACTGAAGTGCGTAGTTACGCTGCTTCGGCTGCCAACCTATACAGTGTAACCGGGTTCCAAGTTTTGTATACATCATACGTTTTCTGAGAAGATAGGTAAGAAAATCCGACTTCGTTAATTGAAAATTCACCCAACCGCTTTCAAGTTGAATAAGTCTCTTCAGACAAGTTCCTACATAACTGAATTTCTAAATGAAGTTATGCAATAATTTCACTACTGATTATATCCTTGAATACTTTCCGTAGTAGACGATCATATATTTTACTCGTGTGAAATATAGACAAGGTGACGCACCGGTACTCACAGTATGGGTTCACTCTTTCAATCTAGGTGCGTAATTAAAATACCTCCAATTGATTTACTCGTTGCAATAGTGATCTCATTATAATTGGCCGATCGCTGGCCCCGCCCACTTACTCCGACCGGAAGTTCCACTTCGATTCTTAAAGGCGTTAATTTCAAAATCTATGACCAGTAGCATGTAACAAAAAAGTAAAATGGTTGGTTGGTGACCTAAACGTTGTAACTACAGCTTGAATAAGCTGTAGGTTCGACGTTTAAGTCGCCGAGCTAATATAAAAGGTTAACAAGATTGGCGGCTAATGTCCGAGTTGAAAGCTCAGGTCCGGGCTGAATAAATTATTTGATTGGTCGGTTGTAACCTTGATTGACAGCCGCTTTTGGTCATTGTTCGAATATGAACTGGTTTGCTATCTGTTTTTTTTAACCTATTTCTTAATTCCAACTAATCATCAACCTTGGATTATTCAGTCTATGAAAGGATTATTTTCATGTAAATTCAATTTCTAAATAAAATCAACAAACTTAACTGAATTCGATCTCATGAACAGCCTCTGTCATTCAAAGGTTTAATAGACCTTTTCACGCTCTCACAGCGCATTAAATCTCGTTAAATGTGATATTTATCCGAGACTTAGTCACGTGATCGGTTGCGAAGAGTTTATCCTTAAATAATCCTATATAAATGGCTTGTTTGAAATAGCAAAAACAAAGGTTTAAAATCAAAATCTTGATCTATAAAAAAATCATGGTTGACTTCTGATATTTTAGCCGAATATTTTCGTTCTTAGAATACCTAAATGTCTTGCATGAACCTACAGCTTCATCAAACTGTATTTGGGATGTGTAGGTTTCCCGCCGACGGTTTATAGTTTCAAATTTTTTTTTCAAACTAGCGCTTTTTTAAATCCTAAACGAATTTTCTTTTCAGAATTGACCAATGGCTGGCCCCTCCCATTTACTCAATATGCAAAGCCCATCGACTCCACAGGAAAACCCGCTTAGATTTTAATCGGGGTTACTTTGAAAAAATTTTGGCAAGAAGTATGTAAGAAAAAAGTAGATTAGTTGGTTGACAACATAAATGTCGTAACTTCAGCTTGAATAAGCTGTAGTTATGAAGTTTAAGTCGCCAAACCAACACAAAATGTTAACAAAAATGGCAGCCAATGTCGGAAATCAAAGCTCACTTCTTGTCTCTATAAATATTTTCATTGGTCGACTGATTGTTTGATTAACAGCCACGATTGGTCAACTGACCAATTGCGTTTGTCAATCAATGAAAAAACCGACCAATCAAATCATTTATTCAGCCCGGATCTGAGCTTATCAACTCCAACATTGGTTGCCATTTTATTTTCCTTTATTGTTGGTTTAGCGACTTAAACGTCGTAACGACAGCTTATTCAAGCTGTAGTTACGACATTAGGCCACCAACCAACCAATATACTTTTTTGTTTCATGCTACTGGCCATAACAGATGCAAGATACCGCTGTTAAAAATCGAAGCGGGACTTCCTGTCGGAGTAAATGGGCGGGGCCAAGGTAGTCAGTAGGCGGGGCCAGCGATTGGTCAATTGAGTTTGCGTAGCCAATGATCCATTAATTAAGTAAATTTCTGTTTCAAAGAGTTTTGCTTACATGTATGTAAATACTTACTGGCCTTATATACAAAGGTAAATATATAGAATGTAGAAATAAAACTAGGGAGCCGCCATTGCCTAGACTATTCAAGACATATTTGCCCAGTCACTAAAGTATTTGATCAATTGCTGATTGCTTGGTTAATGGTGAGATACGCCATTGATTTTTGCTAATGGTTAGGGCTTGGTATGAATGAATCGATGTGAATGTATCAAATTCAAGACGTCGTTACCGTGTAAATCATACCGAGATGTTTCATAACGATGGCATAAGAAAACGCTGCGATAAGTTATTACATATAACAAGTAAAAGCACTTTCATACCTGACACAATTACATGACCATTAACGAATGATTATCCTCTATCGCTTTAACGCGTTGCCACATGGTGAAAGTTAAGAGGCATCAAAATTCAAAGAAGATGAAATTTAAAAAGTCTTTGTCTTTTAGGGAAGAAAACTATGTTGATAATGAAAGAAATACTTCTAACAAGCAAATTCTTCATTGTTCAAACTGTTTTCTAAAGCTTTTTTTTCTTTGGGTGGTCAAAAAGAGTAATTGTTTGGGAATGGGTTAATGGATGTTTGATTTTCTAAACAGATGAAAGGAAACCAAGAATAGTGTTTAGTGTCGATTAGGCATTCAAAAAGTTCATTTATGTATCATTTTTGTAGAGTGTGAAATACTCAATGAAACATAATCTGCTTGAGGTTGCGACGTATCATCGAAAGTTTCACCTTTCTGATTTTCTTCGCTGACATTGATATGATTTCCTAGCAATATTTTGTAGAGCATATGAATTTTCTAAAAAAAATCCTAAAAGCTTTTTCCTGAAGAATAGTTCTGACCCTCTACACGAAACAAGAGCTTCGTTAGACCCTTTCATAAATTTCAAGACTTGGAAAACGAAACAGCAGAACTAAAATGGCGTTTTAGATACCAAGCAACTGCATACACTACCGAGAGATTTCTGCGACCTTGAAAGAGATATTCTGCGACCTTGAAAGAGATATTCGATTTCATGACCGAACGAGCAGGGTTGTAAAAGATATATGCATATGCTTATTTGTAACAGAGAGCACTTGACATTTCTGAAATCGACTTCTTATGAGCTTTTCGAAGGTAGGCCATGGAAATAATAATGAATTCTTAATTTCTTGTCCTAAAACAACTACTTTCCGATACTACAGAAAAATCAAGGATGTCCGTCAGAACGTTCGCCTGTCTGAAGCGACCTACACAACTGAAATAAATCGTAAGGAAATTCGTCAAAAAATCTGGATATCTATGAAAAATTAGGATTTTAGCAATGCAATAATATGCGAAATTGATAATGCCTACGATTGACATGTTTGCTACAGTAATTGCCCCCCCACCCTTTTTTTGGGGGGGGGGGGGCTACAGCAATTACCCCTCTTTATCTGTCACTGTTCTTCGATGTGATATGACTGAAATCTTCTAAAAATCGGTCACCGAACTACAATTCATCGACTAAGTTTCAGCACCATGTCTTTTATAGAAGATAAATGGGAAAATATGCTCTGGTTTTGAAGAGACAAAATGGTAATTTTTTCACAAATACACAGATTTCCGTGAGATATCTGGCTAGTTATGATGTGATGAAGCCATTGAGTCGAGTGTTGAACAGAATACCAAATAAGATGCATATTGTTTGCTAGGCATTTTGTTTCCGAATCGAATTCTTACTTACAATTATTTTGATCTGTATTTAAATATAATAAAAAAAGTAGCGCTAATTGATTGGTGCCCTTGATTTTCGCTGGTTCCTATATCACATGCGCTTCAGCTATTATGCTTTTAGAAGACAGAGTACCGAAAGTTGTCAACACGTCAACAATTTTGAAGTCGTCATATTAGTTGAGAAACTCAACATCCAGTTGAATAAATGATAAGAAAATATTTAATTAATCCTAATGTTACTATAAAATATCAAATAGTAAATTTGCGTGTTGACAAAGACATGCCATTTTGCGTACTCTGTAATTTTTTAAACATTTTAGAATTATGTCGTCTTCTTATATGTTTATTTACAAAAGCCGGTGTTATTCTGTCAGTTTTTTTTTTAAATCGAAAAGATGGTTAGTCTTAAATTAGAAAGAAAGAAGAAGAAAATATCGTTCATTCTGTTGTAGGCAGCTTTTCCTGAATAACGGGTCCTATGATTCTGAATGTCATCATGCTCTGAAAACGTCAGACAAGCTAGTCCTAGTTAAATGGAATCTTCGTCGTGATGAATCAGTTCAATTG